>CM064520.1:47885092-48059955 GCA_032716605.1 Paralithodes platypus
AGTGAGTTTTGTTCTCATTTGTTTACTCTAGGATGTATCGAGTAAGGGTAGGATAGGCGTAGCAGGAGTGTCCTGGGCTGGTTGCCCGCAGTGCAGTGTATTTTGGGTCGTGTGTATGGGGCATCTATTTCGGATGTACCCTCGTGGTCCTGTTGTGGACTCGTGAACTTTTCACAGTTGTGTTAGTTGGTGATGCAGGCGGCTTTCATTACGCGTTAATTATTGCTGCCTTTTATCCTTCTGATGAGGTAAGCTGTGTGTTTGCTGACGTTCCCAGCATATTTTTCTTCACTTAGTGAAGTTTTTTCTGGGTCCGTGTCAGGCTTCCCGGTGTGGGAAGTTATCGCTTCGGTGGTGTGTTGGCGGTGCGTCCTGTTGTGATATTCCAGTGTGTGTTTATATTTCAACTATTTTCATGCCGTCTACCTAGGCCTAGCCAGCCGCTCGTAGCTTTGCCACATGTCTAGTGTTATTATTTATTTTATAAATATGCCCTACTGTGTCATGTGTATCCGGGTTTTAGTTGTGTATTGGCTAATTCCTCGGACTATAATAGTTTCCTGGTTTAGTTGTGTATTGGCTAATTCCACGGATTATGTTGTGACCTTGGTTAGTCGTGCGTGTCTCTCCTCGTGTCGTATTGTTCAGATGGTGTCTGTTCAGGGTGGGGTTTGCCTTCCGCGGGTTTTTTCTCGGTTTCACCATGAAAAATCCTGACCGATGAGCAGTGTTGGGCCACACGTGGTTTTTAACTCTGGCTGGTTCCCCGGCGTGGGGAGGTGTCTGTGGCTCTCCAGGACTGCGTCTCTGTGGGTGCCTGGTTTCAGGCCTCCTTTAATTCCCGGCGGGATGGCTGTACCCATCATTACATATATATAGATATATATAAAGAAACGACGTTCTTGAGAACACTCGTTTTTATAGGTTTTTCTACCTGGTTTACGACAACCACATGGAAAACCTAGCTGTTGTTTAGGCGTTCCTCCCCGGCGATCTTTTACAAAGAAGTGGGGTCAGGAACTTGTGGGGTTAACTTTTAGACTTCTCACCCGGCGGGTGCACCTGAGCAGGGTGGGATAAACGACTTAGGTCTCATATAGTTAACCAATCCATTTGAGTGATACTCTGTGTATCGCTTGCCTTTACTCTTACGGCAATTGAAGGTTCAGTGAGGTTTAACCAAATCGATTCCCACACCGGCGGGTGCCCCTAAGTGGAGGAACTAAGGAATTTATAAACAAATTCAATTTCGATTAACCTTAATTGGGTGATACTTTCAGTATCGCCGCCTTCCTATTTTTACGACGATCGTTTGGGACAATTCGTTAAAAAATCAGATCTCGTATATTCCTGCCCTGGGCTATTCTACTAAAATATTTCAAGGGCCGGCGTCTTTATGAGGGGGGCTTTGTTACAAAATTGAATCTTGAGACAGTCACCACCTCCTACAGACTATAAGTTGCCATACTGGACCATTATATCAGAGGGTATTCTTCATGTTCTTTAGCTAAGAAGATTTGTTTAGCCTCTTTACACCCAGCCGCGTAGCGAGATGTGTTAGCTGTGTCTTTGCATCCCGTTACCCGGCGGGTTATTAACACTTGTATGCGTACACGTGGGTTAACCTTATGAGCATTAATTCCTGGAAATTTTTCTTTATTTTTCCAGAGCTGAGCTCCGGCGGACCAATACAGACCCGGCGGTAGTTTCCTCACACCAGTCTCTGTCATGGCTACTGTGGCCCCAGTTTTTGCCCTGTGCATTACCCCTACTTGCGCGGGTATCCCAATTTTTGCGCATACCCTTTGCATAAGGTGTGTTAGATGTCTAGACCATTCAAGGGGTCTCTGGGTTACACTTAATTGTTCCTTTTGCTCCCAATTAGCCAATAAAGTCCTGTGTGACAATGACAAGACCGCGGCGGTAGCGTTGAGAGAGGTCAGACAACAAATGTCGGCCTACACTACCATTGTCGCACATAAGTCACTTCAATGTGACAACGTCCCACTTTGGGATAAGTTGCTGTCAGAGCACCCTCCCCCTAAACGTACCTCTAGAGTAACGGGTTTTAAGCCGACAGAGACTAGCCAGGGTTCTGTATCGTCTGTGGATACGTCTAAACGCCCGAGAGAGCCTACTCCCCCGGCAGCCACCTCCTCGTCGCAGGCGAGATCGAGGTCAAGGTCACCTCTCAGACAGCAGTCTTCAAGTCGGGCCTCTTCCCCGGCTAGTAAGAAGTGTAAGACTGAAGCTTCCCCCAGTGGTCCTGGTGGTGATTCTTCCAAACCTAGGTCTAGTTCGCGGTCACACCGTAGCCACAAATCCTCCAAAAAGGATTCCCATAAGAAGTCCTCTCGACATTCTACTAAGTCTAGTGCATCTCATCGTACCTCTACACCTGAAAATGTTTCTGTTACAGCCTCAGAGTATAGTGAAGCGCCTGTCCCTAAACAAGATTTACCTATTGATATTTTAACCCTAGAAACGGAAAGTTCAGGAAATTCAATAATTGAGAATGTTTCAGACTCTCAAGAGAGCGTAGGCCAGAGCCTCGGTGTTTGGCGGTTTGCTCAGCCAGGGTCTGACCATCCACGTCCGACTCATACGAGTCACACAGTAGCCGATGTCCACAGGGACGCGGCGACCCCATCCTCTATCCCTGACTTATCTTGGAAACAAGGTGCCCCTGCCTCGGCGGGGTCTTCTCAGGAGGATCGGGAGGAACAAGATGAAGTGTCAATAATTTCAGATAGGGATGGACAAGGGTCAGGCTCAGGCCTGGACGCCGCCCATGATAATACTGATTCACCTGAAAGTTCTGCATCTAACCAGTTTGTTACAGCACAAGAAATTGATGGGTTACTTACTCATGCTCTATCTAAATTCTTTAATCAACAACGAGAAAACCCCACAATGGACTTGGGGGCTCCCTTGACAAGTTCTGCGGTACGGCCTCTGATAACGTCAATCGATTTATCTAAGATTCCTAACCGCTCTACTCTGTCACCGGCAGGGAGCTCTAAGCCAGCTACGGCGGCATTCACTACGTCAAATGTCAGGGTCATTACGGATGTTAATCCACCCCCTCTAGACAAAGCGCCTCTTAGAAAGGTAGCTATGCCCCTGCTTTATGGGCCAGACGAGTCATGGGTTTCCTTTGAACCCCTCTAAGCCAGAGCTTGCCCAGCCTACCTTGTCAGGGGAACTCCCGGTACCACGTGAGTGGTTTATCCAGGGAAATAAGTCAAAGAAATTAAGGGCATTGGATGCCTTGGGTAATGTTTTGGACGTAAATATCAAGGCTATACCTAGTTATTATCATCAGGATTATTTTGTTTATGCATCTAAGCCTGCTTTACCCCCTGCCTCAGCTTCAAAACTTTTTTCAGACTGGTCTAAGCTGGATGGGTTTAATGATATTAAGGCTCTGTCGGCTCTTACTCCTGAACTAGATTTACAGACCGTCACAGACGAGACAGCTAATCCAGTGTTGAAGGTGGGACAGTTGGGACCAGGACCTTGGGTGGATTGGGAGGTAGAGGCTCAAAACTTTGCAACCACTTTCACTTCTAAATCTTCCCACCAGATCCCTCAGGATACACATTCATGGTTCTCCATGCCGGTAGGTTCTGCCGGCGGAGTTCCGTCAGCTTTATTTTCGTTTCTAGCTGCCCCTAAGATTAATCTTTGTGAACTAAAGGAACCATTCACTACCCCTACCCCTTCTCACCTAGACAGAGAATTTAGGCTAAGGGGAAAAGCTTTCCGCCTGTTTTCACAGTACATAGTTTCTCAACAGGTGGCTAAGTCTTTACTCAGGTCTACTCAGGCAATCGCAGACGCGGATGCTCGAAGATCAGTTGAGTTATCCCGGCGTCTGATTCTTCAGTCGTCGATTCAATCCTTAGGTGACATACGCACAGCCTTACTTGAGGCGGTGCGAGCACGACAGGATCTTAGGATGTCATTAGTTCGCAAGCTGCCTGATCGCATTGCTAACCAGGTGGTAATGTCCCCAGTACTTACTCCTTCTTTAATGTCCCCTGATGTATGGCGAACAGTGTTTAACATGGCACAGGCCGTGAAGCACAGTCCCGCACAGGCTAAGAAACCTGCATTTAACTTCCCCAAACCTAAGCCTCCTACTAAAGCTCAGCCAGGGGGTTCTAAGCCGTTTCTTCCGCCTAAGTCCTCCCAATCCCCCCTGGGTCAGTTCAGGCATAGACAGAGAGGGTTTTCAGGACAGAGGGGACGCGGCCAGTATAAGCCGGGGAAGGGCCAGTCTTCGGCCCACACCAGCCAGCCGGCGAAGCGTCCAACACCACCAAACCCACCATCAAAAAACTAAAGTCTTTCTCACTCCCAGTGCCTGTCTTAGAGCCGGAGGAACCGAGGGAAGTACAGCCGGCGAACCCTTGTCGGCTAACTGGGTCGTTCCGAACGTGTCACCAAGCATGGCCGTTAAAAACCTGGGCACGGATGGTGGCACGCAAAGGCATCACTTGGCAGTGGCTCCGGCGACCTCGCTTACGTCAGCCGACAACGGCAAATTGTGTTTCATTAGAGTCGCTGGTCCAGGAGATGATTGCCAAGAATGTCATCATCCCGGTCCCTCCAGATTACCCTGTATTCACGTCAAAACTGTTTTTGGTTCCCAAACGGGACAGTGTTCAGATGAGGCCGGTCGTAGACCTGTCTTATCTGAATCTTCACATTTACAACGAGTCTTTCAGAATGTTAACAGTTCATCAAATCAGGCTAACACTTCCGCCGGGAGGCTGGATGTATTCCCTAGACCTGACAGACGCCTATTGGCACGTGTCGGTCAACAAAAGATTTCAAAGGTTTCTGGCCTTGAGGATCAGGCACCAAAATTTTGTTTTTCAGAGGATGCCGTTCGGTTTGAACCTAGCACCTCGATTATTCACGAAACTAGTCCGGCAAGCCCTGATGCCGTTGTTAAAACAGGGAATCAGAGTGTTGTGGTATCTAGACGACTGGCTGGTGGTGGCAGAGACACAACAATTATGCATAAAACATGTCAATATCATTTTAAATCATGTCAAAACTCTAGGCTTCAAGGTAAATCTGGTAAAGTCAAACCTTGTTCCCTCAAGAGTAATTCAGTGGATAGGGCTGGTCTGGGACACCGCCGCTCTCACTCTGAGTCAGAGTGTGGACAATCGCAACAGGTTTCGCAGGAAACTGTTCAGGTTTCTTCACAGTCTGACTACGACACGAAGAGTCTGGGAGTCTCTGGTCGGCTCTCTCAACTGGATTCAGCTAACTGTCAAGTTGGGCCGGTTGAAAGTAAAACGATTAATATTGGAAGGCAACAAATATTTCCCACTCTTACCGGCGGGAAAATTATGGCCCATACCAAAATTAATCCACACCTTACTAGCGGTCTGGGCGAAGAGGGAAACATTGCACTCAATCATGTCATGGACCTCTCCTCCTCCAACGGTATGGGTAGACACGGATGCGTCAGGCACCATAGGGTGGGGATTTCAGTCAAATCAGGGGCACCAGGGTCAGGGACTTTGGTCCCACTTAGAAATCTCTCACATAAATGTCAAAGAGTTACTAGTCCCCTTGTATTTCCTTCAGGCTCACGGCCCGGCGTTACGGGGCAAGTCGGTGGCCTTCAGAATGGACAATCTGAATGCAGTTCACTGTATTCAGAAACAAGGGTCAACGAGGTCAAGGAAGTTGCTACTCGTGTCGGAAGAGATTTTTGTTCTAGCCACCAGTCTAGATATTTATCTTCACGCATCTTATCTCCCAGGCGTAGCGAACGTCTGGGCAGACGCTCTGTCCCGGAGACAGAGCACGACAGTAGAATGGGAGCTCAAGCAACCCATTTTCGACCTAATGATTGCGGAGCTCTCCCATCCACAAGTGGATCTTTTTGCGTCCGAGGAGACTCACAAGCTCCCTCTATACCTCACCCGCCGGGCGATAACGCTGGCAGGGGGGCCAGACGCCCTAGTGACAGACTGGAACAGATGGAGCTCCATCTATCTGTTTCCGCCGCCAGATGCGTCACTAATGTGCCACGTAGTGAACAAACTACGAGTTTATCGAGGCTTAGTCTCGCTAATCGCGCCCCTGTGGCCGGCGCAGGTGTGGTACCAGCAATTAATAATGTGGTGCCCGGACCCGGTATCGCTCCCGGTCGGGTACTTCCACTTAGACACGATTGGCAACCTAGAGACCTCGCTGACTTTTGCATTATGGACATTCAGGAGGCCAAGTGGCTAGCACCATACGGTAGGGATGTGACCAATAAATTGCTCAATCAATATACTCAGTCTACTAAGCGACAATATCAATCTCATTGGAAAGCTTTTACTTCTTGGATTGTTAGAACGGAACAAACTGTACCCTCAGTGGCATTGGTTTTTAATTACTTGAACTATCTGTTTGAGCAGAAACGTTTATCTGTGGTTACTTTGAAGAATCACTTAACTGCGATTAGAGTGCCCTTTTTCGACCTTACAGGTCTATCCATACCGGTGGCGGAGGAAACAGGATTTATGAGAGCGTGTTTTAAACTCCGCCCACCTTCCCGTCAGCTCATGCCTACTTGGTCTCTGGACAAAGCTTTGTCTTTACTTCATTCTCGTCTGTATCAAAATACTGCAGACTTTGCTTTAATCTTAAAGAAGGCAGTTTTCCTTTTGGCTTTGGCCACCGGAAACAGTGTCTGAGCTGGCGGCGATGAGCAACACACCTAATTGTCTTAGGTTTGGTAGACTTAATGATTCAATTTCCATTGCACCCTCCCCGGCGTTTGTAGCCAAGAATGAGCATAGTGCACACGTGTTTTCTGAGTTTACGGTGCCGGCGTTAAAAAGGGGAAAGGTGCATCATAATTTATGTCCAGTGCAAGCTCTAACCAAATATTTGAGAATAGCTCCTCATAACCCCCAAGGTGCTTTATGGGTAGCGAGTACGGGTAAACGCTTACTTAAACGGCGATTAGCCTCTCTTCTGGTAGAAGTCATTAAAGAGAGTAATCCCGGCGTTGTGGGTAGGGCCCACGATTTACGCAAGTGGGCGGCCTCTTTACGTTTCCTGAAAAACTTTTCAGTTGAAGATATTGCGTCCACACAGTTGTGGGCGTCTAATCATACGTTTCTCTCTAGATACTTGTCAGTTGCTCTAGACAAACCTTCCTTACCATGTATAGCTTTAAGGCAGAGGGTCTAGGTGGCCCTGCAGTCACTTATGTTTATTTTCACAGAAGGGGGGGGGGGGGGGGGTGCAGTCAGTTGACATAGGACACCCTAGACCCCGCCGGAGTATGAGAGCTGTGATACAATTTAAGGTTAAAATGTGATATGAAAATTTCTCTGCGAGAATTTGTGCTAGTACAAAGTTTAGTACAAAACAACGGTGTTGTTATAGTAGTTTTAGCTGCGAAAGCAATGTAACATTAGTTCAATGGAGTTCATTAGCAATTGATCTCCACATGTATTTTGGGGTTTATGATGTGCACATATAAACTTATAACTTATTATTTTTGTCACCACTCGTTGAGTGGGGTGCCTTTTGTAACTACAGATCTGTGTTCAGAATCTTCAGGGTTACCCATTTTTGTCGGGCAGGCTTCTTTGAAGCACGCACCTGCCTGAACCCCTTTTTCTTGTATATTTCCGGCCTACGCCGTATTAAATACATTTTTCAAAAAGTAAGAATACTATGTGGTTGTTTTTATTATCTGCTTTTCTAGAGTTATGATATGATTACGAATGTCCCCCTCCAGTCTTAGATATCAGGCATGTTCGTCAATGATGGAGGGGCCACTAATAAATTATAGGTTTGACTCCTGTAAGGAGATAAAGAAAACCTAATATTTAGTAGTGGCCCCGTAATCATTGACGACTGGGGCCCTCCCGACCGTCCCCTTCCCATTCGTTGATGTATTAAGGATTTTGGTTTACTTGATATGTCAGTGAAGGAGGAATGACGCCTGATTCAGCGTCTGGTCAGAAATCCACACAAGTACATCCACGATATGATGGAAAGCTTATTGGATAGTTATTCTTATTTTCTTTTTGTTTTTATTTTTTACGAAGTTTTTTCGTAGTGAGAACCCAATTCATAATGACTGAAGCCATGAGTGAGGTCGCGTGCGCTCATGATGAAGGCTCCTCAGTTTTTAAATGCTCTGCGCGGTAGATTCAAACTACGGCGGATTAGTGTTTGAAGAGGATGCCTTATGTAATAGGCATGTTCGTCAATGATTACGGGGCCACTACTAAATATTAGGTTTTCTTTATCTCCTTACAGGAGTCAAACCTATAATCTGCAAGAATTCCTAGGGCAGTCGTCCCGTCCTCTAATTGTGGCTCCATGGTGGGTTTGGAATCTGACTCAGATGAATTTAGAAATATTCGTCCTATGGAATCTAAAATTGCCCCCTCTGACGCCGACCCCTGCGAGAAATTGGACTGCCTCAAGGACCCTTCCCCTGCTGCCAACAGTGCCGGAGTTCCCCACTCAGGCATGGCACCCACAGACCTTGGCAAACCTCCTAAGGATACTGTGACGAATTCTCCATCGTCGGGTAGTGAGATCCATCAGGTGATCTCCCCGGCATCAATTCCTATGCCCAGTACTGCCTCTGTGATCAATAATAGTGATGTCAACCCCACAGTCTCGACTTTAACTTCTAAATTACCAGATTATGATTCTAGCCTTAGCCTACCTCTTCATTCCGTTGACAACCTTACTGAAGAACCTCGCATGCCCTCAGCTGACACCCCTACGGATGCTTCTTGCATCCCTGACCCGTCTGTGACTCCATCTGTTACCATCTTCCCTCTGGATGCAGGATCTCCTACCTCAATTAAACCTGCTTCTGTGCCTCCACGATCTCTACGGGCCGTTAATGCAGGTATAGGAAAAGACCTTGCCGGTATATCCTCTGCCATTCACACGCTTCAACCGTTCGTACCTTCGCATAACCGACAAAGGCGTAAACGTAACACGTATACCCCTGCTTCGAAGGACACTTATAACGCTATGTTCAGTCCCCCTGATTGGTCACGGTTTTTCACGGTCTCTGGTGAACCTATGGATGATTTCAGTCTATACGATACTCTCGCACAAGATATTGGTGATTTCACCATGCATGCTGTTGGATCGGCCAAGCGCATGATTGAGGTGAAAACACAGGAGCAATCAGAAGCCTTACAAGCCTACCTCGACACCCCCAACGACAGATACACAGGTAAACCAGATGAATACCTGAATCAGTGTACTGGCACGGTTGTGCTCCCTTCCGACTTCGAATTTGCAGATCAGAGCTTTACAGACTCAACCAATCGTATCTTCAAATTATTGCAAAGAACTGACCCCACTGTTGTTAAAGTTGACACTTATACTGCTCCTCAGCGTGGAAATCGGCCCCCACTACGCATTGTCAAAATCTATTTTAAGCGCCATGACCTCCCTATGCATGTCCGTCTTGCAGGTCGCCAACTGCAGGTACGAAGGAGTAACAAGCCGAGACATTGCCCAAACTGCTGGAAGCTTGGGCATCCAACCCCACGGTGTCGGGCTCTCAATGCTCGTTGCTTAAGTGCAGGCTCAGAACAACATGCTCTCAACAATTGTCAAGTCAGCGCGCCCCGTTGTGCAAATTGTGACGGGTCCCACAAAGCCAATGACAGAACATGCCCGCACTTTGCGTTTCATCGTGACGTATTACATTTACAGGCCACAAAAGGACTCCCCTTCCGGTCTGCTGCAGCACAATTAAGGCAGGAAGGTAAATCTCCTCCCTATCGACGGTTTGAATCAACTACACCCGCTGACTCCTCTGACCACCAGCGTCCAGAGCAGCCTCCGGCACCACCTATTAGCCCACAACATTACCCCACCAATGATCTTTGATGACCACGTATCTTTTGCCGGTCAGTCATCTAAAATCAGAAACTTTCCAAACGGAGTCCCACAAGGATCCGTCCTATCGCCCGCACTCTTCAATCTGTACATGCACGATATAACTACACCCAATACGCCCCAAATAAACTTAGCCTCCTATGCAGATGACATAACACTCACATGCACACACCATAACCCAAAAAGAGCAACAGATCTCCTTCAACCCTATCTCAACACACTACATGGCTGGTGCACTACAAACAGACTTAATCTAGCCCCAGCCAAATCCACCGCAACCTGCTCACAAGTGGACAGGAGAACACGAATACATCCCTCAACTCACCATAAACACACACCCCTAACACATACACACACACCCAAAATCCTAGGAGTAACATATGATCATATGACATTCAACAGCACACCACAAACATTAAAAGAAACTGACACCCAGACTTAATGCCCTCAGGTCACTTGCTCACACAAAATTTGGACACAACAAAGAAACTACCCACAGTATATAAACAATACAAAGATCAGTGATGGAATACGCAAGCCCAGCCTGGGCTTCTAACCTAGCTGAAACACATCATAAGACCTTACAGACTATTCAAAACAAAGCCCTGAAGATCATTACAGGCTGCACAGCTACTGCACCTACATCAAGAAACCAAAATCCTCAAAGTCAAAGACCATCTGGACATGAGGGGCACTCATTCCTGGCAGCAGCCTCCACGAACCAAGACCACCCACTAAACTACATGGCAACACACCCACAGACACCAAGAATATCAAAACAAACCCAGCACACGTATCACACACAATTATTGTCCTCTCTCCCTCCCTGCCCACCCCGAACCAACTTCCAGAAGCACATCCATACTCATATCTCTCACCGATCCATCCACTCACTCACAGACAACACGCAGCTGCATGCACGACCTCCCGAAATCCATCCTTCCGAATCCTCCCTTCCTCGCGAGGACAGAGTCCACCTGGCCAGGCTGAGATGCGGACACCATCCAGCTCTCCTGAGCTATCAGAAGAGACTGGATGACTCCGTTGTCGACACCTGCCCGGGATGTAACACAGCACCCCATACCATTAAACACATCATAGAAGACTGCATTTCACACAACCACTTACGCCAACAACACAATCTACACTCAATGAGAGCTCTGTGGGAAAGCCCGATCGTGGCCATGGCCTTTCTCAGGGACTCGGGGCTGTTCGGCCAGGCAGCTTAGGGAACAACAACAACAACAACCCCACCAATGATATCTTCCGTTTAGTTCACCGTAACTCCCCGGACCTATCCACCTCTAACAGGTTCGAGGGATTTACTAACTTGACCGATGATACTGAGTTTTGGAACATGACTGCCGAAGAGAACCTCATGGAATGTAACACATTTTTTTTTTTTTTTTTTTTTTTTTTCTATGTGATTGAGGGAGGCAAAAGGCATAACTGCCTATAGCGAGTGCCTCCCCCATAGTTGAAAGAGTGACAGGGCCAAAATCAAGGGACGTTCGAGCCAAAATGCCTGGACCAACGGAGTTTGAAGCAATTAAGTCATAGAAAGAGAGAAAGACTGATTCTGGGAGAGAGTTCCAGAGCTCAGCTGTTGAGTAGAAGAAAGTTTGAGAGTAACATTTCACTCTTGGGTTGGAGAGTTGCACAGAGTAGGGGTGGGATTGAGTTGCAAGACGGGTACCACGTGCCCTACGTAAAGGAGGTGGTATGCACTGGGATAGCTCTGAGGAACACTGATTATTATAGTAGCGATAGAATAGCGAGAGAGATGCAACATTGCGGCGGAGAGAGAGAGATTGCAGAGAGTTGGTGAGTGGACGGAAGTTAATGATACGAAAGGCCTTCCTTTCAACTTTGTCTAGGAGAGCGGTATGAGAGGAACCTCCCCACACATGTGAACAATACTCAATACAAGGGTGCACTATGCCCCTGTACAGAGCAAGAAGCTGTGCAGGGGAAAAGAACCCCTAAGGCGGTTGAGACACCCAGCTTCTGGGAGGCTGCCTTAGCAAGACTGGTAATATGGTCCTTCCAAATGAGAGCAGAAGAAAAAGAGACACCAAGAATATGACAGAAGATGAAGGGTTGATTTCTGTATTGTTGAAGAATAAGGGATAGTCCGCTGGGAGATCCTGACGGGTAGATAGATGGAGAAATTGGGTTTTGGAAGCATTAAAGTTAACAAGGTTTCTCTGCCCAATTGGAAATAGTATTTAGATCAGAATTTAAGAGTTCTATGGCTTCATTACGTTTGTCGTTGAGGGATTGCTGGCTGGGGCATTCTGAAAAAGTAATTGAGTAGTGTAAGGTTGAGTCTGCGTATGAATGGATGGGAATTAAGGTACAGTTAAGGAGATCATTTATAAAAATTAGAAAGAGAATAGGAGATAGGACAGAGCCCTGAGGAACACCGGAGTTTATAGGTGAGGAAGTGAACAATGGCCGTCCACAACGCGGCTATGGACGCCGGAAAGGAAATTAGAGACAAAGGCACAGATGGAGGGATAGAAACCGAAGGAGGGTAGTTAGAAATTAGAGATTTTTGTCAGACTCTATCGAAAGCTTTCGATATGTCTAGTGCCATAGAAAAATTCTCACCGAAGTCCGGAAAGGATGACCAAGAGTTAGTAAGATATGAAAGAAGATCACCAGTAGAGCCCTTAAGGAAGCCATACTGGCGATCTGAGAGCAGATTATGAGAAGAGAAATGCTTAAGAAATTTGGAAGCAAGAATAGTTTCAAAAACTTTAGAAAGACAAGAGATAAGAGCAATTGGACGATAGTTGGAGGGTTGAGAGCGGTCACCCTTCTTTGGGACAGGTTGAATGTGAGCAAACTTCCAGCATGAAGGGAAGACGTTAGAGGATAGACAGAGACGAAAGAGTTTGCCTAGGCAGGGAGTCAGCACGGAAGCACAGTTTTTGAGAACAACAGGAGGAACACCGTCCGGACCGTACGCCTTATTAGTGTTAAGCCCAGAGAGGGTAGAAAGTACCAGATATAGAGACTTCTCCCCAATCTCGCTCCACCCAGTCGCAGCCTCGGAAAAAGCGTAAGGTTGCAAGTCCTATCCGGTCATTATCCCGGACCTCGAAACTCGGTTCCACCACACAGAAGTGGGTTATGCCTACCCACGATCCGGACTGTGGCTGCCATAACTGCGGCCGATTCTTTCTACTTCAGCACAAGACTTCTACCCGTACAGTACTCACCGAACATCTTCACAAATTTCTTTCCAAGCGAGCTCCAGCGGAAGATGCTGAAATTCACCCGACTCCTTGTTATTGTGTCACCCATATTTGTGAATCTGATCCTACGCCCAAGGACTTGATGCAGAGATTCCTGAAGGACAATAACCTGTTGGATTCTGACTTGACTAATATAGAGCTATCACAATCCCGATTTGATGTTCACCAACCTCCTGTCAATGTGCGTACCACCCTCACCACGCCTGATCCTCCCTGTAACCTTGAGCGACGTGTTCCGTTAGCCGCTCCCCACTGCCCAGATCCCGATGCTCCCAAACCTAGAGACATTCCCCCACAAACTCCTGCTAACCCTACGACACCATCATCTGACAAACCTTCGATAAAGACTCATCATACCCCGAGCCCCTCACAATCTCCTGTATTGATATGTCACACCAATATCCCACCTGACAAATGTGGATGTCCAATTTGTTTCCGTAATTACATCACACCCATATCTGTGCCACGGATCCCTGCCTCCTTGCTCGGACGCAGGAATTTGTCACCACACGTACACTTCCCCCTAACCCTGATGAAGATGTTACCTCCACTTATCTATTTATGGACACTCTGCGCCAAAAACTCCTCCACTGCCCCACCCTTGTTCCTAAACTAGTCACACAATTCACAGCTATTTCTGGAAAATTTACAGACCTTACATCTACCCCTTCAACTTCATCCACACAACCCTCTCCACACTCACAACCTTTACCAGACTCTCTTCAAGAGACCTCTATTGTCGATGACTCTGACAATCCTATTCTTGATGGCATATAACATTTTGCAATGGAATATAAACGGATACCAAACTCGCCTCCGTATGGGAGAATTACAACGATTACTTAAATTATATTCACCATTATGCATTTGCCTCCAACATGTAGGCAATTTTGTTGTCCCCCCCAGGCATTATACTGTTGCTGCTAGCTCCCCTATAACCCCTTCACATCTCCGAACGGCCATCCTTGTGCACTATAAGTGCGTATTTGTTCCTGTCACCCTTGACCCCAACCCTTTTCAAACAACTGCCGTCTCCATTTCATTACCAAACCTTCCTTCCTTGACTGTTTGCTCCTCCTACAATCAACCCTCCTGTCATTACAATACTTCAGACCTTTATCAACTAGTACAACAACTGACCCCACCGTACCTTATTCTGGGCGACTTTAACGCACACTCCCCTTTGGGGCAACCCAAACACAGACATCCCAGGCGATAAAATTGAAAAATATCTCCTTCATTCTACTCTTTGTTGTCTCAACTTTGACACCCCCACCTACAGATCTGCTACCCACTGTACATTTTCCGCTGTTGATCTTTCCTTTGCCTCGGATGACGCAGCTCCCCTATTTGACTGGTCAGTTTTACAGGATCGCTTCTCCAGCGACCACTACCCTATACTCCTTAAGTATTTGTGCCCTGCATCCTCCCCTCAAATATAGAGTTATAATCTCTCTAAAGCCGATTGGACGTCTTATACGCACTCCTCTGCAGACGTTTCGGACTTCTCCCCTACCTCTTCCCCTGCCCACAATTTTGATTATTTTTTGTCCTTCCTGAACTCCATTGCACGCACTCCTATCCCGCTTACCTCCTCGCTGACGCACCCTCGCCAGGTCCCTTGGTGGACGCCCACTCTAGCCCAAATGATAAAATTCAAGCATCGTGTGGAACGCCTTCTTAAGCGTCTGAGTGTTAGGCAGCGGCGTTTAAAGACTGTTTCCCCCCGGCTTTTTCCCACTAATCGTTACTTTGACCTTATAACCATCACTATTGAAAAAATTGCCCTTAAAACGTTCTATAACAAGATCTGTGCAGTTGTCAAACGCAGTATCCTTGACAACAAGATACTTTCATGGCGATCATATCTCGTCCTTCAATTCCCGCACCCCTCTCTCTACTTTATGGAAAAAGTTTCGCAGTATCAACGGACGCACTGTACGGCCTCCACTCTCTCCACTCAAAGACCCTGCCTCGGACTCGCTTACACATGACCCCCTTGACATCGCTGCCATACATGCCAAACATTTCTGTCACGTCAGCTCAGACCAGTCATTGCCTCGTCAATTTCTTCGTTATAAATGTATGGAGGAATCTCGCCCGCTATCTTTTCATAGCGGGAAAACACATGAATATAACACCCCTTTTTCAATTCCGGAATTGCGACACGCGCTCGACCTGTGTACAGACACTACTCCTGGCCCGGATGGATTCTCGTACGCTCTCATCCGTCACCTCCATCCACGTGCGCTACAACATCTTTTACAACTGTACAATCAGTTTTGGATAAGTAACTACTTCCCACCGTCTTGGCGGCATGCTTACACTATACCCGTACCGAAGCCTGGAAAAGATCATAGTCTTCCCACAAATTACAGACCGATTGTGCTTACCTCATGCCTCTGCAAATTAATGGAAAAAATTATCAATCCTCGACTTTTACATTACGCTGAGTCACATGCCCTCCTATCCCCATATCAGAATGGTTCCCACCCTGGCCGTTCTACACTGCACTCACTTATTCGCCTTGAACACCAAATACGTGATGGGTTCTCCAAGAACCAACCCACAGTGGCAATATTTTTTGACATTGCTAAGGCTTATGACACAACATGGAGACACAGGATTTTTAAAAATTTTACACGATTCTGGCATGCGGGGTCCTCTTCCCTGCTTTTTACAAAATTTTCTCTCTAACCGTACATTCCAGGTCAAAAATAATGGTCTCCTATCGGACATTATGTCACAAATTAATGGAATACCCCAAGGATGTGCCCTTAGCAGCTTACTCTTTATTATGGCGATCAATAGTGTCATACGCAGCCTCCCACCTGAAATATCGTATAGCTTGTATGTGGACGACTTCGCAATATATTATACTTCTCCCAGTCTGACTCACATACAACGGTGTCTCAACATTGCTCTAAAATCCATCCACTCTTGGGCATCCACTGCTGGTTTTCAATTTTCTGCTGAAAAGACTAATGCCGTTGTATTCTATAGAAATGTTCGACATTTACGTAACCAGTCCATTACTCTCACCATGGGACATTCTAATATTCAGATCCTTCCACATACCAGGTTCCTTGGTTTAATCTTTGATACTCACCTCAATTGGAAGAGTCACATTGCCTGCTTAAAGGCACGTTGCCTCCAGAGAATGAATGTTCTGAAAACAGTCGCACGAGTCCATTGGGGCGCAGATCGCGCTACGCTTTTACTGTTCTACAGAGCTACCATCCTCTCAGCCCTAGATTATGGTAGCCCTGTCTATGGCACGGCCTCTGCTTCCACATTAGGAACCCTCGACAGCGTACACCATTTGGGCATCCGCATTAGCTCGGGGGCATTCCGTTCCTCTCGTGTCTCCAATATCCTATGTGAGGCTGGGACCTTACCTCTAGCCTATCACCGTCGATTATTCCTCATGCGTACGGCTGTTCGCCTCCGTCATGACCCAACTCTACTAGAACTATTCCATTCCGCAGATAACTATCGTTCAACCATTCCAGTGCCATTCCCACTATTGTCTCGCCAATTGCTCTCCACTTACAGTATCACCGTTCCTCCCATAACTCCCCCTCCTAGTCACATCACTCCGTGGACCCTAAAACACCCTACAGTTTGCTTTCACTTAGCAGATCAACTTGATGCCCAAGCCCCATCTCAACGTCGACATCTCGCTTTACAACATCTTGATGATCACATCCCGGCTGTTTTCATTTACACCGATGGCTCGAAAACTGCGGATGCCGTGGGTTGCGCTGCAGTCTCAGACCATGGCTTGTCTCAAAGTACCTTACACCATCACTCCACGGTTTTCACTGCTGAATTATGGGCTACTCAAGGTGCTTTAAGCACCATCTCTTCATTGTCGAGGAACTCTCCACGGGTCGTTATCTGTAGTGACTCAAAGAGTGCACTGCAAGCCTTATGTGTATTTGCCCCCAAGGACCCATTGGTCAAGACTATCATCCACACAATACACAAATTACAGTGCGCTAATCGTTCCATCACACTGTGCTGGATCCCCGCGCATGTAGGAATTCCCGGGAATGAGCGTGCAGACTTCCTCGCTAAGCAAGCGTGTCATGGTACACCCTCTACTACTTTGCTGCGTTCGGAGGATATGCTCCCTGTCCTCCGTCGCCGTGTTTATGACGCTTGGCGAGTTGAGTGGAGAGCGCAACCATTAACTGGCCACCTTCGCTCCATTAAGGATGACATACACTTGTGGCCCTCTTCAATTAATGGTTCACGTGCAGACCAAACCCTATTAACTAGATTACGTTTAGGCCACACGCCTCACACATGGTTACCTGATGTCCACCCCTCGTGGTCCACCACCTGAATGCCAACATTGCCATACATCATTGACTGTTTTTCACTTTCTTTGTATTTGTCCCGTCTATGCATCTGAAAGACGGAGATTCTTGCTGAACACCTCATTACATGGCATCCTCTCTGACTCAGACTCTTTCAATTTCACCCCTATTCGTCACTTCCTGAGAGCGATAAATTTATACAATGACATATAACTGCTGACATATACGTGACTTTAAACTCTGTACCACCTCCTCCACCACTAGCCTTGAGAGGGCCTAGGCCCAGTGGGCTAGTATAAAATAAAAGCATCATCAACAACAACAACAGTCTCTTGTCCTAATGGCGGCGTTCCAGGCAACCCTGTTAAGGGCTGCTTCACTTCACAAGTTCTTGGATTTGAGATCGGCACGTATAGTCCGATCCCAGGTCTTCCTCGGTCCACCCCTTGGTACAGCTCCCTCCACAATCACAGACCTGCATTTTTTCACCCAATTTTGTTCATGCATTCTCTGCACATGTCCATATCATCCCAGTCTATACACCCTTCACCAATCACCAGACAAAGCATATCATCAACAATCTCAAGCACTCACCCGCCTGTGGCCTAGACAACATAAGCAACATACACCTCCGACACCTGGGACCACAAGGCATACAAGCACTCACTAACATATCAAACTACAGCTATTCACACAACACAATACCAGACATTTGGAAGCATGGTATCATCATCACATTCCCCAAACCCAACAAAGACCCCACGCTACCCTCCTCGCACCGCCCCATCACACTCCTTTGCTCCCCCTCCAAAGTCATGGAACGCCTAGTATTACAACTAATTACACCTTTGGTGATGGGCTGGTCTATCAGAGTGAGAACTGAGCGATCTCTGCCATACCCATAGCTTACTCTGACTGTTCCTTTTACTTATATATTTTCTAGATCTCAAGTGACGGCGTCTCTTGCGTGGATTGACCTCCTAATCTACCAAGATTGGAAGCCAAAGCGTCACATCTTTCCTTTGCCCCTCAACTGTTTCATAATTGCTGAGGGGCACAGGGCCTGGGTGGGGCTTTGGTTTCCCGGGCGTTTCGCGCCCTCCTCAGCTCCCCGCCGTGGAGTGGCTTCGGTCACCCAGGCTTTATTGTGGTCGGCGGGGAGGGTTCTGTGGGGGCGCTCGGTTGTGGCCTTGGCCTTGCTCGGGGCCTTGGGGCTGTTCGGCCAGGCAGCTTAGGGAAAAACAACAACAACAACTAATTACACCTGACCTACCCCTAGCTCCAACACAACATGGCTTTAGGCCACTGCACTCCACAAACACTCTTCTCACAGACCTTACACAAAGAGCTTTCGACGGCATCAACTCAGCTAGACCACCACACAGATCACTATTAGCCACACTCGACATTAGTAAAGCCTTCGATGCCATCCCCGCCACAACCTAACAAACAAAATCTACAACACAAACATGCACAACAACACAAAAAGGTGGCTGGCCAACTTCCTAGCAGGCAGATGTGCACACGTATCTTTTGCCGGTCAGTCATCTAAAATCAGAAACTTTCCAAACGGAGTCCCACAAAGATCCGTCCTATCGCCCGCACTCTTCAATCTGTACATGCACGATATAACTACACCCAATACGCCCCAAATAAACTTAGCCTCCTATGCAGATGACATAACACTCACATGCACACACCATGACCCAAAAAGAGCAACAGTTCTCCTTCAACCCTATCTCAACACACTACATGGCTGGTGCACTACAAACAGACTTAATCTAGCCCCAGCCAAATCCACCGCAACCCTGCTCACAAGTTGGACAGGAGAACACGAATACATCCCTCAACTCACCATAAACAACACACCCCTAACACATACACACACACCCAAAATCCTAGGAGTAACATATGATACTCATATGACATTCAAACAGCACACCACAAACATTAAAAAGAAACTGACACCTAGACTTAACGCCCTCAGGTCACTTGCTCACACAAAATTTGGACACAACAAAGAAACTACCACCACAGTACAGTGGGCCCCGCAAGGGTGCGCACTAAAAGGGTGCGATTCTCCAACCGTGCGGCAGATGTCCGTGTGGTGCGTATAATCCAAGGGTGCGAAAAAAGCAAAGCGTGCGTTTTTTTCGCCCAATAACCCCTGAAAAACATGAACTAAGGAAAGAATACCTGTAAGTAATCCCTCGTTATCGACGGGGGTTACGTTCTTAAGACTGCCGTCGATAGCAAAAACCGTCAATACCGCATTACCGTACATTACGTTACCGTACATACACGTACAGTATCCGTGGTCTCCTATCCTATGTACTTTTAAGCGTTTCCTTTACACATAACCTTACATATTAGAGTATATTGCAAATATCTATCACTGAATACATTAGAGGCCATAATAAACGCAAGAGATACAAGGTTCAGGTACAAATAAGCAAGTAAAAGGCGGGTGGACTTAGAGCTTCTGCCTTGTTTTGACAACATTAATATGGAGGTCGAAAGTGACGCTCCGATCGTCGGTGAATCCGGATTCACTCAAAACCTAAAGTCTTTAGGCTAATTATTTTTGCTCTCGTTTTCGGTGTATTTTCTTATTATTGTATGTCTTATTGTTCATCATTTAATCCACTTTTGGTTGGTATATTAGAGTAATATAAATAACAATTAATCCGTCGATATATCAGTCGATACTCGAATCAGTCTAAAGTCAGTCGATAGTCGAATCCGTCTATGATAAAGCAATCCGTCTATAATCAAATCCGTCTATAAAAAAGCCGTCGATAACGAGGGACTACTGTACAGTATAGATATGTGATTAGATATTAGATAGAATATGGGTATTACACTCACTTTGGATGGTTTATGTATGCGTGGAGGTTGGGATGTTGGTCTTACTGAGGGTCCGAGACTCCTCAGTAAGACCAACATCCCAACCTCCACGCATACATAAACCATCCAAAGTGAGTGTAATACCCCTATTCTATCTAATCTAATCACATTTCTATACTGTGCAGGTATTCTTTCCTTAGTTCATGTTTTTCAGGGGTTATTGGGCGAAAAAAGGGTAAGTTTGAAGAGTCCCCGGACTACATAGTGAATTTCCCATAGGTTCTTAAGCTCCAAGGGTGCGTTTTACAAGGGTGCGCGCATGTCTCGGACTTAGGTAACCGCACCCTTGTGGGGTCTACTGTATATAAACAATACATAAGATCAGTGATGGAATATGCAAGCCCAGCCTGGGCTTCTAACCTAGCTGAAACACATCATAAGACCTTACAGACTATTCAAAACAAAGCCCTGAAGATCATTACAGGCTGCACAGCTACTGCACCCACAGATCACCTACATCAAGAAACCAAAATCCTCAAAGTCAAAGACCATCTGGACATGAGAGGCACTCAATTCCTGGCAGCAGCCTCCACGAACCAAGACCACCCACTAAACTACATGGCAACACACCCACAGACACCAAGAAATATCAAAACAACACCCAGCACACGGTATCACACAATTATTGTCCTCTCTCCCTCCTGCCCACCCCGAACCAACTTCCAGAAGCACATCCATACTCATATCTCTCACCGATCCATCCACTCACAGACAACACGCAGCTGCATGCACGACCTCCCGAAATCCATCCTTCCGAATCCTCCCTTCCTCGCGAGGACAGAGTCCACCTGGCCAGGCTGAGATGCGGACACCATCCAGCTCTCCTGAGCTATCAGAAGAGACTGGATGACTCCGTTGTCGACGCCTGCCCGGGATGTAACACAGCACCCCATACCATTAAACACATCATAGAAGACTGCATTTCACACAACCACTTACGCCAACAACACAATCTACACTCAATGAGAGCTCTGTGGGAAAGCCCAATCGTGGCCATGGCCTTTCTCAGGGACTCGGGGCTGTTCGGCCAGGCAGCTTAGGGAACAACAACAACAACAACAACAACAACTACTTGTACGCATCACCTCGCTAATACTCTTTATACCTAAATGTCTCCTCAGCTCAACATTTTGTTATTCTATCCTGTAGCCTGGCCCCACACATCCATCTCACCATTTTCATCTCATTACATTCCATTCTGTTGACATCCTCTACTTTAACGGCCCATGTTTCTGAGGCATATGTCATTGCACTTCTAACACATGAGGCATACACCTTTCCCTTCAGGCGGAGAGGCATTCTTTTCATGGTCAGGATTGGCAGCACTTCTCTGAACTTCCCCCAGCCACACCTAATTCTAGCAACAGTGGCAGCCTCGGCCCCACCACCGGCAGAGATGGTATCTCCTAGGTAACAAAACTTGTTCACCAGCAGCTCCAATGACTCATTTCCAAAATTCACAGCCACAGGATCATCACTTAACACAAGCTCGCCTTTGCACACTACGCACTCAAATTTCTCTATTTCTGACTTATCCTTCGGCAGGGGTCCCTTTATTCTACTACAGCGCTTACTCCCATGGTGTACCCAACATCGACAGATGCTACATTGAATTGAGTTAACGCCCACTCCCTTTCCACACACTGCACATGGGTATGCACCGCTCTTTTCCACATTGCCTGGTCTCAATCTACAATGCATAACCTTGGTTTTGTTAATATTGACTTGTAGATAGTTAAATGACGCATTGGTGGATATTGACTGCGCATGCGTCATTTTCGGGACTGGCGGGTTGACTGCCGGGAACCTTAGACTCGCTTTAGTTACGATCTTGTGAACATCTCCTTCCAGCCGCTCTCGATACAACCACCTGTTTCATGCTAAGTCACTCTAACTCTTAACTCCTAGTGGCCACTATACCTTCTATCTATTCCTAATTCTATCTTTGAGCTATCCATCATTATCAACAATTAAAGTAAGTTAACTCTTATAAGTTTATAGAAAAATTGCACTTTGTTTACTGTCGAATTCTTATAAACAGGTGGTTTTCAACTTTTCCAACATCTTGCGTGACGTCAACACAGCGGCCCAGCTGAGGCAGCAGCTCACAGTCCAGTGTTGGAAAAGTTGAAAATCACCTGTTTACAAGCTTTTTTCTGCACGATCCTCTTATCTCTCGCATTTATTTGGGCCTTTAGAGCATTCAGTGATAGGGACAGTGGGCCTGGTGGTAATCATGATGGAAATAAATGCCCAGAGAACAAACGCCGGTCTAGCCTACCGACGCTGTCCGACGAAAGCGGGCAAATTATGCCGATGCGTAAGGCTAGGCTAGGCCTAATGACTGATTTCAAATAAAGTTTGTGTGGTAAGTTATCTCCTCATAATATGTATTTATGAGTATTCTCCTCAAATAATATGTATTTATCGGGATGCGCACCGACCCGCCCGATTCAAATCCGTGAATAGCTGGTATTTTGCTGTTTTTTTTGTGCGGATGACGAGTAATGGGATATTTAGGGGTGTCCGCGAATAGCAAGGATCGTGGATAACGGGAGTGCACTGTATGTGGATTTTCTTCCATCTGCTCTGCCAGAACTTCTGTACATCTATGAATGAATTATACTTTTTCATTTTTTCTTCACCTGCTGTGTATGGCTGTACTTCACCATACCGACGTGTACATCCTTGGTCATGGTCATATTTATTAGTGGCCCCTCCATTATTGACGAACATGCCTATTACATAAGGCATCCTCTTCAAACACTAATCCGCCGTAGTTTTGAAT
Source organism: Paralithodes platypus (assembly GCA_032716605.1). Lineage (NCBI taxonomy): Eukaryota > Metazoa > Arthropoda > Malacostraca > Decapoda > Lithodidae > Paralithodes > Paralithodes platypus. The sequence goes on from CM064520.1 coordinate 47,908,291, forward strand.
CTACCGCGCAGAGCATTTAAAAACTGAGGAGCCTTCATCATGAGCGCACGCGACCTCACTCATGACTTCAGTCATTATGAATTGGGTTCTCACTACGAAAAAACTTCGTAAAAAATAAAAACAAAAACAAAATAAGAATAACTATCTAATAAGCTTTCCATCATATCGTGGATGTACTTGTGTGGATCTCTGACCAGACGCTGATTCAGGCGTCATTCCTCCTTCTCTGCTCTGCGCTCAGCCTGCCCGGACGTACCTCCCCACGCTCCGCTAGTTCCGCATTCGTTGCGTCCCTAGTGAGTTTTTTCTCATTTGTTTACTCCAGGATGTATCGAGTAAGGTTAGGATAGGCGTAGCAGGAGTTTCCTGGGCTGGTTGCCCGCAGTGCAGTGTATTTTGGGTCGAGTGTATGGGGCATCTATTTCGGATGTACCCTCGTGGTCCCGTTGTGGACATGTGAACTTTTTCACAGTTGAGTTAGTTTGTGATGCAGGCGGCTTTCACTACGCGTTATTTATTGCTGCCTTTTATCTTTCTGATGAGGTAAGCTTTGTTTTCTGACGTTCCCAGCGTATTTTTCTTCACTTGGTGAAGTTTTTTCTGGGTCCTGAGTCAGTCTTCCCTTTGTCGGAAGTATTTGCTACGGTGGTGTGTTGGCGGTGGTTCCTGTTATGATATTTCCAGTGTTTGTGTATATTTCAACATTTATTATGCCGTCTACCTAGGCCTAGCCAGCCGCTCGTAGCTTTGCCACATGTACTAGTGTTATTGTTTATTATTTATAAATATGCCCTACTGTGTCATGTGTATCCGGGTTTTAGTTGTGTATTGGCTAATTCCTTGGACTATAATTGTTTCCTGGTTTAGTTGTGTATTGGCTAATTCCACGGATTATTGAGTGACCTTGGGTTAGTCGTGCGTGGCTCTCCTCGTGTCTCTTGTTTGTTCAGATGGTGTCTGTTCAGGGTGGGTTTCCTTCCGGCGGGTTTTTTCTCGGTTTCACCATGAAAAAATCCCGGCCGAGAGCCGTGTTGGGCCACACGTGGTTGTTAACACTGGCTTGTTTCCCCGGCGTTGGGGTGTCTGTGGCTCTCCAGGACTGCGTCTCTGTGGGTGCCTGGTTTCAGGCCTCCTTTGATTCCCGGCGGGATGGCTGTACCCATCTATAAAACGTTGTTCATGCGGACATACGTTATGTAGTTTTTCTACCCGGTTTTACAAAAACCACATGAAAAACCTAGCTGTTGTTTTAGGCTTTCCTCCCCGGCGATCTTTTACAAAGAAGTGGGGACAGGAACTTATGGGGTTAACGTTTGGACATCTCACCCGGCTGGTGTACCTGGGTAGGGTGGGATGAACGACTTATGTCTTTCAGTTAGTTAACCAATCCATTTTAAGTGATACTATGTGTATCGCCGCCTTTACACTTACGGCGATTGAAGGTTCAATTAGGTTAATATCGATTCTTCACACCCGGGTGCTCCTAGGTGGAGGAACTAAGGAATTTACAAAATTCGATTTCGATTTAACCACTTAATTTAGTGATACAATTAGGTATCGCCGCCTTCAAACTTACGGCGATCTTTTGTGACAATTCGTTAGACATCAGATCTCGTATCATCCTGCCCTGTGCTATTCTACTAAAATATTTCAAGGGCCGGCGTCTTTATGGGGGGTTGCTTTGTTACAAAATTGAATCTTGAGACAGTCACCACCACCAAGAGACTATAAGCGCCATGCTGGACCGTTATATTATATCAGAGGGTATTCTTCACTTTCTTTAACAAAAGATTTGTTTAGATATTCTGAACCCCGCCGCGTAGCGAGCTGTGTTCGTTGTGTCATTACATCTCGTTACCCGGCGGGTTATTAACACTTGTGTGCGAACATGTTGGGTTAACCTTATGAGCATTAATTCCTGGAAATTTTCTTTTTTTCCAGAGCTGAGCTCCGGCGGACCAATACAGACCCGGCGGTAGTTTTCTCCCACCAGTCTCTGTCATGGCTACCGTGGCCCCAGTTTTTGCTTTGTGCACTACCCCTGCTTGTGCTGGTATCCCTATTTTTGTGCATACCCTTTGCATAAGGTGTGTTAAATGTCTAGACCGTTCAAGGGGTCTCTGGGTTATGCGTAATTGTTCTTTTTGCTCCCAATTAGCTGTAAAGGTCCTTTGTGATAATGATAAGACCGCGGCGGTAGCGTTGAGAGAGGTCAGGCAACAGATGTCAGCCTACACTATCATTGTTGCGCATAAATCACTTCAATGTGACAACGTCCCACTTTGGGATAGATTGCTCTCCGAACACCCTCCCCCTAAACGTTCCTCTAGAGTCACGAGTATTAAGCCGGCGGAGACTGGTCAGGGTTCTGTATCTTCTGCTGCTACACCTAAACGCCCAAGAGAGCCTACACCCCCGGTATCCGCCTCCTCGTCTCGGGCGAGATCTCGGTCTAGGTCTCCTCTTAGACACCAGTCATCTAGTCGTGCCTCTTCACCGGCGAGTAAGAAGAGTAGGACGGAAGGTTCCACCAGTGGTCACGGCGAGGAATCCTCCAGATCTAAGAATAGTTCGCGGTCACACCGTAGCCATAAATCCTCCAAAAAGGATTCACATAAACGGAAGTCCTCTCGACATTCACCAACTTCTAGTGCATCTCATCGTACCTCTACCCCAGACAGAGTTTGTGTTAAGGCCCAAGAGTCCAGTGCAGCGCCTGTCCCAAAAGAGGATTTGCCACTTAATATTTTAACCCTGGAATCGGAAAGTTCAGGGGGTTCAGTAATTGAGAATGTTTCAGACTCTCAAGAGAGCGTAGGCCAGGGCCTCGGTGTTTGGCGGTTTGCTCAACCAGGGTCTGACCACCCACGTCCGACTCAAACGAGTCACACAGTAGCCGATGTCCACAGGGACGCGGCGATCCCATCCTCTATCCCAGACTTATCTTGGCAACAAGGTACCCCTGCCTCGGCGGGGTCTTCTCAGGAGGATCAGGAGGAGAAAGACGAAGTTTCAATAATTTCGGAGATGGAAGGACAAGGGTCAGGCTCAGGCTTGGACGCCGCACAGGATACTAATGATTCACCTGTAAGTTCTTCATCAAACCAGTTTGTTACGGCACAGGAAATTAATGGGCTGCTTACTCATGCTTTATCTAAATTTTTTGGCCAACAACAGGAAAACCCCACAATGGACTTGGGGGCTCCCACGACAAGTTCTACGGTACGGCCTCTGATGACTTCGATTGATTTATCTAAGATCCCTAACCCTCCCACTCTGTTAACCTCAGGGATCACTAGGCCTGCTACGGCGGCATTGACAACTTCAAATGTCAGGGTCATAACGGATGTCAATCCACCCCCTCTAGACAAAGCGCCTCTTAGAAAGGTAGCTATGCCCTTACTTTATGGACCAGACGAGTCATGGGTTCTTTTGAACCCCTCTAAACCAGAGCTTGCCCAACCTACCTTGTCAGGGGAACTCCCGGTACCGCGTGAGTGGGTCATCCAGGGCAATAAGTCAAAGAAATTAAGGGCCGTGGATACTTTGGGTAATGTTCTGGACGTAAACATCAAGGCTATACCTAGTTATTATCACCAAGATTATTTTGTGTATGCTTCTAAGCCTGCTTTACCCCCTGCCTCAGCTTCAAAACTATTTTCAGACTGGTCTAAGCTGGATGGGTTTAATGATATTAAGACTCTGTCAGCTCTCACTCCTGAACTAGATTTACAGACCGTCACAGACGACGCAGCTAATCCAGTTTTGAAGGTGGGACAGTTGGGACCAGGACCTTGGGTAGATTGGGAGGTAGAGGCTCAAAACTTTGCAACCACTTTCACTTCTAAATCTTCCCACCAGATCCCTCAAGATACTCATTCATGGTTCTCCATGCCGGTGGGTTCTGCCGGCGGAGTCTCGTCAGCTTTGTTTTCATTTCTAGCTGCCCCTAAGATTAATCTTTGTGAGCTGAAGGACCCGTTCACTACCCCTACCCCTACTCACCTAGACAGAGAATTTAGGCTACGGGGAAAAGCTTTTCGCCTGTTCTCGCAGTACATAGTATCTCAGCAGGTGGCTAAGTCTTTACTACGGTCCACTCAGGCAATCGCAGATGCGGATGCTCGAAGATCGGTTGAGTTATCCCGGCGACTGATTCTTCAGTCGTCAATCCAATCCTTGGGTGACATACGCACCGCCTTGCTTGAGGCGGTACGAGCACAACAAGATCTTAGGATGTCGTTAGTTCGCAAGCTACCTGATCGCATTGCTAATCAGGTGGTTATGTCACCAGTGCTTACTCCCTCTTTAATGACCCCTGAAGTGTGGCGAACGGTGTTCAATATGGCACAGGCCGTTAAGCACAGTCCCACCCCTTCTAAGAAACCTGCATTTAACTATGCATAAAACATGTCAATATCATTTTAAATCATGTCAAAACTCTAGGCTTCAAGGTAAATCTGGTAAAGTCAAACCTTGTTCCCTCACGAGTAATTCAGTGGATAGGGCTGGTCTGGGACACCGCCGCTCTCACTCTGAGTCAGAGTGTGGACAATCGCAACAGGTTTCGCAGGAAACTGTTCAGGTTTCTTCACAGTCTGACTATGACGCGAAGGGTCTGGGAGTCTCTGGTCGGCTCTCTCAACTGGATTCAACTAACTGTCAAGTTGGGCCGGTTGAAAGTAAAACGATTAATATTGGAAGGCAACAAATATTTCCCGCTCTTACCGGCGGGAAAATTATGGCCGATCCCGAAATTAATCCACACCTTACTAGCGGTCTGGGCGAAGAGGGAAACATTGCACTCAATAATGTCATGGACCTCTCCTCCACCAACGGTATGGGTAGACACGGATGCGTCAGGCACAATAGGGTGGGGATTTCAGTCAAATCAGGGGCACCAGGGTCAGGGGCTTTGGTCCCACTTAGAAATCTCTCACATCAATGTCAAAGAATTACTAGTCCCCTTGTATTTCCTTCAGGCTCACGGCCCGGCGTTACGGGGCAAGTCGGTGGCCTTCAGAATGGACAATCTGAATGCAGTCCACTGTATTCAGAAACAAGGGTCAACGAGGTCAAGGAAGTTGCTAAACGTGTCGGAAGAGATTTTTGCTCTAGCCAACAGTCTAGATATTTATCTTCACGCATCTTATCTCCCAGGCGTAGCGAACGTCTGGGCAGACGCTCTGTCCCGGAGACAGAGCACGACAGTAGAATGGGAGCTCAAGCAACCCATTTTCAACCTAATGATTGCAGAGCTCTCCCATCCACAAGTGGATCTTTTTGCGTCCGAGGAGACTCACAAACTCCCTCTATACCTCACCCGCCGGGCGAAAACGCCGGCAGGGGGGCCAGACGCCCTAGTGACAGACTGGAACAGATGGAGCTCCATCTATCTGTTTCCACCGCCAGATGCGTCACTAATGTGCCACGTAGTGAACAAACTACGAGATTATCGAGGCTTAGTCTCGCTAATCGCGCCCCTGTGGCCGGCGCAGTTGTGGTACCAGCAATTGAAAATGTGGTGCCCGGACCTGGTATCGCTCCCGGTCGGGTATTTCCACTTAGACACGATTGGCAACCTAGCGACCTCGCTGACTTTTGCATTATGGATATTCAGGAGGCCAAGTGGCTAGCACCATACGGTAGAGATGTGACCAATAAATTACTCAATCAATATACTCAGTCTACAAAACGACAGTATCAATCACATTGGCAAGCCTTTACTTCTTGGATCGTTAGAACAGAACAAACTGTACCCTCAGTGGCATTAGTTTTTAATTATTTGAATTATCTGTTTGAGCAGAAACGTTTATCTGTGGTAACATTAAAAAATCACTTAACTGCGATTAGAGTGCCCTTTTTAGACCTTACGGGTCTTTCCATACCGGTAGCGGAGGAAACAGGTTTTATGAGAGCATGTTTTAAACTCCGCCCACCTCCCCGTCAGCTCATGCCTACTTGGTCTCTGGACAAAGCTTTGTCTTTGCTTCACTCTCGTCTGTACCAAAATACTGCAGACTTTGCATTACTCTTAAAAAAGGCGGTTTTCCTTTTGGCTTTGGCCACCGGAAACAGTGTCTGAGCTGGCGGCGATGAGCAACACACCTAATTGTCTTAGGTTTGGTAGACTTAATGAATGTATTTCCATTGCACCCTCCCCAGGTTTTGTAGCCAAGGATGAGCATAGTGCACACGTGTTTTCTGAGTTCACGGTGCCGGCGTTAAAAAGGGGAAAGGCGCATCATAATCTATGTCCAGTGCAAGCTCTAACCAAATATTTGAGAGTAGCTCCTCGAAACCCCCAAGGTGCTTTATGGGTAGCAAGTACGGGTAAACGCTTACTTAAACGGCGATTAGCCTCTCTTCTGGTAGAAGTCATTAAAGAAAGTAATCCCGGCGTTGTGGGTCGGGCCCACGATTTACGCAAATGGGCAGCCTCTTTACGTTTCCTGAAAAAAATTTCAGTCGAAGATATCGCGTCCACGCAGTTGTGGGCGTCTAATCATACGTTTCTGTCTAGATACTTGTCAGTTGCTCTAGACAAACCTTCCTTACCATGTATAGCTTTAAGGCAGAGGGTCTAGGTGGCCCTGCAGTCACTTTTGTTTACTTTCACGGGAAGGGGGGGGGGGGGGGGTGCAGTCAGTTGACATAGGACACCCTAGACCCCGCCGAAGTATGAGAGCTGTGATACAATTTAAGGTTAAAATGTGATATGAAAATTTCTCAGCGAGAAATTGTGCTAGTACAATGTTAAGTACAAAACAACGGTGTTGTTAGTAGTTTTAGCTGCGAAAGCAATTTAATATTAGAACAATGGAGTTCCTTTGCAATTTATCTCCAAGTTTATTTTGGGGTTTATTATGTGCACATATAAACTTATAACTTGTTATTTTTTGTCACCACTCGTTGAGTGGGGTGCCTTTGTAACTACAGATCTGTGTTCAGAATCTTCAGGGTTACCCATTTTTTGTCAGGCAGGCTTCTTTGAAGCACGCACCTGCCTGAACCCCCTTTTTCTTGTATATTTTCGGCCTACGCCGTTGTTAAATATATTTTCAAAAGTAAGAATACTATGTGGTTGTTTTTATTATCTGCTTTTCTAGAGTTATGATATGATTACGAATGTCCCCCTCCAGTCTTAGAAATCAGGCATGTTCGTCAATGATGGAGGGGCCACTAATAAATTATAGGTTTGACTCCTGTAAGGAGATAAAGAAAACCTAATATTTAGTAGTGGCCCCGTAATCATTGACGACTGGGGCCCTCCCGACCGTCCCCTTCCCATTCGTTGATGTATTGAGGATTTTGGTTTACTTGATATGTCAGTGAAGGAGGAATGACGCCTGAATCAGCGTCTGGTCAGAGATCCACACAAGTACATCCACGATATGATGGAAAGCTTATTAGATAGTTATTCTTATTTTCTTTTTGTTTTTATTTTTTACGAAGTTTTTTTCGTAGTGAGAACCCAATTCATAATGACTGAAGCCATGAGTGAGGTCGCGTGCGCTCATGATGAAGGCTCCTCAGTTTTTAAATGCTCTGCGCGGTAGATTCAAAACTACGGCGGATTAGTGTTTGAAGAGGATGCCTTATGTAATAGGCATGTTCGTCAATGATTACGGGGCCACTACTAAATATTAGGTTTTCTTTATCTCCTTACAGGAGTCAAACCTATAATGACTACTCCATGCCTACCTGTATATATTGATGCTTTTTTAAATGATACACATGTAACTATATTATCTTAATATGCACCATGTAGTTACACTCTTTTTTCTAATAAACAACAAGGTTTATTGTCTTTTCTTGATCAGCTGATTATATTAAGGTTTGGTTTTTGCTGCTTGGATGTCCGCCTCCGACTTAGGATTCAAGCGCTACGTTGGATAACATAGAGACTACTACTAAATTGGGAGGTTTGACGACCTCCCAAATAACCAAATAAGGAAAACCTCCTATTTTGGTAGTACAGTCCATCCTCCTATAACACGAGTTTAGGGGCGGCACTGCCCCTACAACAAAAGGTGTATGTTGCCTTTATGGACTTTGAGAAGGCCTATGACAGAGTGGATAGAGAAGGTTTGTGGAAAGTAATTAGAATATACGGAGTAGATGGCAAGTTGATGAAAGCAGTGAAGAGCATGTATGAGGGTGCAAAGGCGGCAGTACGTGTAGAGAGTGAGCAGAGCGAGTTCTTTGACCTGAATGTTGGTTTGAAACAGGGGTGTGTGATGTCCCCGTGGTTGTTTACTGTATATATGGATGGAGTCATGAAATAAATACTATCAAGAGCAGTGGATGATGGTGTATCGCTGAAAAGGGAGGGAATTGAGTGGAAGCTACCTATACTGCTGTTTGCGGATGATACAGTTCTGATGAGTGATAATGAATGGGAGTTGCAGGGTCTGGTAAATGAGTTTGGAACAGTGTGCGAAAAATGGAATTTGAAGGTAAATGCGGGGAAGAGCAAGGTTATGGTCTTCGAAAGGGGTGAAGTCACAGAGTGTGAGGTGAAGCTGAACGGTCAGGCTATGGAGATCGTCAACTCTTTTAAGTATCTGGGCAGTGTGTTGAGTAAAGATGGGACTATGGATGAAGAAGTGCGGGAGAGGGTACAACAGGGGAAGAGGGTTATAGGAACGCTGAAAGCAGTAACAAGAAATAGGGTGGTCAGTATGGAAGTGAAGAAGTCCTTACATGACAGTGTGGTAATCCCGACACTGACTTACGGAAGCGAAGCATGGACGTTGGTTGAGAGACTCAGACCAAGAGTGAGAGCAGTGGAAATTAATTACATAAGAAGTGCATGCGGAGTTACATGGAGGGATAGACAGACTAATGAGGAAGTAAGAAGGAGGTGTGGTGTGGAGGTGGATGTGCTGGAGAGTGTGAAAAGGAACAACTTGAGATGGTTCGGCCAAATGGAACGTATGGAAAGCGAGAGAATGACTAAGAGGGTGTACGAGAGCGAGGTGGAGGGACAGAGAGGGAGAGGTAGACCGAAAGAGAGGTGGAAGGATGGAGTGAGGAAGTATATGAACGAAGGCGGTGCTGGTTGGGGGGAGGGACGTCGACTGACTGGGGACAGAGGTGCATGGGGCGGTTCGTTCGTGGCCACCCCTTCGGGGATCACGGCATCAGGCAATAGATAGATAGAGAGACTGCCCCTCGCGTTGTATGAATAATACTTTAAATGGAGATAATTCTATATGGGACTGGGCCCCCCCAATTTTGCCACTTTTTTCATATTTTTTAGCTTAATAAACACCTATATTACCTACCAAAGAACATTAAGCCAATAACAAATATTAAAAGACATCACTTACCTTAAAACTAATGAAGAAAAAGATGATTGTAAGGGGTGGGGGGCTCCGAGGCAGACTCCTAAGGCAGGGCGAGATCAGCTAGGCTGCCCCGTCCCCAGCCCCGTCCCTATCCCCGTCAACCTCCTCATCATGCAGGTAGGCACGGAGTCGACCACTCCTCTGCAACAATCCAGCATCTTTCATGAATCCATCGAATTCAGCATCATCCATCATGTCAGAGGTGTACGGCTGAGGTGGACGGCGGAGGATTGTCAGTGGTAGAGGAAGGCTGGGGAGCTGTTTGTCGTGACTGCAGGAATTTGGTTATCATTGTCTGCCTTCGTTGGTTAAACTTTGCCATGCTGCGGTCGCTGTAATAAGTGAACAGCCTGTCGATGCCAAAGAGAATTTCATGTGTTCTAAGAGGGCATGATTCACGAGTCTTAAATTCTTCCTGGCAAATCAGACATGACTGGTGGGGGAGGTGATGGCTGGCCTCTTGTTTCGTGTTCAATGTCTTCTGTGTCTACCTGTTGAATTAAGTCGATGGCTGAAGCTTCGTTTCCTGCCCTGTTAAACTCACGGATTTCCTCCACCGTTACCTCACCAAATCCAGCTACATTCCTAGCTGCAGTGACTGCCTGAGCCTCGGCTGTCTGCACACTCTGCCTTTCATTGTCGGCCTTGGGATCACACAGGGGAGGTGTCAGCTGTCTCCAGGCATGGTTGATTGTGGCTTTAGAAATCTGGTCCCAACTGATGATGAGGAAATCTATAGCATTCTTTACTGTGAAAGCTTTCCAGAAACTTGTGACAGACATCTTCTGGGTGGCTTCATCACCTTCTAGAGAGTCAGGCAATTCAGGCAATTTAGGTGATGCAGGTGGATCTTTATTTGCAGGTGGAACTTCAGCTAAGTCCAAGTCAGGATCGAGTTCCATCGCTGTCACTTCCTCATTGGTTTCTGTTTTTTCCCTTAGATAATTATACAGGTGTGTCTGGTAGAAAAACTTCATAGAAATAAGCTCTTGATCAAGTGGCTGGATTAAGGATGTTGTTTTTGGAGGCAAGAAGATAACATTACATTGAGGGTGGAGATTTTGCAGGTAGGCAGGATGGCATCTTGAAATCCTGTCCTAATTCCCGCTGCTTGGCTTTGGCATCAGGAATGCAATGTTGAATTAACCAGTCACTCATAATTGATGAGGTCACCCAAGCTTTACCCGAATTGTACCAGTAGACTCCACTGTCATTCATGTTCCTCAAGTTTCGGTAACATCGGGGATGTGCAGCAGTATGGACGACCACAGGTTTCATTTTGTGTGTCCCAGAAACGTTGCAAGTCAACATAACAGTGATTCGGGTCTTGTCAGCTTTCCGTCCCCGTGCCTGCTTGCAATGTTTAGAAATGTAGGTGGACTTAGGCATGGTTTTGTAGACTAGGCCAGCTTCATCAACCCCCCGCTCTGCCTGCTTCGTTGGTTTCACTTTTGAACACGTGCGGGGGCTGACAGAGGCGGCAGGAGGGGAGTGCATGCCCGCATTCCCACCCTTCCTGCCGCCCCCAACTAATTGTAGTGGGCCCTATCATTTCTCATCCTTTCTGTTTTCCGTTTTTCCCTTCTTCCCGCTGCCCCCTCCTTTGGGAGCACCGTGACTGTCATGAGGTAAATGACCGTACTCACTCTTTGGTTTCGTTGGAGGGTGTTGTGGGTCGGCAATCCCTACACCCGTCGAACTGTGGTACCCGACGTGTTCGAGCGAGGGAAAACTTTTATGCCAAACCCTAACCCTTGTGCTGGGTCGGCGATCGACGGATCGACGGCCCTTAAGGTGCATTAGTCGGGGTGTATATCTGCAAGAATTCCTAGGGCGGTCGTCCCGTCCTCTAATTGTGGCTCCATGGTGGGTTTGGAATCTGACTCAGATGAATTTAGAAATATTCGTCCTATGGAATCTAAAATTGCCCCCTCCGACGCCGACCCCTGCGAGAAATTGGACTGCCTCAAGGACCCTTCCCCTGCTGCCAACAGTGCCGGAGTTCCCCACTCAGGCATGGCACCCACAGACCTTGGCAAACCTCCTAAGGATACTGTGACGAATTCTCCATCGTCGGGTAGTGAGATCCATCAGGTGATCTCCCCGGCATCAATTCCTATGCACAGTACTGCCTCTGTGATCAATAATAGTGATGACAACCCCACAGTCTCGACTTTAACTTCTAAATTACCAGATTATGATTCTAGCCTTAGCCTACCTCTTCATTCCGTTGACAACCTTAATGAAGAAGCTCGCATGCCCTCAGCTGACACCCCTACGGATGCTTCTTGCATCCCTGACCCGTCTGTGACTACATCTGTTACCATCTTCCCTCAGGATGCAGGATCTCCTACCTCAATTAAACCTGCTTCTGTACCTCCACGATCTCAACGGGCCATTGATGCAGGTACAGGAAAAGACCTTGCCGGTATTTCCTCTGCCATTCACACGCTTCAACCGTTCGTACCTTCGCATAACCGACAAAGGCGTAAGCGTAACACGTATACCCCTGCTTCGAAGGACGCTTATAACGCTATGTTCAGTCCCCCTGATTGGTCACGGTTTTTCACGGTCTCTGGTGAACCTATGGATGATTTCAGTCTATACGATACTCTCGCACAAGATATTGGTGACTTCACCATGCATGCTGTTGGATCGGCCAAGCGCATGATTGAGGTGAAAACACAGGAGCAATCAGAAGCCTTACAAGCCTACCTCGACACCCCCAACGACAGATACACAGTTAAACCAGATGAATACCTGAATCAGTGTACTGGCACGGTTGTGCTCCCTTCCGACTTCGAATTTGCAGATCAGAGCTTTACAGACTCAACCAATCGTATCTTCAAATTATTGCAAAGAACTGACCCCACTGTTGTTAAAGTTGACACTTATACTGCTCCTCAGCGTGGAAATCGGCCCCCACTACGCATTGTCAAAATCTATTTTAAGCGCCATGACCTCCCTATGCATGTCTGTCTTGCAGGTCGCCAACTGCAGGTACGAAGGTATGTTAACAAGCCGAGACAATGCACAAATTGCTGGAAGCTTGGGCATTCAACCCCACGGTGTCGAGCTCTCAATGCTCGTTGCTTAAATTGCGGCTCAGAACAACATGCTCTCAACAATTGTCAAGCCAGCGCGCCCCGTTGTGCAAATTGTGACGGGTCCCACAAAGCCAATGACAGAACATGCCCGCACTTTGCATTTCATCGTGACGTATTACATTTACAGGCCACAAAAGGACTCCCCTTCCGGTCTGTTGCAGCACAATTAAGGCAGGAAGGTAAATCTCCTCCATATCGACGGTATGAATCAACTACACCCGCTGACTCCTCTGACCACCAGCGTCCAGAGCAGCCTCCGGCGCCACCTATTAGCCCACAACATTACCCCACCAATCATACCTTCCGTTTAGTTCACTTTAACTCCCCGGACCTATCCACCTCTAACAGGTTCGAGGGATTTACTAACTTGACCGATGATACTGAGTTTTGGAACATGACTGCCGAAGAGAATCTCATGGAATGTAACACAGTACCAGATATAGAGACTTCTCCCCAATCTCACTCCACCCAGTCGCAGCCTCGGAAAAAGCGTAAGGTTGCAAGTCCTATCTGGTCATTATCCCGGACCTCGAAACTCGGTTCCACCACACAGAAGTGGGTTATGCCTACCCACGATCCGGACTGTGGCTGCCATAACTGCGGCCGATTCTTTCTACTTCAGCACAAGACTTTACCCGTACAGTACTCACCGAACATCTTCACAAATTTCTTTCCAAGCGAACTAAAGCGAAAGATGCTCAAATTCACCATACTCCTTGTTATTGTGTCACCCATATTTGTGAATCTGATCCTACGCCCAAGGACTTGATGCAGAGATTCCTGAAGGACAATAACCTGTTGGATTCTGACTTGACTAACATAGAGCTATCACAATCCCGATTTGATGTTCACCAACCTCCTGTCAATGTGCGTACCACCCTCACCACGCCTGATCCTCCCTGTAACCTTGAGCGGCATGTTCTGTTAGCCGCTCCCCACTGCCCAGATCCCGATGCTCCCAAACCTAGGGACATTCCCCCACAAACTCCTGCTAACCCTACGACACCATCATCTGACGAACCTTCGATAAAGACTCATCATACCCCGAGCCCCTCACAATCTCCTGTATTGATATGTCACACCACTATCCCACCTGACAAATGTGGATGTCCAATTTGTTTCCGTAATTACATCACACCCCATATCTGTGCCACGGATCCCTGCCTCCTTGCTCGGACGCAGGAATTTGTCACCACACGTACACTTCCCCCTAACCCTGATTAAGATGTTACCTCCGCTTATCTATTTATGAACACTGCGCCAAAAACTCCTCCACTGCCCCACCCTTGTTCCTAAACTAGTCGCACAATTCACAGCTATTTCTGAAAAATTACAGACCTTACATCTACCCCTTCACCTCCATCCACACAACCCTCTCCACACTCCCAACCTTTACCAGACTCTCTTCAAGAGACCACTATTGTCGATGACTCTGACAATCCTATTCTTGATGGCATATAACATTTTGCAATGGAATATAAACGGATAACAAACTCGCCTCCGTATGGGAGAATTACAACGATTACTTAAATTATATTCACCATTATGCATTTGCCTCCAACATGTAGGCAATTTTTTTGTCCCCCCCAGGCATTATACTGTTGCTGCTAGATCCCCTATAACCCCTTCACATCTCCGAACGGCCATCCTTGTGCACTATAAGTGCGTATTTGTTCCTGTCACCCTTGACCCCAACCCTTTTCAAACAACTGCCATCTCCATTTCATTACCAAACCTTCCTTCCTTGACTGTTTGCTCCTCCTACAATCAACCCTCCTGTCATTACAATACTTCAGACCTTTATCAAATAGTACAACAACTGACCCCATCGTACCTTATTCTGGGCGACTTTAACGCACACTATAGGTTTGACTCCTGTAAGGAGATAAAGAAAACCTAATATTTAGTAGTGGCCCCGTAATCATTGACGAACATGCCTATTACATAAGGCATCCTCTTCAAACACTAATCCGCCGTAGTTTGAATCTACCGCGCAGAGCATTTAAAAACTGAGGAGCCTTCATCATGAGCGCACGCGACCTCACTCATGGCTTCAGTCATTATGAATTGGGTTCTCACTACGAAAAAACTTCGTAAAAAATAAAAACAAAAAGAAAATAAGAATAACTATCCAATAAGCTTTCCATCATATCGTGGATGTACTTGTGTGGATTTCTGACCAGACGCTGATTCAGGCGTCATTCCTCCTTCACTGACATATCAAGTAAACCAAAATCCTTAATACATCAACAAATGGGAAGGGGACGGTCGGGAGGGCCCCAGTCGTCAATGATTACGGGGCCACTACTAAATATTAGGTTTTCTTTATCTCCTTACAGGAGTCAAACCTATAATTTATTAGTGGCCCCTCCATCATTGACGAACATGCCTGATATCTAAGACTGGAGGGGGACATTCGTAATCATATCATAACTCTAGAAAAGCAGATAATCAAACAACCACATAGTATTCTTACTTTTGAAAAATGTATTTAATACGGCGTAGGCCGGAAATATACAAGAAAAAGGGGTTCAGGCAGGTGCGTGCTTCAAAGAAGCCTGCCCGACAAAAATGGGTAACCCTGAAGATTCTGAACACAGATCTGTAGTTACAAAAGGCACCCCACTCAACGAGTGGTGACAAAAATAATAAGTTATAAGTTTATATGTGCACATCATAAACCCCAAAATACATGTGGAGATCAATTGCAAATGAACTCCATTGAACTAATATTACATTGCTTTCGCAGCTAAAACTACTATAACAACACCGTTGTTTTGTACTAAACCTTGTACTAGCACAATTTCTCGCAGAGAAATTTTCATATCACATTTTAACCTTAAATTGTATCACAGCTCTCATACTCCGGCGGGGTCTAGGGTGTCCTATGTCAACTGACTGCACCCCCCCCCCCCCCCCCCCCCTTCCGTGAAAGTAAACATAAGTGACTGCAGGGCCACCTAGACCCTCTGCCTTAAAGCTATACATGGTAAGGAAGGTTTGTCTAGAGCAACTGACAAGTATCTAGAGAGAAACGTATGATTAGACGCCCACAACTGTGTGGACGCAATATCTTCAACTGAAAAGTTTTTCAGGAAACGTAAAGAGGCCGCCCACTTGCGTAAATCGTGGGCCCTACCCACAACGCCGGGATTACTCTCTTTAATGACTTCTACCAGAAGAGAGGCTAATCGCCGTTTAAGTAAGCGTTTACCCGTACTCGCTACACATAAAGCACCTTGGGGGTTTTGAGGAGCTATTCTCAAATATTTGGTTAGAGCTTGCACTGGGCATAAATTATGATGCACCTTTCCCCTTTTTAACGCCGGCACCGTGAACTCAGAAAACACGTGTGCACTATGCTCATTCTTGGCTACAAACGCCGGGGAGGGTGCAATGGAAATTGAATCATTAAGTCTACCAAACCTAAGACAATTAGGTGTGTTGCTCATCGCCGCCAGCTCAGACACTCTGTTTCCGGTGGCCAAAGCCAAAAGGAAAACTGCCTTCTTTAAGATTAAAGCAAAGTCTGCAGTATTTTGATACAGACGAGAATGAAGTAAAGACAAAGCTTTGTCCAGAGACCAAGTAGGCATGAGCTGACGGGGAGGTGGGCGGAGTTTAAAAAGACATGACTGCGTGCAACCTTTCTCTCGTCGCCCAAACCGCTAGTAAGTTGTGTAATAACGTTGGGATAGGCCATACTATCCCCGCCGGTAATAGTGGGAAAAATGTGTTGCCCTCCAAGATTAAACGTTAGACTTTCAACCGGCCCAACTTCACAGTTAGCTGAACCCCGTTGAGAGAACCGACTAGAGATTCCCAAAGTTTCTGTGTCGTATTCAGACTGTGGAGAAACATAAACAGTTTTTGCGAAATCTGTTTCGAGTGTCCACACTCTGACTCAGAGTGAGAGAAGCTGTGTCCTCGACCAGCCCTATCCCCTGAAATACTCGTGGGGGAACAAGGGTTTGACTTTTACTAAGTTGACCTTGAATCCTAGAGATATGAGATGGTTTAACGTAACGTAGACATGACTGATGCGTAACTTTTCTGTTTCTGCCACCACCAGTTAGTCGCCAGATACCAGACCTGATCCCTTGTTCTAACAAGGGCATCAGGGCTTGCGGGGACCTTGCTTGAATGCTTGTGCCAAATTGAAAACAGTCTTCCAAACTGCTGGTGAAATCAAAGAAGGAATTAGAACTGGAGAACTTGGCTTGCAATACGGTCAAGAAGTTTCTTCACTAAGAACATCCTCAGATCCTGCCTTGCTCGAACTGCCTCTAAAAAGGCCGTCCGAATATCTCCTAAAGACTTGGAAGGAAGTCTGGAGAAGCAAGCGCCGGGAAAGTTCAATGGCTTTCCTGACTTCCGCGGCTTCTATTGCCTGAGAAGAGCGTAACAGAGACTTTGTTACTTGCTGGGAACCATATATTGCGAAAACAGTTTAAACGCTTTTCCTCTTAACCTAAACTCGCGGTCTAGGTAAGCTGGGAAGGCGTGCTAATGGCAGCCAAGCAGAGGGGACTCCGCCGGCACCAAAAACCGGAAGAGAGAACCAAGAATGGCGTTCTAGAGGGATTTGGTGGTAAGAATAAGTCATGGTTATAATAACTTGGAATGTCCGTAATATGAAAATCCAAAACATTTCCGTAACATTGCTACCCCTGACTCATCAGGCCCGTAAAAAGAGGCATAGCTCCTGTTTTTTGACTGGCGCCGTGTCTAAAGGAGGGGGAGATATGTCTGATATGACTCGCACAGTGGAAGTAGTGAGAGCTGTTGTGCCTGGCACATTGGAAATTGGGCCTGACACAAGCGGATGGCTAGGTATTTTCGCTAAAACAAAGGATGTAGCCAGAGGTCGCACATTCGTCGACATCGCGGGATCTCCCGTATCAGAAGGAGTTTCCGGCGTAGGGCCAAAGAACCTATTAAGTGCACTCAATAGTAGTCCATCAATCTCTTCCGCCGGTACATACCTAGCCGATGACGAACTCCGTGGAGATTCGACAGTACCCTGAGAGTCGCCTAGAAGGTGACTGGACTCTACAACCTCCATCTCTGAGACCAGAGATCGTTGTTCTTCATCCGTTAAGTCTGGCTTAGCATGGGAAGATCCCGCCGAAGCCGGGACCTCCACATGTTGCCATGTTAAAACTGGGGTAGAAGATGGTACATCGGCATCCCGTGGACGTCAGCACTAGTTGAGTCACAAAGGGATGTGTTCTGTCCTGCCAGGACTGTGAGTATCGCCATACACCTTGGCTGTGGCTGTCCCTCGCTTGCGAGCTCGGTATACTCTCTAAAAGAGAGCCCTGTAAAGGTTTATGATAATTAAAAGCTCCCATAGCTCATTAACACATTGAAAGCAGAGCTGGTGAGCAAAATCATAAAGTATACTAATTAATTTAATTTATATTTAATTGTATTAAAATAAATTACTATAAATAAACACTTGAGAGGTTCAAGTGCCGACATGGCAGAGACTGGGGGAAAACTACCCCGCCCCCGGGAACTACCTGGTCACCTGGTGCAACACCGGTACTCCGCCCTGGAAAGAGAATTTTCCGGGGATTAATGCTCATAGGGTTACACCCAAAAAATGGTACAAAATATGTGTCACAAGACCGCCGGTCAACGAACCGTAGCACTCCACCACTACTTTTCGTTTTCCTTTAGTTTCATATTAAAGATTTCAGGATATATTTACCTGTCCAGAAGATTTTAAGCATATCTTTTGAATCCTCATAAAGATGAAGTATATCTTTATTAAAGATGAAGTCTTTCAAGTATCCTTTACACTTGAAACATTAGTAAGATTCCGGCATCTTTTTATCCCATAAAAAGTCTAAGCCTATCCTAATCTCTAATCCGGCTTCTCCCAGAAGCCCTCATAGATCGCCGACTTGAAGGCCGTGATACCCTATTGTATCAATCAATTGTTTGGCAAATGATCGCGAATTGCTAATCAGTTAATATAACCACCCGAAGGTATAACCGCCGGGTTTTATATGCAATGTCAAACCAATTGTACCTGCCCCAGACCTTTTTTGTAAAAAGGTCGCCGGGAGAGAAAGACTAAACAAACAAACAACATTGTTCCAATTGTTTATTAAGGATTTCAGCATATCTTTTACCTGTTCGAAAGAATTAAGCATAACTTCTGAATCCTCATAAAGATGAAACATATCTTTATTAAAGATGAAGTCCTTCAAGTATCCCTTTACACTTGAAACACTAGTAAGATTCAGGCATCTTTTTATCCCATAAAAGTCTAAGCCTATCTTAATCTCTAATCCGGCTTCTGCCAGAAGCCCTCATAGATCGCCGTCTTGACGGCCGTGATACCCTATTGTATCAATCAATTGTTTGGCAAATTATCGCGAATCGCAAATTCGTTAATATAACCACCCGAAGGTACAACCGCCGGGTTTTATATGCAATGTCAAACCACTTATACCTGCCCCAGACCTCTTTGTAAAAAAGGTCGCCGGGAGGGAAAGACCAAACAAAATAACTGTGTGGAGCCCCCCTCACCGGGAATAACACAGGAAGCCTGATCCCAGGCTTGACCACAGAAAACGCAGTTTCTGATGAGCCCTCAAGCGACCAAACTCGTCGGGGTAACTTACCTATTTTAGCCATCCTGACTAAAACTCGGTAACCAAAAACGGTGTTCTCGGAGCAACGAGAAAAAACGCCGGAAAGGTAACCCACACCAAACGAGACATAACAGGAGGGCGTAATGCATAAAGCAATGAATAACACAGGAAGCCTGATCCCAGGCTCGACCACAGAAAACGCAGTTTCTGATGAGCCCTCAAGCGACCAAACTCGTCGGGGTAACTTACCTATTTTAGCCATCCTGACTAAAACCCGGTAAACAAAAACGGTGTTCTCGGAGCAACGAGAAAAACGCCGGAAAGGTAACCCCCACCAAACGAGACATTTTAACACATTTTATACAAAGGGTGTGCGCAAAAATAGGGATACCTGAACAGGAGGGCGTAATGCATACAGCAAAAACCGGGGCAAAGGTAGCCATGACAGAGACTGGAGGGAAACTACTCCAGGTTCTGCATAGACCCGCCGGGACCCAGCTCTGGAAAATTTAAAATTTCCAGGAATTAATGCTCATAAGGTTAACCCACTCATGTTCGCACACAGGTGTTAAATAACCCGCCGGGTAACGAGACGTAATACTCAACGACCACAGCTCGCTACGCGGTGGGGTTTCCTAAGTAAAAGATTTCAGAATATCTTAATTTGTCCAAAAGATTTATGAATACCCTCTGACATAATATATAAAGACCATCATGGCGTTTATAAGTGATTAAGTCTTTCCGGTGGTGTTTGTTTCCATATTAAATATTGGAAAAAACCCCCTAAAAAAGACGCCGGTCCCCGAATTATCTCGTAGATAAAAAACTGGGAAGCCTGACAAATATACGAGATCTAACTTCTGCCGAAGTATCTTTTTAGATCGCCGTATGTTGAAGGCGGCAATACAAAACGTATCCCTCAAATGTCTGGTTAACTAACTGAATTGTAAATTCGTTATTCTCATCCGTGCAAGAAACACCCGCCGGGTGTGAATAATAGTTTAAAAAACGTTAACCCCAATTGTGCCCTAAAGCGCCGTATGTTGAAGGAGGCGATACACAAAGCATCCCTCAATTGACTGGTCAACTAAACTGAATTTTGCAAATTCGGTCATCCCACCCTTCCAGGTTGCACCCACCGGGTGAATTAAAGTTTAAAAGTTAACCCCAATTGTTCCCATCCCCACTTCTTTGAAACAGATCGCCGGGGAGGAAATACAACTACAGCATAGTTTTATATTGGCTTTGCAAAACCGAAAAAACTACAAACAACACGTGTCCGTATGAACACTGTTAGATGGGTACAGCCAACCCGCCGGGAATCAGAAGGAGCCTGAAACAGGCACCCCAGAGACGCAGTCCTGGGGAGCCACAGACACACACCCGCCGGGGAAACAAGCCTGTTTTAAACCACGCGTGGCCAAAACTTGGCAACCAGCCGGGGTTATCAAGGTGAAACCGAGAAAAACCCGCCGGAAAAGACCCACCCCGTCCAGATACCATCTGAACGCAACACCGGACCGAGGCGTAGCTAAAACACAACTAACGCCGGGCCCAACATAGTCCGTGGAATTAGCCAAACACAACTAACCCAGGACACATAAATAGTCCGTGGAATTAGCCAATACACAACTAAACCAGGATACACATGACACAGTAGTACATATTTAGAAAATAAATCAATAACACTTGTATATGTGATAAAGCTACGAGAGGCTGGCTAGGCCTAGGCAGACGGATAACAGTAACATGTAGGAAAATAAACAAAAAGCACTGAATTATATCACAACAGGAACCACCGCCAACACACCACTGTAGCAAACACTTCCGGCAAAGGGAAGAACTGACTCGGGACCCAGAAAAAACTTCACTAAGTGAAGAAAAATACGCTGGGAACGACAGCAAAAATACGCTACCTCATCAGAAAGATAAAAGGAAGCAATAACGCGTAATGAAAGCCGCCTGCATCACAAAGCTAGCTTAACTGTGAAAAAATTCACCTGTCCACAACAGGACCACGAGGGTACATCCGAAATAGATGCCCCAAACATACGACCCAAAATACACTGCACTGCGGGCAACCAGCCCAGGACACTCCTGCTACGCATATCCTAACCTTACTTGATACATCCCGGAGTAAACAAATGAGAAAAAACTCACTAGGGACGCAACAAATGCGGAACCCGCGGAGCGTGGGGAGACAGGTCCGGGCAGGCTGAGCGCAGAGCAGAGAAGGAGGAATGACGCCTGAATCAGCGTCTGGTCAGAAATCCACACAAGTACATCCACGATATGATGGAAAGCTTATTGGATAGTTATTCTTATTTTCTTTTTGTTTTTATTTTTTACGAAGTTTTTTCGTAGTGAGAACCCAATTCATAATGACTGAAGCCATGAGTGAGGTCGCGTGCGCTCATGATGAAGGCTCCTCAGTTTTTAAATGCTCTGCGCGGTAGATTCAAACTACGGCGGATTAGTGTTTGAAGAGGATGCCTTATGTAATAGGCATGTTCGTCAATGATGGAGGGGCCACTAATAAATTCTCCCCTTTGGGGCAACCCAAACACAGACATCCCAGGCGATAACATTGAAAAATATCTCCTTCATTCTACTCTTTGTTGTCTCAACTTTGACACCCCCACCTACAGATCTGCTACCCACTGTACATTTTCCGCTGTCGATCTTTCCTTTGCCTCGGATGATGCAGCTCCCCTATTTGACTGGTCAGTTTTACAGGATCGCTTCTCCAGCGACCACTACCCTATACTCCTTAAGTATTTGTGCCCTGCATCCTCCCCTCAAATATCGAGTTATAATCTCTCTAAAGCCGATTGGACGTCTTATAAAGCCGATTGGACGTCTTATACGCACTCCTCTGCAGACGTTTCGGACTTCTCCCCTACCTCTTCCCCTGCACACAAATATACTGTGCTACTACACTAATATAGATGGAATAAACAGTAAAAAGGTAGAGTTAGATAATATATTAAGAAAAGATCAACCACAGATAGTCTGTTTGACAGAGACAAAGCTGAACCAGGACTTTGACAGCAACATAGTGTTTAGTGAAGGATATAATATATGGAGAAATGATAGAAAGGGTAAAAGGGGAGGTGGAGTGGCAGTATTAGTTAAGAACCCTATGACAGCAAAGCACGTGGAGTTAAATAATGACAAGGCAGAAATAATGGCAGTTGAACTCAATGATATAGAAGGAAAAAAGCTAGACATAGCAGTAGCTTACATGCCACCAAAGACCAGAGCATGGAGGGAGTTGGAGTTTGAGGAGATGGTAGAGGATATGATTCAGTCGTTGAGAAGATTGCTTTTAAGGAAGAATCGATTGTTCTTGGTAGGAGATTTCAACTGTAGTGAGGTTGATTGGGAATCGGGAGATGCAGGGCCAAATCAGAGATCTTGGGGAAGTCGGCTAGTGGAGTTGGTTACGGAAAATGTACTTACACAACATGTGAAGGAAAATACAAGAATGAGGGGTAATAACGAACCTTCTAAACTCGATCTGATTTTTACAAAAGATCCTCACGAAATTAGTGATATAAACTATCTATGTCCTGTAGGTAAAAGTGATCACCTATTACTAAAATGGAAGTTGACCTCGAGTAATGCCAATAGATTAGACAATAGCTACATAAATGACAGATTAAATTATAGTAAAGCTGATTATGTATCCTTGAAAAGATATTTAGAGGGAGTAGATTGGGATCTTATTTTGAAGGAACGGGACGTACAAGGTAAATATAGTAGATTCCTCGAAATTTATAGAGTAGGAACCAATATGTTTGTCCCAAGATATAAAACTGGAAATTTTACTAAGCAGAAAGATTGGTTTAATTTGAAATGCAAAAGAGCTTTGGGTAGGCGTGATGCAGCTTGAGAAGAAGGAACACTGAGAGTAATCGGAATAAATATAAACAGGAGAGGAATAGATATGTTAACATAATTAGGCAAGTTAAAATGAACTATGAGAAGAACATAGTAAATAAATGTGAAAGTGACCCTAGATTATTTTATAAATATATAAACAGTAAGTTGAAGGTAAAGAAACAAATTACTAAATTAAGAGTTGATGCTAGGACGTATGAAAATGTATCGGACATGTGTGAGGTAATGAATAACAAATTGGGGTCAGTTTTTACTAGAGAGGAAGGTTTTGACGAACCACAGGCGGGAGTACTGGAGAGTGGTCTTAGTAAGATTGAAATAACTAGAGATGAGCTGTTATCTGCGATGAGAGGACTTGAAGTAAGGAAAGCTATGGGACCGGATGAAGTGTCTGCCTGGGTTTTAAAGGAGTGTGCAGAGCAATTAGTGGAGCCAGTGAGCGACATAATTCAAGCTTCCTTAGATAAAGGACAGGTTCCTGTTGAATGGAAAAGAGCTAATATCATTCCGATATACAAGAATGGAAACCCTGAGGACCCTCTAAACTATAGACCAGTTTCACTTACTAGTATTGTATGCAAGATTTGTGAAAAGCTAATTAGGAAGAGATGGATGAAAATGTTGGAGAGAAAGAAAATAATAACCCCAAAGCAATTTGGATTCAGAGAAGGGACATCTTGTGTTACCAGTTTGCTATGTTATTACAGTAGGGTGATAGATGTACTCCAAGAAAGAGGCAGATGGGTGGACTGCGTCTACTTAGACCTTTCCAAAGCATTCGATAAGGTACCACATAAGAGATTGTTATCTAAGCTTGAGACGCTAGGATGTGTCAGGGGGAGTTTGCTGAAATGGATGGAGAGCTATTTAACAGATAGGGAAATGAGGACCAACATTAGAGGAACTTACTCATCGTGGCGGAAAGTTGAGAGTGGTGTGCCGCAGGGATCTGTGTTGGCACCTCTCATGTTCCTTATGTACGTGAATGACCTGCCGATAGGCATAAACTCTTACATGTCAATGTTTGCAGATGACGTAAAAATTATGAGACAAATAACAAATAAAAGTAGTTGTGAGGAGCTGCAAGGGGATTTAGATAAAATATACGAATGGAGCACCAAGTGGAAAATGAAATTTAATATAAGTAAATATCATGTGTTAAATATGGGAAGAAGTGTGAATAGACCAAATTGGGAGTACAGGATGGGAGATAATAAAATTAGCAAGGCCGAAAAAGAAAAAGATTTAGGGTTGATTATACAAGATAATTTGTCGCCAGAGAAACATATTAACAAGCTCTTTAGCGGAATGTATGCAATGGCCGGGAATATGAAAGTTGCTCTGAACTATTTGGATGAGACCATGGTAGCGAAAATTATGAAGAGTATGATTAGACCAAGATTGGAGTATGCAGCAGTGGTGTGGTCCCCGCATCTAAAGAAGCATATTCACAAGTTAGAAAGAATCCAGAGAGCAGTCACTAGATTGGTTCCAAGTCTCAGAGAACTGCCATATGAAGGGAGGCTAGACAAATTAAATCTACCGAGTCTAAAAGAGAGGAGAGAGAGGGGAGACATGATAATGATGTACAAATGTACCCGGGGGCTGGAGAGGCTGGATAGGGAGGATATATTAATTATGGATACAGGAATAACTAGAGGCCACAGCTACAAAGTAAAAAGACCTACCTGCAAGAACGATATCAGGAAGTTTAACTTCCCCTATAGATGTATTGACAAATGGAATGGGCTGGAGGAGGAGGTGGTAGGGGCAAGGAACATCCATATTTTCAAGAAAAAATTGGATAAAAAGTAGACTGAGAGACGGGACAACACGAGCTTAGCTCAACTCCTGTAAACTACAATTAGGTAAATTAGGCAATTAGGTAAATACAATTTTGATTATTTTTCGTCCTTCCTGAACTCCATTGCTCGCACTCATATCCCGCTTACCTCCTCGCTGACGCACCCTCGCCAGGTCCCTTGGTGGACGCCCACTCTAGCCCAAATTATAAAATTCAAGCATCGTGTGGAACGCCTTCTTAAGCGTCTGAGTGTTAGGCAGCGGCGTTTAAAGACTGTTTCCCCCCGACTTTTTTCCACTAATCGTTACTTTGACCTTATAACCGTCACTATTGAAAAAATTGCCCTTAAAACGTTCTATAACAAGATCTGTGCAGTTGTCAAACGCAGTATCCTTGACAACAAGATACTTTCATGGCGATCATGTATCTCGTCCTTCACTTCCCGCACCCCTCTCTCTACTTTATGGAAAAAGTTTCGCAGTATCAACGGACGCACTGTACGGCCTCCACTCTCTCCACTCAAAGACCCTGCCTCGGACTCGCTTACACATGACCCCCTTGACATCGCTGCCATACATGCCAAACATTTCTGTCACGTCAGCTCAGACCAGTCATTGCCTTGTCAATTTCTTCGTTATAAATGTATGGAGGAATCTCGCCCGCTATCTTTCGATAGCGGGAAAACACATGAATATAACACCCCTTTTTCAATTCCGGAATTGCGACACGCGCTCGACCTGTGTACAGACACTACTCCTGGCCCGGATGGATTCTCGTACGCTCTCATCCGTCACCTCCATCCACGTGCGCTACAACATCTTTTACAACTGTACAATCAGTTTTGGATAAGTAACTACTTCCCACCGTCTTGGCGGCATGCTTACACTATACCCGTACCGAAGCCTGGAAAAGATCATAGTCTTCCCACAAATTACAGACCGATTGTTCTTACCTCATGCCTCTGCAAATTAATGGAAAAAATTATCAATCCTCGACTTTTACATTACGCTGAGTCACATGCCCTCCTATCCCCATATCAGAATGGTTCCCGCCCTGGCTGTTCTACACTGCACTCACTTATTCGCCTTGAACACCAAATACGTGATGGGTTCTCCAAGAACCAACCCACAGTGGCAATATTTTTTGACATTGCTAAGGCTTATGACACAACATGGAGACACAGGATTTTAAAATGGTTACACGATTCTGGCATGCGGGGTCCTCTTCCCTGCTTTTTACAAAATTTTCTCTAACCGTACATTCCAGGTCAAAAATAATGGTCTCCTATCGGACATTATGTCACAAATTAACCCTCCAGCCCCGGGGGCTATAGCTTACGACTGTGCTCCGGTACCGGGTGTTTTGACGATCTTTGGCCTATGTTAACTACTCTGTAAGTCAATGAATATGTCATGTAATGTTGTGAATAAAAAAGAATAATGTTCCACAAACCTTCCTCTGTCGAATGGCGTTGAGTAGAGGTCTCTAGCTCCTCTGGTTGCATAATGGTGAGCGCGGGAAGACGAGTGCTTTTCGGCGGCAAATTCTTCCCGCGTTCGGACGCGTCGCCTCGGCCATGGCTACGACGCACCTAGCCGCTCGCCGCGCCAAAGTATTTATCTCCCTTAGACGATTTTAGTGTTTGATATTGAGAATGTGATGTTTATTTGATATTTTCTAGTTATTTTGAGGCCAATTATATAAAATATGTTTATTAGGGTATCACTGTCACTGATATTGCTAATTTTCACTCGATACCGTACATTTTATTAGTAATTGAGGTAGCTTAATGTTGTATTAGGCACTGATTATTCGTTATCACAGGTGTTTATTATACTTTGGCCATCAAATATTAGGTCTTGTGTCACTTTCACTTTGACAAATATGCTTTAGAGAGTGTCACTGTCACTGATAATGCTCATTTTCACTCGATACCGTACATTTTATTAGTAATTGAGGTAGGTTATTGTTGTATTAGGCACTGATTATTCGTTATCACAGGTGTTTATTATACTTTGGCCATCAAATATTAGGTCTTGTGTCACTTTCACTTTGACAAATATGCTTTAGAGAGTGTCACTGTCACTGATAATGCTCATTTTCACTCGATACCGTACATTTTATTAGTAATTGAGGTAGGTTATTGTTGTATTAGGCACTGATTATTCGTTATCACAGGTGTTTATTATACTTTGGCCATCAAATATTAGGTCTTGTGTCACTTTCACTTTGACAAATATGCTTTAGAGAGTGTCACTGTCACTGATAATGCTCATTTTCACTCGATACCGTACATTTTATTAGTAATTGAGGTAGGTTATTGTTGTATTAGGCACTGATTATTCGTTATCACAGGTGTTTATTATACTTTGGCCATCAAATATTAGGTCTTGTGTCACTTTCACTTAGTTATATGATTTGTAAACGTTTTATATACAATTTATTGTGTCTTTTTTCACTGATTTATATATTTCTATAGGTTCTAATCATATGAATGTCACTTGGTATATACATATGTGTCACTTTCACATATTATTATGGTGTAATTGTATTTGTATCAATGTTCTCATAATACATGACTTTTGTATTACAATACATTGGTTTTCTTCCACTTTTTGCCTATATATAATTATAGTGTACATATTGTCATTTTATTTGGCAATTTCAGTATGATTATTAGAACTCCAGCTTGGAGTGGTAATCAAAGAAGCAATCTACAGCACAGAGTGCCACCTTGCACTCCACACACTCCAGGGTTGACTTTTTACCTGACCTCGGCTTCACCCTGCTGTTGTAGCAGACATGGCACCGCTTCTGCTGTGTTCTTCCGGATTCATTCTGAGGCAGGGAACCAAGCCTGTGCCTAATCAAGTATTGAGCAGACTGCAAGCGGTCAATAACGGCGGGCCCAGGATGTGCCACTGCCCTCTGTGGCATAGCATACTTCTCCAGGAGCTCCGTCAACACCTGCTTTTGGAACCTCCGCAGGCTATTGAACTTCATGGGTGTGTTCACATTCCGAAGCTTGTATATGTTGTAAGCATTCAGAACTGACATGTCCACCATATGCAGAAAGAACTTTTTGTACCATCTGCACGAGGTACGCAGGCAGTCAATGAAGCCTATCTGCATGTCGGACTTGTCACCAGCCTCATGTTGATGTTGTAGTCCAGGACAGCATCGGGCTTGGTCACCCTGGCCTGGGTGCGGCGATCCACCTTGCCAGTCTCCACCATTTCCCCCTTGTGGATGGTGGTCAGGAGGTTGACCTTCCGCTGGTCGTGCCAGTGGATAGCCAGAATGGGCCCCGACTTCTTCTTGAACACATCACCTTTTTTGGTCTTTGGAGGGAAAGGTGGCATGCCCTTCCTTTTCCCTCGTACTGTGCCTACAGTCCCCGTCTTGCGCTCATGCAGGTACTGTGAGAGAGTGGGGGACGTGTAATAATTGTCCGTGTAGAGGACGTGATTCTTATGAAAGTAGCGGTCCATCATGGCTTGCACCACTGCTCCGCCAAAGCCAATGAGGGGGTCCACAAGCAAGTCCCCTTCCTTCCCGCTGTAGACCAGGAAGTCCAGGACATAGCCAGTTTGGCAGTCGCACAGCACAAAGAATTTTATGCCAAAGCGATGTCTTTTTGAGGGGATGTACTGCCGGAAGCTGAGTTTTCCCCGGAACAGCACAAGAGACTCGTCAATGACGACCTTGCGGAAGGGCTTGAAGTAGGAGGTGAAGCGTTCTCGCATCATCTCATACAACGTCCTAATCTTCCACAGCTTGTCTGGGAGGTGGACGTCAAGGTTGGTGACAAGATGGAGCGCTGCGAGGATATCAAGGTACCGGTCGCGAGACATATATTTCCCGAAGGCAGGGGTGGATATCAGATCATTGGTGATCCAATAGTCAGGCAACCTATGCTTCTTGACATGAGGCATTAGCATGGTGAGTGCCAGGAACACCATGAACTCTTCATGAGTCACTGGGGTCCACTGCCTCATGTGGCCCTTGGTCACCTTTCCCAAAAAGTGGACCTGGAATTGGTGCTGCTTATTTGTCTCTTTGACAACATAGCCTACCACCTCCTCATCAAAGAAGGCCTCAAACAGTTCGTGTGGTAGAGCATTGGGGCCTGCAGGAAAATTGGGGGTAACGCCTGAACCCTCCAGTACCTCATCAAAAGCTGGCACATCAGGGTTGTATGCATCCTCATCAACTACGTCTTGCCACTGAAAAACGTAGAATGGGTCTTGTCTACGCTGACGAGGAGCTCCAGCTGGTGGCCCAGCACGCCCACGGCCAACTCGGGAGGCGCGCGCCCTAGGGCGGCGAGGGCGGCGGCCAGGGCGGTGGGCAGCACGACGGGCAGCACGACGCCGGGCCAAGCGGATGGGTCGAGGGTCGTCGATGTCCATATAGTCATCGTCAGAGTGGTCATCTTGCCCTGACGGTGGACCTATGTAATCATGGCCAGAGTCTTGAGAGAGGTGCCCTTCATCATCAGTGGCCCCCACATAATCTGGCGGGGAACCAGTGATGCGTGGGCGGCGTGCGGGTGGGCGAGGTGGGGAAGGAGTGGCAGGTGAGGCTGTGTCCCCCCGAGGTCCTGGGCTCCTTGGCCTGCAACGAGTGACAGAAAGCAATGTTTCACTGTCACTAGGGCCAGGTATTGGTGATGCGAGCTCAAAGACTTCTTCAGGAAGACATGTTGAAGGCGGGAGAGGTGGGGAGGACCGTGGGGAAAGTTGCGGGGACGTATGGCTGGGGCCGGCCGGGGTGGACGCCGCGGGAGCCTCGAACAAAACTCTCTTACTTTTCTTAATTTTCTTGGTATATTTCCTACCTTTCCCCTTTTCGGCAGCAGTATGTCTCCTGTCGGGGGACCTAGGAGGCAAATAGGCCGAAAGTGTGGGGTCCTCAACCCTTGGCAATGGTGGGGGTGGTGGGGAAGAATGCGGGGCATCCGGGTCATCTTGGGTGGCGTGGGTAGATAAGGGAGACAATGGCGGACGAGAAGGGTCACCACGCTGACCCTCACTCACAGCCTCATCCTCACCAAGTAGTTTTGCTTGTTCCCTAGCTGCCGCGGCCGCCTTCTCAAGTATTTTCTGCTTATACAAATGTAGCTTGAAAGGCGATTTACCTGGGGAAGGGCTTGGCGTCGTGTCACTTAAGCGAAATTTGGTGAGTGACCTTGAACTCTCCCACTCGCTCACTCTCTCAAGTTCACTGTCTTTAGGTAAACCAGCTTCCTCAACAACTGGTACATCACCTTCATCACTCTCATCACTGTCATGTTCTCTCGCAAATCCCAGGAATTGCTCTTCTTTATCACTCTCATGGCCATAATCACTCGACTTATAATTACTGGAGTCGTCACTGACTTCATCATCAACATTATGCTTGGCATCAGCTCGCTCATAAAGTCTCAATGTCGTCTCAATACCTCCGGGAGATAACACATTTAGGCGATGGCGTCGGGGTAAGGCGCGACGAACAAGCAAGGGCGTCGTAGGAAGCACGGTATCGGACACAGCGGAATCACTATTTGGCGTACTGTCCATGATGGCGTCGGGGTAGATACTGTTGCTGTGGCGGAGTTTACGCCTGGTGGCGCCACCTACCGTCCCACGATACCGAAAATGTACGCGCGGCATTCGAAAGCACGCATGCAAGCAATGGGCGTTCAAGAGCCCTTCCGGGTTGCGCGGGCCGAGGTTGTTATGGGCGTTCAAGAGCCCATCCGGGTTGGAGGGGTTAATGGAATACCACAAGGATGTGCCCTTAGCAGCTTACTCTTTATTATGGCGATCAATAGTGTCATACGCAGCCTCCCACCTGAAATATCGTATAGCTTATATGTGGACGACTTCGCAATATATTATACTTCTCCCAGTCTTACTCACATACAACGGCGTCTCAACATTGCTCTAAAATCCATCCACTTGGCATCCACTGCTGGTTTTCAATTTTCTGCTGAAAAGACTAACGCCGTTGTATTCTATAGAAATGTTCGACATTTACGTAAACAGTCCATTACTCTCACCATGGGAAATTCTAATATTCAGATCCTTCCACATACCAGGTTCCTTGGTTTAATCTTTGATACTCACCTCAATTGGAAGAGTCACATTGCCTGCTTAAAGGCACGTTGCCTCCAGAGAATGAATGTTCTGAAAACAGTCGCACGAGCCCATTGGGGTGCAGATCGCGCTACGCTTTTACTGTTCTACAGAGCTACCATCCTCTCAGCCCTAGATTATGGTAGCCCTGTCTATGGCATGGCCTCTGCTTCCACATTAGGAACCCTCGACAGCGTACACCATTTGGGCATCCGCATTAGCTCGGGAGCATTCCGTTCCTCTCGTGTCTCCAATATCCTATGTGAGGCTGGGACCTTACCTCTAGCCTACCACCGTCGATTAGTCCTCATGCGTACGGCTGTTCGCCTCCGTCATGACCCAACTCTACTAGAACTATTCCATTCCACAGATAACTATCGTTCAACCATTCCAGTGCCATTCCCAATATTGTCTCGCCAATTGGTCTCCACTTACAGTATCACCGTTCCTCCCATAACTCCCCCTCCTAGTCACATCACTCCGTGGACCCTAAAACACCCTACAGTTTGCTTTCACTTAGCGGATCAACTTGATGCCCAAGCCCCATCTCAATGTCGACATCTCGCTTTACAACATCTTGATGATCACATCCCGGCTGTTTTCATTTACACCGATGGCTCGAAAACTGCGGATGCCGTGGGTTGCGCTGCAGTCTCAGACCATGGCTTGTATCAAAGTACCTTACACTATCACTCCACGGTTTTCACTGCTGAATTATGGGCTATTCAAGGTGCTTTAAGCACCATCTCTTCATTGTCGAGGAACTCTCCACGTGTCGTTATCTGTAGTGACTCAAAGAGTGCACTGCAAGCCTTATGTGTATTTGTCCCCAAGGACCCATTGGTCAAGACTATCATCCACACAATACACAAATTACAGTGCGCTAATCGTTCCATCACACTGTGCTGGATCCCCGCGCATGTAGGAATTCCCGGGAATGAGCGTGCAGACTTCCTCGCTAAGCAAGCGTGTCATGGTACACCCTCTACTACTTTGCTGCGTTCGGAGGATATGCTCCCTGTCCTCCGTCGCCATGTTTATGACGCTTGGCGAGTTAAGTGGAGAGCGCAACCATTAACTGGCCATCTTTGCTCCATTAAGGATGACATACACTTGTGGCCCTCTTCAATTAATGGTTCACGTGCAGACCAAACCCTATTAACTAGATTACGTTTAGGCCACACACGCCTCACACATGGTTACCTGATGTCCACCCCTCGTGGTCAACCACCTGAATGCCAACATTGCCATACATCATTGACTGTTTTTCACTTTCTTTGTATTTATCCCATATATGCATCTGAAAGACGGAGATTCTTGCTGAACACCTCATTACATGGCATCCTCTCTGACTCAGACTCTTTCAATTTCACCCCTATTCGTCACTTCCTGAGAGCGATAAATTTATACAATGACATATAACTACCGACATATACGTGACTTTAAACTCTGTACCACCTCCTCCACCACTAGCCTTGAGAGGGCCTAGGCCCAGTGGGCTAGTATAAAATAAAAGCATCAACAACAACAGCTTCATCAACATTGTAGATTTGATCTTTGGTGTAATTTCCTTCTTCAATGATCCCCTGCAACACCTTTGGATATTCCTTAGTGGTCACCTCGTCTGCCGATGCTCTCTCCCCAGTTAATTTAATGATCTTTAACCCTTCCTGCCCGGTTGTCATTTTAAAATGACACCACGAAATAAGGGCAGGTGCCCGGGTGTCCTTTCAGGACTTGTAAGCTTGAAAGCCTATTCAGCTTGGTCTGAACGCTGTGCGTCCGACGCATGTAAACAAAGCCGATCGTTGCGCCACCGCACCTCCGAAAACAAGAAGGAGAAGACTCGTTTGTTATTGTATGTCTGTATGTCGTTGTTTCAGTAGTGAAAAGATCGTCGTATTGCTAACATCGCCTGAAAATGCTCTCCACTGAAATCGTCATCACAACTGAACCAGTTGACTTAGAGAGCTCTACTCAACGCCAGTCTACAGATTGGAAACCGCACTACATTTATAGATGCGTGGGAAATTTCTAGCAGTTAAAATTAACAAAAATACGGTAGCCTAGGCCTAGACGTTTTTCGGCCAGATCGCCCGGGTAGCCCACCCTGTCCTTTGGAGATACAGCCCGGGCCAGAAGGGTTAAGTCCTTGCGCCGTAGAAATGTTTGCATCCATCCGTTGCTTGCCTTAAATGCTTAATCATTTTCTTGGTTGAGTCGCTTGCAGGCTGTGGCGTATAATAACTTAGCTTGAGATTTCAGGGAACAAGAATCAAGGGGTATGTCTTCCTTTTGCTTTCGATTTATGAAAACTGTGAGATATCGTTCCATTATAATCATGGCTTGATTACCGGTCCTGCTGCGGCCATCTACTGTAACTCCGTCGCACCATAGCTCTTGATGGAGGCCTGAATTTTGGCTCTATTAGACCAAACCGTCCTGACAGTGGATTTAGATAAACCCAGGTCCCGGCCTATACAGTGTGCCAAAATTCGCCCATTTTCTTCGTGATCCCGAACCTAACATTGAAAAAATATTGATACTGAAATAGGCTAAGAGCCTGTGACTGTCCCGGGGCGGCCGGGAGCCCCGCTAAACCTGCCATTCTATTTCTACATTACACTCATCAAACGATAGTTGCTTTGCTCTACACTGTACTCTACATTGGCTATGATCTTAGAACTATTATATATCACCTGTATTGAAGTCCAAATGCAGCTACTAATGTAAATATAGACGGATAAATCCAGAGCTCGAGTCATGAGAGCGATTTGTTTACACTGTGAAAACACAACTTGTTCGGTTCGGATGAGGTGACTGACTTTAGCACCAATATAACAAATATATATTACAATAAGGAAACAGCCATCGTTCATAGAACGAACTCCTGGATGGGAGAGTCCGCTAAAACAACAAACAAACAAACAAACAACCAATGTACCCCTACACTCCGATGTTATATTGCGCCGAAGGCTGAGTCAAGACGAACACAACTACCGTAATTTTATTGGCACTCGAATGCTCAATAATATGTAGATTAAAGGATAATAATAGGTATTTATCTAAAACTATGTATATATTAACTAAACTACTCCATGTGTTTAATATATTGACTAAATTTCACTGAAATGAATAATGTAAAATATTAATTTAAGTTTGAATGTTAATTTTCTGATCTGATCTGATCTTAATTAAACTCCCACAAAATACACGATATTTTTTCGTATGTGCTAATTTTATGGGGTCTCTAATTTCTTAAAAATAGTGAATGAATATAAATTTTATGTGTTTGACAAAGAGCGCAAGACCTTGAGGCATAAGGTAAGCTATAAATTAGTACGATTTTATGATGAATTATTGGTTTTTCAGGGGTATATATGTGGTTGGATTAATGGAAAACAACGAACGAATATCAGCACTGTTTTCCATTGTGGTGTTTCCGAGAATAATCCAATGATGACGTCAAATTAGCTTGCCGCCAATCAACTGTGGAACACTTGGAAATGTGTTAGCTGTTATTTACCGATATATTTGTGGAAAAATAGAGTGAATTAAGGGGCTGGAATATAACATTGACTTCATGTGAAGTGCGAGTGCCCTACACATTCTAAAATTGTGCATATTAATCTTGGGGAACTCATTATATATAAGGTATAAGTTCAAGGTGATACTTTGGATAAACCTGACTTCTAGCAAGCACCAAACAGCGATTTTGTAAGTAGCCAAGCATATTATTTTTTTCAGATAAGCCTAGGCCTACTTGTATTAGCCTAGGCCTATGATGATAATGATGATTTGAAGCAGAAATGAGTAGCCTAGGCTGAGGCTAGGCATATTAGGCTTAGGATAACCCATTATCCAACAATCTTAGGACTGCCCCCACTAGTGGGGCTATGTATAATGTATTGATAGGCTAATGAAGATCAAGGAAGATTTGAGGTTAAAGACAGTAAAAAATAAGGTTAGCTAGGCAGCTGGGAATCTGGTTCTGGTAGGCTAAGACTCAGAGCCCACTCTTAACCCGGGAATGGCGAAGGTCCTCAATTATGGTAATTATTTAGAAGATGACCTTTTTTTCTAGTTATTAAAAACTTACTCTATGGTGTATTATATGATATATAGAAGCAATAGAACTGTTAAAATGACCTGGGAAGTGTATATTAAACTTAGCCTAGACCAACATTCCTGTATTTTTTTTTTTTTTTTTTTGTAAGGCTAGGCTAGGCTAACCTAGCCTAGGCTACTCATGAGTTTTGGAACACAGTAGGCCTAAGCCTAGGCCTATTTTAGATGTCTAACTTTTAAAATAATAATATAAAAATACGTAGGCTAGGCCTAGGCTAGGATTATTATTTTTTTATCATTATACAGAAAGTTGTATCACTCAAAAAAACAGCGTCATTCGACACCCTGGCTAGGCTATAGCCTATGACAATAACAGTTTGCCGTCATGCCGTGGGATTATAGGGGTAGACCTGTCACTGAAGAATACTTTCGCAGTCTTACCGTTTGTTTTTGTTTTCAAGGTATAGGCTATAGACAGAATAGGCTACAGTAGTATCTTATCTACTGGTATCTTATTTTATTGTAGTTTATATTATGAGTGGAAGATTTGCAATAACTTACCCTAACCAAAGTCCAAACTTAGTGTCCAAAGTGGGATCTGCACCCTGCCTCTATGTTCTCATTTTGTATACCGGTAACTTTTTAGCCAGATTACCGGTACAATTTAATAAGTGTACAGCCAGCAGCTAGGCCTACCGCCTACAGTGCATTTATAGATTTCCCGGAATCCCGGCCATGACTTGGGTATCACTAAAGAATCTTTCCGCAGCCTTATGTACAATTGTTTGTTTTTATTTCTTCAAGGAATATAGTACAGTAGTTTATTGTTCAATTGTTTATCATGTTATGAGTAGATAATTTGCATTACCTTACCCTAACCTAACTTTACTTAGTCTTAGTGTCCAAAGTGGGGGCTGCCACTATCCCCAGTCCACACACCCGCTAACTAACATATATTATTGGTATGTCTTGTCATTACTATAACCTGACTTCATGGGGGTAACGGAGACTTGATTGAATATTTTCGGAATTAGCCTCGCAGAATCTTGAGTCTTTTAAAGTTGTGAAAATTAAAGTAAGTTTCTACGTTCCTACTGATTGTACTTAACCCAAGATGGGAATAGCCTACCCAGGTATTTTTTACTCGGCTCAGGGAAAATAATAGACAAACAAATGTTCTAATCAAAGTTTACTCTTGAAACTTGGTACCGGTATGTATTTTAACCAGTACTCTATAGTAACTCATGTATCATATGAAAGGATATAAATTAAGTATGTAATAGTTCTTGGAATGCAACAACAAATATACATGAAATCTTTATTGGACAAAAGTTACAAAACTAAAACAGGGACTGCTAAGAATAATTTAAAAACCTGTTTTCAATGCCTATATTAGTGGACCTGAAGTGCATCTCTTATCCTAGCTCCCCTAGTATCCTGATTAAACACCAATAAACATACATAACATCCCTTTTACTTACAATATTATTCATTCCTTTTAATAAATATTGAGCATGTATTGTGCATATATTTACCTTCACATCTCAAAATTTCTCCGGCGGCCGGGGGGCTACGCACCCCGGACCCCCTGTTATGAAGCGAGGGGCTGCGCCCCCCGCACCCCCCGCAGACGCCGCGCAAAGTTGATCCTTGTAAGCTTAGAAAAATGATCCAGAACTGGATAATTTCTGTTTTGGCACCCTGTACATAGGCCTAACATCCCTTTTACTTACAATATTATTGATTATTCATTCCTTTTAATAAATTTTGGAAAAATGTTATTTTAATACCACAAATTTTTTGAGTGTTTTTTATAAGCAAAATTGGTCATTTGCATCAATATATAGTGTTTGTAATTAATTAGAAATCTCGGGAAAACCTATTTTCCCCATTAGGCCTATCGATCAATGTTGAGACACACCCCCCAATAGTGATTTGAAAAGACATTAGCCTAACCTAACAACCTTACCTAACCTAACCTAGTATTAAGGGTGGGGGCTGCCGCCCCCACACCCCCGCTGGTTGAGTGCTCCCTTAATAAAAAAAAAAAAAAAATTGGCTGTTGATTATACGAATGTGAAAGAAAAGTCGATGAAGTCTATGGTGTTTACTCTGCAATTTTCAGCTTGATTGTACATTGATAACGGGAAAGTACCGTATTGACAACCTTGTTACGAATTTTTTTTTTTTTTTTTTTAACTAGGCTAGGCTAAATGCGAAAAAAACAAAAAAAAAACAAAAAAAAACTACTAAATGCAACATAAGAGATAGACAAACCAAACTGAAATGATTACTGATTACGGATTACTGATATTTACTATAGGATGTAAGGTATCTTAAAATAACCCCCTAGAAATACTTTTTCTAAAATAGGCCTATCCATTTCTTTATCCTCCCCATTTTTCCCCAGCTAACCTAATCCCACAAGGACCCCAATGGAAATACGCCTAACGGCCTTATTGGGCTATCCTTAGTTGGAATTATGCAAGGCTGGTACAGTCAGGACCCCCAATACACGATTCCACAATGCGCGAAAACCCTAATACACGAGTTACCCCTCGAAAATAACATTAATTAATTAAACATTAATTACGCGAGGTGGTACCACAATACACGAATCGAGAGCTAAGAAGGGGCCAAATCCGCTATTCCCGCTTGATAGGCGAGCACGTCTACGTTTCGCGAGGCCCAGGAGTAGCTCCGAAAAGAGAAGAAGACGGGCATACGCCTGCCTTCCCTCCCGCTTACCCTCCCTCCCACAATCCCGCTCAAGCGCTCATAGCCGTGCGGAGTGACCAAACGTTTGTAGTGCCTGCCACTTTTTTCGCCATGCCACGCCAATATAAGAAGATAACACACAAAATGAAGGTGGAAGTGTTGGATCGCAAGAAAAAAGGAGAAGGAAACTGTGCAATAGGCTTGTCAGAGTAAACTGTTCGTACGATTTGGTCAGGGAGGGAGAAGTTGGAGAAAATCGTGAAGTCCTACGGTCCTAGTCTATCTACTACTAATTTTAAGGTAAGGTTTCATATTTTTATTCATTGTTCTTCTTATATATAAGATATAGACTGTACTGTAGAGCCAAAAATGTCGAAAATAGGGCCAAAAATTTCGAAAATAGGCCATAATTGAGAGATGTCACCCAATCTAATTATTCCCATTTAAAGTTAGTTCCACAATACACGAATTCACAATACGCGATGCCTCCTGTCACCCCTATTCTCGCGAATTGGGGGTCCTGACTGTACATGTCATATTTGTAACAAACTATGTGGTACCAACTCTGTAAATTGCTAACTGAATAAATATTATTATTATTATTATTATTATTATTATTATTATTATTATAGTACAGTAGTACCATACTTTTATATTAGGTCTTTCCGAGGGTTTAACACATTTTCATATGATCTTTACAGCTATCGATGACTGAAAGTACCGTATTTTACACTTAGTTAGCCTACACTTAGTTGTATTCCGTCCGTTAGTGACACAGTTGAGCTGGGGCTCCACTGCGACCAGGCAGCTCCCTTTCTTCCACTCTCCATTCCAGAAGTCGGTTGGAGTTGGTGCTGGGGTATTGACAACCTTGTTACGAAAAATACATTTTAGTACCATACTTTTTTATTAGGTTTTGCCGAGGGTTAAAACAAATTTTCTTATGATCTTTAGAGCATATAGATTCAATATTTATCTTCAAATATATCAACAAAATTTGTGGTATTAAAATAACATTGAACCTAAATTTTGAGCATGTATTGTGCGTAGCCTATATTTACCTTCACATCTCAAAATTTCTCCGGCCCCCTGTAATGTAGCGGGGGGGCTGCGCCCCCCGCACAAAGTTGATCCTTGTAAGCTTAGAAAAATTATCCAGAACTGGATAATTTCTGTTTTGGCACCCTGGGCCTATAGCTGACTTTCCTTCACCTTTCTCCTTCCTCTCCATGATTCCTTTTTGACTCGATGACTGACAAACTTCCTGGGAGCCATGGTGGTACACACAATGCGGCAAAACACTCACAAAGCATCCTACTACAACACAAGGCAGGCAGGTACAAAGCGAGTCTAGCAAAACAATGGCTGGCAGCCTGGCGAGTGGCGTCCTGACGCAGAACCCTCTATCGTCACACTGCGCATCGACGTCATCGCGCTGTAGGTACAAAGGAGTACAAAGGAAATCAAGCAACAACAGATCTAGTGACCCTTCTAGGTTGCTTGTCCTCCAAAACACTGAGGATCAACTGTCCAAACAGTGGTTTAGAGTGGGTAAGGGAACATTGGAAAGGGAATTACTGCCCTGGAACTAATGTCCGTGGCAGGATTAGGAAGTTAGTAGGGGACAGAGGGGTTAGTAACTGAGGGGGGGATAAAATAAAGTTATTCATTTACAAACGCAGTCAGTCGCGGGTTTGATGCGAGATATTTGTCTAGGCGGAGTTTAAATGAATCAACGGTGATGCAGTCTATAACGTTTCGGGGAAGCCCATTCCACAAGTTGACAACTCGATTGAAGAAGAAATTCTTAGATTCGTGTGAGTTAAAAGATTTACCAATAATTTTGCAACCGTTTACCCGCGTGTAATTATATTGGTCGATAGTGAAGTACTTAATACAGTTCATATTGTCGATGCCTTTGATGATTTTGAACACTTGAATTAAGTCACCTCTTAATCTGCGCTGGGTTAAAGGAAATAGATTTAATTCTCTAAGACGCTCTTCGTATGGTTTGTTCTTTAGGCTAGGTATCATTTTGGTAACTCTACGTTGAACTCGTTCTAGCTTGTTTATATCTTTTTGGTAATAAGGGCACCAGGATTGAACGCAGTATTCCAGAAGAGGGCGGACTAAGGAATTGTAAAGGGTTAGGATAACTTCTTTGGATTTATGCTCAAATGACCTGCCTATAAAGCCAATTATTTTGTTTGTAGGTTTGTAGGTGGGGGGGGTCGTGCAGTAGGAGGAGGCGCCGGATTTGAAACACTCGGCAAGGCCATTTCGCGTTATATGTGTTCGGATCGTGTTATAAGAGGTTAAGGTAATTCTGTAGCGCCCCCCCCCCCCCTCGTGTTAAAGGATGATCGCGTTGTAGGAACTCGTGTTATAGGAGGATGGACTGTAGTCTCGGAGTATCCAACGACAGAGTATCCCACCCTCACGCCTAACCCCTGCCCATCCAATCTAGTCTGATTACTTGATACCTTGATGAACTTACCTGGCCTAGCGCAGGTATGTGGATTTCATGCATGCGGCCAGAGGAAAGCTAGATGGAGTAGGCAACTATTTTAATTTTTTCTACCCTACTTTTTTCCTTTTCTATTCTCAATAAGTAGTCTCGAAGT
Organism: Paralithodes platypus; assembly: GCA_032716605.1. Classification (NCBI taxonomy): domain Eukaryota; kingdom Metazoa; phylum Arthropoda; class Malacostraca; order Decapoda; family Lithodidae; genus Paralithodes; species Paralithodes platypus. Next base: position 47,948,595 of record CM064520.1, read on the forward strand.
GTGTACAACGTACCTAGTAGAGATTTAACCCTTGGTTCCCGGAAGGGCTCTTGAACGCCCATAAAAAAGCATACCAGAGCTGCCCGGAAGGGCTCTTTAACGCCCAGTGGTTGAAAGCCTGTGAGCTTGGTGTGCGAGGCGTCGGTCCGACGCATGTAAACAACAGCCGGCTGGACCGACGCCCCGCATCTCCAGCCACAAGAAGGAGAGCGTCACTTGTTCGTGTGTGCCTGTATGTTGTTGTTGTTGTTGTTTTTCCCCAAGCTGCCTGGCCGAACAGCCCCAAGGCCCCGAGCAAGGCCAAGGCCACAACCGAGCGCCCCCACAGAACCCTCCCCGCCGACCACAATAAAGCCTGGGTGACCGAAGCCACTCCATGGCGGGGAGCTGAGGAGGGCGCGGAAACGCCCGGGAAACCAAAGCCCCACCCAGGGCCCTGTGCCCCTCAGCAATTATGAAGAGAAAGTTGAGGGGCAAAGGAAAGATGTGACGCTTTGGCTTCCAATCTTGGTAGATTAGGAGGTCAATCCACGCAAGAGACGCCGTCACTTGAGATCTAGAAAATATATAAGTAAAAGGAACAGTCAGAGTAAGCTATGGGTATGGCAGAGATCGCTCGGTTCTCACTCTGATAGACCAGCCCATCACCACATGACTAGAACCCAATCCTCTCAGTATCAGCTAGGAAAGGCCCTAGAAAGCCGCCTTTGGCGGGGGGATAGCTCCCCTATTTCAACCCTTTTCGGGGTTGGGCACCCGCCCTGTGCCTGTATGTTGTTGTTAAGTATCGAAAAGTAGTGTAAAGTGGCTGTTTTTGCCATAAAGTTATCTCCAATGAAATCATCATCACAACTGAGCCAGTTGACTCTACTTAACGCCATTCTATAGGTAAGAAACACATCTACGCTTGGGGATGCGCGGGAATGCGGAAGCAGTCAGAATAACAAAGATACGGTAGCCTAGGCTAGACGTTTTTCGGCCAAAACTCCCGGTTTTCGGGGAATATATATATAATACATAGCCGGGACTGGAGGGTTAAGGTGCTACACTAGAAGATATTGGACTGCACATGTAGTACCGATAAATCGGCCCGCTGTACCAGCGGCTGAACTTATAAGCCCTACGTTGGATACTCCGAGACTACTACCAAATAGGAGGTTTTCCTTATTTGGTTATTTGGGAGGTCGTCAAACCTCCCAATATATACCTAGGCTTGGGCAGCCACCCGTGTATGATCCCGACTTTTCCGTGTTGTGGCCAACTTTGGAACTTTTGGGGTTACCTTGTATGTAGAACACGTGTATATCGAGACCTGACTGTATATATATACAGTAAATGTAAGTAAAATTTCATATCCCCTTTGTATCAAGTAAGGATGTTTTTCCAGGGTTTATATATTTTTTATTTTGTTTACGATAGGTAGGATTATTCGATATTCCTTGTCTTGCAGTTTATAGGTAAACTTCTCTCCACAGGGCCTGAGCAACCTGGGCAACACCTGTTTCTTCAACTCAGTGATGCAGAGCCTCTCCCAGACCCACTTCCTGACCCAGCTGTTAGACGTACAGTGTCAGAGTGGCCAACAAGTGCACCTCCCGGGCCGCGCCAAGGACCCCTGCCTTGATGCATCACTCAACGGGGGCGCACACATCAAGAATAACACAGAGAACGGCAGAGTCAAACCCAAGCAGAGAACCCAGACAGAAGAGAATGAAGATGAGGATGATGTGGAATTGGTAAGTACAGTCAATCCTCCGGTAACATTGGCGGCACACCATGGCGGAAGGCGGACGCAAGTTTGAGGCTCCGGCATATGTTATGGGAATAGTCAATTAATTCAAGGATATCGAGTGCATACGGGGCTAACAAGAAGAGGAAGGATTTAGTGAAGGTTTGGAGGATATATTGGTGTGGTGGAGGGGTGATATATAGTGTAATAAGAGTGTGTAGTGACGGGACAGCGGTAGGGTTGTGAGTTGTTGAGTTTGTAAACAAACATGGCAGAGGGAATTTCGGGTATGACGGAGGCGGAAGGAAGGTTACAACGTTTTAGGGGATTTAAGAGCACAGATAAGAAGTTAGAAGAGGTTAGTATTGTTGTGAAGGATTTGGAAAAGTGGATGAGTGATATGGAGAAATAGAAGGGGGATATTGGTGAGAAAGTTAAGGCACTGTGTGTAATGTGTGGTGTGATAGGTGGGGAAGGGAATAGGCCTAGCGAAGGAAGTGAATGCAGGCCTTTTTTGGCAGTTAATGAGAGCCTAGAGATGGTATTGAAAAGGGTAGATGAACTGGGAGCAGAGAATATGGCATTGAAGGAGCAGCTGAAGGAATACGAAGGACGTTTCACGGAAGTAAAGGAGTCGACTGCATGGACGGTGGTAGGTAAACAAAAAGTCAAGGATTTGGAGGATATTATGAAAGAGCAAAAGGAAGAAATGAATATGACCAAAAAAAGTTTTGAGAGTGCAGTTGTAGGGGTCATGAAGAACAAGGAGAGTGTCGTGAGGGAGGCCATGGACAGGGATAGGGGTGTAATCTTGTATGGAGATGTAGAGACTCATATGAATGATAATGGAGTGAGAAAAGTGAGGGATATGGAGACAGTGAAGGAGGTCTTGAAAGGTGTGGATGAGGACGAATATGGATGGGAAGGGCAGGTGGAGGAGATCAGTAGGATAGGTAGATATAAAAGGGGGGAGAGATGAGACCTATAAGGGTACAGTTTAAAACTAGGGTAGTGGCGGAGACTGTGACAAATTTTAGTTGGAGGCTAAATACAAATGATAAACTGAAACACATAAGACTAAAGAAGGATTTGAGTATAGAACAAAGGAAAAAAATGAAGGAATTACAAGAAAAGGCTGATGAAAATAATGGAAAGTTGGATGAGGAGGATAAGAGAAATTTTTACTGGAGAGTGAGGGACGGAAAAGTGAGGAAGTGGTTTATAAGAGTAGAAAGGAGGGGGAGATCAGGGAGGGGAGAGAATGTGATGAGAGTTGTGACGGAGGAGGAGAACGGGGTGGAGGTGTCACAGGGAGAGACAGGAGACAAAGAGGCAGACCCAGTAGTGCTAACAGGGGAGTAGGGTACGGACTGGAGGAGCGGGATGGTGTAATTGCTGAAGGAATGGTAGATGGATTAAGGATTATGTTTAGTAATGTGGATGTGTTTACTCAGGACAAGAAAAGAGAACTGATATGTAGGTTGCAGGATGAAGAGGAAAAACCTGATGTCATAGCCCTACAGGAAGTAAGACCAAAAAATGTTAGAATTGAAAGGGAACTGGTGGAATATAGTTTGGAGGGTTTTGAGTTATATGAGAGAAATGCTATTAGAGCAGAGGTTGGAAGAGGACTGTTTATTTATGTAAGAAAAGAGCTCAAGGTTAATGAGGTGGATATGAGACAGCAGTATTGTGAGTATTTGTGTATTGAAGTAAAATGTGTAAGAGGATCAATTCTAATTGCCTCTATATATAGAAGCCCAAATAATAGCAGGGGAGAGGATGATAACCTACTGAAAGCAATGGAGGAGATAGATAATAGAGAGAACAAATATAAAATTTTGATTGGAGATTTCAATTTGCCAAGGATCAACTGGGCAAATTGTACTACTCCAGCGGGACAGGGTAGCCTGGAAAATAAGTTTATAGAGAAAGTGAGAGATTGTTTTTTAACGCAACATATTGTAGAGATGACAAGATATAGAGATGGGACGCAGGGGAGTGTACTTGATTTGATTTTTAGCAATGAAGAGGATATAGTGGAACATGTTAATGTGGATAGCCCTATAGGTCGTAGTGACCATGCCTGTATAAGCTTTAGTTGTAACATTAAATCGGAGAGGGATAATAGAAGCAATAGAAAAATATACATGTATGATAGAGCAGATTATGAGCTGCTGAGACGGTGTTTGGACATTGACTGGGGGGAATATTTGAACGGTGAAGACGCTGAAGGAATGTGGAGGAAAATTAGAGTCAAACTGGAGAATGCTGTATCCAAAAGTGTACCAGTAAGGGAATATAAGGATAAAACAAAATTGAGGAAAAGAACTAACTCAGAATTGCCAATGAAAAGAAAGCTTTGGATATTGATTAGAAGAAAGAAACGATTGTGGGAAAGATTAAAATTGTTAAAAAAGAACAGGGGGTCTAGTATAGAGGCTAAGGAAGTGGATCTGGAACGCAGACAAATAAACAATAAAATAAGGTGGGAAACAAGGAGGGGGGTGAAGGAGAGGGAGAGAGAGATAGCTAGAAATGTGAAGGATAATCCAAAAATATTCTGGAAGTACATTCAGGAAAAGTTAACAAGAAGAGTAGGGATCCCAGAGCTGGTGGGGGGGTTGAATGATGGGAGTAGAGCGGAGACTGATAAGGAGAAAGCAGAGGTGCTGGGGAAATACTTTGGGGGGGTACTAACAGTGGAGTCGGAGGATGCAGTGCCTACTATTCCCATCAAACAGGCACCGGCACTAGAACTAGTAGAGTTTTCCCATGCTAGAATAAGAAGGGCTATAGAAAAAATGAACAGAAGTAAGTCACCGGGACCGGATGGGATACACCCAAGAATCATAAAGGAAGGAGGGGAGATGTTAGTAGAGCCATTGAAAATTTTATTTGAGGTATCGTTTAATACAGGACAAATCCCGATGGACTGGAGAGAGGCGAACATAACAGCTATATTTAAGAAGGGAAAGAGAAATGACCCAGGGAATTATAGACCAGTCAGTTTGACAAGTGTTCTGTGTAAACTAATGGAAACGGTAATTAGAGAAGGAATAATGGATCATATGAAGTCAAACCAACTTTTCAGTGGGAGACAGTTCGGATTCTTGCCGGGGAGGTCGACGGTACTACAGCTAATTAAGGTGGTAGATGATTGGATGCAAATTCTAGAAGATGGTGATGTAATAGACGTGGTATATTGCGATTTTATGAAGGCCTTCGATAAGGTCCCACATAAAAGGTTAATAGAGAAAGTTAGAAGCTATAATATAGGGGAGAAATGTGTGAAATGGATAGAAGCCTTCCTGAAAGATCGGAGACAGAGGGTATTGGTGAATGGAATAGGCTCGGGGTGGAGGGAAATTACAAGGGGGGTACCTCAGGGATCTGTGTTGGGACCACTGCTGTTCGTTATATTTACCAACGACTTGCCTGAAGTTATAACTAATGGAAGTGAGGTATACCTGTATGCGGATGACACTAAACTGTATAGAAGAGTGAGGAGTAAGGAAGATATGGGTTTGCTTCAAGGAGATGTGGAGGGCATGAAGGGATGGTCTGAGCATTGGTTAATGCCTTTTCATCCAAAAAAATGCAAGTACATGCGGATTGGGACCAGCAAGATAGACAAGGTAGGATACAGTATGTATGAAGCGATGGAGGAAGTGAATGCAGAAAAGGATATAGGAGTAGTGATAGACAATAAGTTAAATTTCTCAGAACATTTAGCGGAAAAGATAAACAAAGCCAATAAAATTGTAGGGCTGATAAGGAGGACATTTGTGTCACTTGACGAAGAAATCTTCAGGAATCTATATACAGCGCTGGTTAGGCCGCACCTGGAATATGCAAACCAGGTGTGGGCTCCATATATGGTAAAGGATATAGAAGCAGTGGAGAAAGTGCAGAGGAGAGCTAGCAAGCTGGTACCAACGTTGAAGAACGCGGGCTATGAGCAGAGGTTGAGGATACTGGGGCTTCCGACACTGGCATATAGGAGAAAGAGAGGGGATATGATAGACTTTTAAGATAGTGTCAGGAAAGTACGATGAGGATGTGTGTGAAGGTATCTTCTTGATGTGGGAGGGAACAAGAACGAGAGGACACTCTAAGAAAATTTACAAAGAAAGAAATAGGCTTGAGAAGGCAAAGAACTCATTTTGTGATAGAGTGGTAAATGAGTGGAACGCACTGCCCCAGTATGTAGTCGATTCCGAATCAATAAGGGAGTTTGAAAGTAATCTTGATAAAGCATGGGGAAGACAAGATTTGAAGTTTGATTATAAAACAAAAATACAGAATAGTAAAAATTTTGCGTCTGCTACCGCCGCCGCCAACACCGTGAACGACCGCAGCAGTGCAAGTACTGGTACTGAGCTGGATACACAGGCATAGTTTGCCTTTTTCCAGAGGATCTACTGTAAGAATACTGTAAGAAACTGTAAGGTAACGCGTGTTTTGGAAGCGCGGATTTGGTGGCACGCGGTACACCCCAAATATCCAAAAATATTGCTAACACGGTCAATATTTACACTGGCGCGGGGTCTAGCCGGGCGCCGAACCTTTACTCCCGACTTTCGTCATTACTGATGCTCATATCTCTGCAAATATATGGCCTAACCAAGTTTTTATGCATACTGGAGGTAGATATGATTGTTGCCGTGCATTGGGTGAAGACTAGAACACTCCACATTGTGTAGTTATTGTGTGAGGTGAGAATAATTACCGAAACACACTTATGTTATTGTTTGGCTATGTCGAGTGAGTGTGTGTGTGTGTTGTCATTGTGTATGTGTACACTACGTGGCTAGGCTATCTCGGTCGCCGAAGCTTTACTTCCGATTTTCGTAATTTACCGATGCTCATATCTCTGCAAATAAATGGCCTAACCAAGTGGTTATGCATACCAGATGAAGCTGTTGTTGCAGTACTTTGGGTGAAGACTAGAACACCCTACATTGTGTAGTTATTGTGTGAGGTGAGAAATAATAATATGACGAGTTATGCGGGAATTCCGAAGTTCGATTTTCGCAATTTACCGATGCTCATATCTCTGCAAATAAATGGCCTAACCAAGTGTTTATGCATACCAGATGAAGATATGGTTGTTGCAGTGCATTGGGTGAAGACTAGAACACCCTACATTGCGTAGTTGTTGTTGTTGTTGTTGTTGTTTTTCCCCAAGCTGCCTGGCCGAACAGCCCCAAGGCCCCGAGCAAGGCCAAGGCCATAACCGAGTGCCCCCACAGAACCCTCCCTGCCGACCACAATAAAGCCTGGGTGACCGAAGCCACTCCATGGCGGGGAGCTGAGGAGGGTGCGGAAACGCCCGGGAAACCAAAGCCCCACCCAGGGCCCTGTGCCCCTCAGCAATTATGAAGAGAAAGTTGAGGGGCAAAGGAAAGATGTGACGCTTTGGCTTCCAATCTTGGTAGATTAGGAGGTCAATCCACGCAAGAGACGCCGTCACTTGAGATCTAGAAAATATATAAGTAAAAGGAACAGTCAGAGTAAGCTATGGGTATGGCAGAGATCGCTCCGTTCTCACTCTGATAGACCAGCCCATCACCACATGACTAGAACCCAATCCTCTAAGCATCAGCTAGGAAAGGCCCTAGAAAGCCGCCTTTGGCGGGGGGATAGCTCCCCTATTTCAACCCTTTTCGGGGTTGGGCACCCGCCCAATGTACTGTACTGTACAGTGGCGATAAGTCATGTCTCAGCTGTCATTACGTTTGGCTCGCTCTGTGCTGTATTAATGTCTGTCAGATGTTGAATAGGGTGGGTAAGTGCAGGAACATGCATGTATATCTCACTCAAAAAGAAGAAATCATTTTTTTTTTTTTTATTTATTTTTTTTAAGAGACAATGAACGGAGGAAGGAAAAACACAGATAAAACAAAAAGGTCCATGTGCCTAAAGGCATCCTCCATTCATAAAATGTTTGTAACAACTGGATTTAAACATTTGTTGATTGTAAGTTTGTGGAAAGCAATTCGAGGGAAGTGAATTCCAAAGAGTAGTAGCTCTGGGGATAAATGAATTCTGATAAGCAGAAGTTCTGCATTGTGGAGGAGAAAGTGTAAATTCATGGGCGCTCTCAGCTGCCCTAGTTCTACGGGGAAAGATGTGGAGAGGCGGCACAATTGAAGCAAGTTCCTCGGAACAATTGCTGTGAAAATATCTGTAGAATAATGCAAGGGATGCAACGTTTCTTCGTATGGCTAATGTAGGAAGGTCCTGTGTGATTGCAGGGTTATTGATTAATCTAATAGCTTTATTTTGAATTTTGTCCAACTGCCTCAATGCAACCACTCCACTTCCACCCCACAGAGGTGAACAGTAATCCATCTGAGAGCGCACATGACTTTTATATATTACGGCCAACTGCTCGTCAGTGAAGAATTCTCGAACTCTGTACAGGAGTCCCAGTTTTTTAGAGGCATTCTTAGCAATGCTTCTAACATAATGTGTCCAGCTCAAGTTAGTAGTTAATGTTACACCGAGAATGTCAATACTAGGGGAAGTGGGAATATTTACATCATTAAAAAATATATGGGAGTCAGTGAGATTCTGTCGGTTAGAAAATTGAATGTACTTGGTTTTCTGTGCATTAAAGGAAACTAGATTCTTTTGTCCCCATTCATTAATTCTAGAAAGGTCCTGGTTCAGAGAAATTGCAGTGTTTATTTTTGAATTTATAAGATCGGGTTGGGTGAAAGAATTGGTAAATGTGAAGGAACTGTGGAGTGTTGAGTCATCTGCGTAGGAATGTATTGGATTATGAGTGGTAGATATGAGATCATTGATATGAATGAGGAACAGAGTTGGGGCCAAAACTGATCCCTGGGAAACACCAGCATTTATTGAGTGAAATTGAGAATAAAGGCCATCTACCATTGCACGTATGTGTAAATATTGCTGATACCAATTATTGATCAAAACATAATTGGTGCCGAGACATCACTTATTAGGCCGATTGTACATATGAAGTAACAATGGTAACTTGCTCTTCAGTTCAATCCATTGCTATAAAAATATCTCCCCTCATCGCTTCCTACTTAAGCTGGTATCACACAAGCTTTTTCCCTCAACACTGGTCTGGCAGCGTACGAGGCTAACATTTAATATATGTCGGTGAGCTAAGTTCATCTATCACCAGTTTAGTTTCCGATACCAATGCAAAATACTCCAGAAATTTTGCCAGAAATTTTTTGATCACTGAATGTTCACTATACCGGCTTTACTGTCACCACTGTTTATCTCCTACTTACTATCTGTCTCTTCTTTCAACTCTTTCTCCTCTTTCTTAACTTGTCCCGTTTCATCTTCCTTTTTGACACTACTCTTCTCTTCTTCCTTCATCTCCTCTCCTTCCTTCTTAATGTGTTCCTCTTCTTTCTTGACCTTGGGTGTGCCTTTCTTCAGCCAGTTGGACATCAGTTTGCTGCTGGCGGTCTGGGGTGGTTTTTGGTTAGGGTCGACAGGTTTGTTGAGGTCCGTCTCCTGGTTGCGAGAGTTGTTGACTTGTGTGGAGACCGGGTACCACTCTAATTCAGTTTGATTCTTTGCCAAATGGCCCAAAGCTTCAGTGGGGGCCACTCGACCAAAGTCAAGCCAGTCCTGTACGTCTTGGTCAGTATTAAGCATGGCCGGGACACGGTGATGGAGGTCTTTAAACTTGCCACTCGACTCCTTGGTCACCACCGCGTAGCTCATCACCAAATCACCTTCTGTGGACGTCCATGATGAGAATAGACCGGCCATCTTGAGAAGCTGCGGCCCCTTCCACCCTTCCTCCTCGCTCCACAACCCGTCCACGTCCCAGCTCTCTCGATCCCAAATCTTCACCCCATCAGGTTGTGGAGTGTGGATGAAGTACGGCTGTTTGTTCTTGCTGCCTTTGGTGGTCTGCCACTCATAGAACCCATCACACAACACCACACACCTCTGACCCTTGTTGAGTGAGGGTTTGTATATCTTCTTCTCATCCAGGTTCTCCAAACGAGCGTTGGTGGTGCTCAGCCCGTGGCCTGTGGGATTGGGCCCCTTATGGAACGGAGGGATGAGGCCCCACATCATGGGCTGTATGACACGTTGCATAGTTATTGTGTGAGGTGAGAAATGTGATGGCGGGATTTCAGAGCTTCGATCGAAAAATGTCGGCTACTGCTGTGACTCTCTCTCCTTAACTAGCCTAGCCTAAACGAAATATTTATTCAGAGGTAAGAGTTGTTGCAATGGGCAAATCAACCCAATGCACATGTCAAATAACCTTTATTTGTTAGTAGTCTTGGCAAATCCAACGTCAAGGCTATTAACCTAATTGCAATGACGACTTGTCTATTTTGACTGCTATGTCGTCACCCCAACCGCGGTTAAATAAGAAAACGTCTAGAGTCTACTCCTTAACTTGCTCTAGGAGACGTTGTACATTAACCAAAACTATCACCGAAGGTGAAAAACGCATAGAAGAGAAGAAAAAGGGATTTACCTGAGATACAGCTGATAGCCCAGCCCGTCTCCTGTCCATGTTTACATCTCAGTTACTTGTTCGTCAAGGGGAATCCACGCAATGCGAGCCAAGCTCATTATTATCGCGCCTCCTTAACTGGGAATGTATTGCGTGAAATGCATGTTAAGTGTTTTATGTATCGTTGGAATGGCTGTGGATGTGTGTGTAGTCTGTAGTTTAGCCAATTGGCGACATCTGGATACGAAGGCTTAGGGTTAACCTGTACGGTACCATTCTCACTACGGTACTAGTCTCACCCGAAGGCTTAGGTTGACCAGTACGATACCCATCTCGCCTTGTAACCGATCACCAACCCCAGATGGGACGTCACAACTTCATCCACTTATTCCAGGTTCCTATTTATACTGCTAGGTGAACAGAGGCTACACCGTTAGGAGACTTGCCCAAATGTCTCTTCCCCGCCCGGGTCTCGAACCCGGGACCTTCTGGTTGTGAGCCAGACGCGCTATCAGTTGCGACACGGGTAGGTGTGTAGCTGGTGGTTCGAACAAGGGACTCGCTATTCGGAGTTGACACCTGAGCGCATGCGCCGTTGGCCAACCATAATTTTCACCCGCGCTCTCATATGATTCAGACGTCTTTGCCTTATGCTCTTCCATCCACCCTGTCACCCTCTTTTTCGGCTTCTTTAGCCTTCATTTATGTTAGACAGATGCTACGTGGTTTAGGGCACACGTGAAATGGGCTCCAGAATGTTTGGAATGTATCATATGGAGGTCGCGTGTGATAATAGTCTATACCGAAGGTTCGGGGGGTGCCTTGCTTCCCCCGTCATGTTTATTCACTCTTTCTCTTTTCATATTGTCTTTTCTGTTAGTTCTGGGCATGGTTTTAGCTTATTAGTAGGTCTAGCCTAGCTGGTTTTCTCATTCAGGTTTTTGCTATGCCCAGATGAGTTTTCATTTTTCATAGCCTAGGTGTTTACGTTTGGTAAAAAAACGGAAATTCGGTGGTGACGTTGCTCGTGTTGTAGAGTTTGTGTCGGCCGATTTTTAGCGTTATTCCCGAGTCGACCCTTTCGAGCCTTCATTGTGTCTCAAGAGGCCAGGCGTAGTGTGATTCAAGATTCGTCACACCACAGGGTTTTTTCGCACCTGACACATTATCTGCTGACGGCAATGCCCCCCTTTTTTCTCACCAGTGTTCATTTGCTGGTTTTTGTTTTTTGCCTTACTGTTTCACCTCCATCCTTTTGCCCACCTTGATCTTGTGCCCTTTCATGCTGTTAGCGATATGTTGCTGTTTTGCTAGCCTATTCCAGGACTTGGTTAGGCTAGTGAGGGGCGGCGCTCCCTGCTGTGTTGTTATGTTTTTCCCAGCTGGAGCCTCCCCCTCCCCCTCTTCATCGCCGGATTTAGGGCACGATTACGGTGGGCATGCATCCTCTTTATTGCACTTTCGGGGGTACCTTCGGGGTCCCCATGTGTGCATAACCCCCTACCTGCCTCGGTTTCTCTCCTGGGCTATGCTCGTTCTATCGCGGGTAGGGTGGTTCCTGGGGGAATGTCCTCGCCTCCCCTGGTGTGTTTTTCCTGCTGCCCAACAACCTTTGGCCTGGTTGGTTGGGCGTTTGTGTCTCGTAAGACACTGTAAAGCTTGTGGGCCACCATGCACAGCCTTAGAGGAGCCTGCTTATGCGGGTTTGTTTTTCCCATTTAAATTTCATCTCCATCTTTCGCCCACCTTGAACTCGTGCCCTTTCATGCTGTCGGCGAGATGTAGCTGTTCTACTAGAGGCTAGCCTCTTCCACACTGGACTGGGTTAGGCTAGTGGGGGGCGGCACTCCCTGCTGTGTCATCATGTTTTTCCCAGCTGGAGCCCCCCCCCCCCTCCCCCTCTTCATCGCCGGATTTATGGCACGATTTCGGTGGGTATTCATCCTCTTTCATACACGGTTCAGGGGTACCCTTCGGGGGTCCCTGTTTGTGCAACCACCCTCCCTGCCACTGTCTCTTCATGGGCTATGCTCTATCTCTGTGGGTTGGGTGGTTCCTGGGGAATGTGCCTCCTCTCCCCTGGTGTGTCTTCCTTGCCCCTCCCTTTACCGGTTGAGTCGGGATACTATCGAGGCAGACACTGCTCAGCTTGATGGCCTTTCCAAGCTTTGAGATCATAAGGAGATGCCCGCATTTTTGCTCAGCTTGAGGGCCGACACACAAGCTTGGAGATCATGCTCAGCTTATTGGCCCTCATACACGCTTGGAGTTTATAGAAGTGCTAAGGTTCCTGGGGGATGTGCCTCCTCTCCCCTGGTATGTCTTCCTTGCCCCTCCCTTTACCGGTTGAGTCGGGATACTATCAAGGAAGACACTGCTCAGCTTGATGGCCTTTCCAAGCTTTGATATCGTAAGGAGATGCCCGCATTTTTGCTCAGCTTGAGGGCCGACACACAAGCTTGGAGATCATGCTCAGCTTATTGGCCCTCATCCACACTTAGAGTTTATAAGAAATGCTAAGGGTCCTGGGGGATGTGCCTCCTCTCCCCTGGTGTGTCTTCCTTGTCCCTCCCTTGACCGGTTGAGACGGGTTCCTGATCAAGGTAGACTGCTCAGCTTGATGGCCCTTCCCAAGCTTGGAGATAATATGGAGATGCTATAGGATTCCTGGAGGATGTGCCTCCTCTCCCCTGGTGTGTCTTCCTTGCCATCCCTCCCTTGACAGGTTGAGATGGGTACAGTACTGTTCAAGGGAGACACTGCTCAGCTTGTAGGCCCTCACACAAGCTTGGAGTTCTTGCTCAGCTGGTTGGCCATTGCACAAGCTTGGAGATCATAAGGAGTTGATATGGGAGTCCTAGGGGATGTGCCTTGACCTCTCCCCTGGTGTGTCTTCCTTGCCACCCCTCCCTTGCTAGGTTGAGATGGGTACTGTACTGTTCAAGGTAGACGCTGCTCTGCGTGTGGGCCCTCACACAAGCTTGGAGGACATGCTCAGCTTGTTGGCCCTCTCACAGGCTTGGAGATCATGGGGAGATGCTAGGCACCTGGGGGATGTACCTCCTCTCCCCTGGTGTGTCTTCCTTGCCTCCCCTCCCTAGGCTCCCTTGACAGTTTGAGATGGGTAGGCTACAGTACTGTTCGTGGGAGATACTGCTCGGCTTGTAGGCCCTCACACAAGCTTGGAGAGCTTGCTCACTTGGAAGACACTACTCAGCTTGTAGGCCCTCTCCCAAGCTTGGAGTTCATAGGAGATGCCCACAACCTTGCGGCCTGCTTCGGTGTTGTCTCAGACCTTCTTTTGCTTTTTTGGCATGGCCCTGGCCTCGCCATGGTCCCGCACTTTTGCGGAATTCCGCGATTTTGCGGGGGTCCCGCGAATTTGCGGGTTGTGGTGTCACATGAGCCACACCTACATGGGCCCGCAATTTTGCGGTGGTGATTAGTTTTTACTTCTAACCAATGCTGTCATTTGTCTTCCCTGCCTGCTTTTACAATGACATGGAAGGTGTATGGCTGGTGTTTTACACACACCTTTATACATCTGGTTTGCACTGTTTTTCCTGTGTTATAGACCCGGCATTTTGGATGTTGAGTTAGTGTTTCACGCTTTCTCCCAGGCTTCGACCTGCCCTTCATCGCTGCCGGTTTGGTGTGTCCAGCACCTCGGTTTGCATGCCAACTTGTTACTCTCCATGCTTCCTTCCTGGTTTCTTGGCCATTTAACGGTGTAAATAGGAGTGCCAAGGAGTACCTTGGACGTCCGACGTTACTCACACCGACTTTCGACGACGAGGGGGGATTCTTCTTCTGCTTTTAAGGCTCCGGCATATGTTCATGGGAAAGGATAATTAACACGGAATTTCGAGTGCATACGGAGCTAGCAAGGAGAGGAAGGACTCGTGAAGTGTTTGGAAGATATATTGCTGTGGTGGAGGGGTGATATATAGTGTAATAAGAGTAGAGTAACGGGACAGCGGTAGTGTTGGGAGTTGTTGAGATTGTAAACAAACATGGCGGAAGGAAGTTCGGGATTGACGGAGGCGGAAGAAAGGCTACAACGTTTTCGTGGGTTTAAGAGCACAGATGAGAAGTTAGAAGAGGTTATTAATGTTATGAAGGATTTGGAAAAGTGGAAGAGTGATACGGAGAAATGGAAGGGGGATATTGGTGAGAAAGTTAAGGTACTGTGTGTACTGTGTGGTGTCAGGTGGGGAAGTGAATATACCTAGCGAAGGAAGCGAATGTAGACCTATTTCGGAAGTTAATAATAGCCTAGAGATGGTATTGAAAAGGGTAGATGAACTGGGAGCAGAGAATATGGCATTGAAGGAGCAGCTGAAGGAATACGAAGGACGATTCAAGGAAGTAAAGGAGTCAACTGCATGGACGGTGGTAGGTGAACAGAAAGTTAAGGATTTGGAGGATATTATGAAAGAGCAAAAGGAAGAAATGAATATGACCAAAAAAAGTTTTGAGAGTGCAGTTGTAGGGGTCATGAAGAACAAGGAGAGTGTCGTGAGGGAGGCCATGGACAGGGATAGGGGTGTAATCATGCATGGAGATATAGAGGCTCATATGAATGATAATGGAGTGAGAAAAGTGAGGGATATGGAGAAAGTGAAGGAGGTCATGAAAGGTGTGGATGTGGACGGATGTGGATGGGAAGGGCAGGTGGAGGAGGTCAGTAGGATAGGTAGATATAAAAGGGGAGAGATGAGACCAATAAGAATACAGTTTAAAACCAGGGCAGTGGCAGAGACAGTGACAAATTTTAGTTGGAGGCTAAACACAAATGAAGAACTGAAACATATAAGACTAAAGAAGGATTTGAGCATAGAACAAAGACAAAAAATAAAGGAATTACAAGAAAAGGCTGATGAAAATAATGGAAAGTTGGGTGAGGAGGATAAGACGAATTTTTATTGGAGAGTGTGGGAAGGGAAATTGAAGAAGTGGTTTATACGAATAGAAGGGAGAAGGAGATCAGGGAGGGAAGAGAATGTGATAGGAGTTGTGACGGAGGAGGAGAACAGGGTGGAGGTGTCACATGGTGACACATGGAGGTGTCGTGATCATGAGGGATTTGATATTTCAGGGTTCTCAGAGGAGGGAGTAGCAATATCTGCATTTGCGGTGAGGTTGAATAAACTGGAGCGGAAGCTAGAGGAACAGGAGA
Source organism: Paralithodes platypus (assembly GCA_032716605.1). Classification (NCBI taxonomy): domain Eukaryota; kingdom Metazoa; phylum Arthropoda; class Malacostraca; order Decapoda; family Lithodidae; genus Paralithodes; species Paralithodes platypus. The sequence continues at coordinate 47,963,982 of CM064520.1, forward strand.
CAAAAAGCTTAGATTATGAACGAAGAGAAAAACGGATGGCAAACCAAATTGGTATTCTGAAGGATGAGAATTACGTGTTAAGGGTTTGTATTAGCGAAATGCAGGAAGAAATGGACAGGATGAAGAAAGATATGAAGGATGTTGAATTAATATGTTCCTTCCAACAACCAACTATACTCCTAAAATCGATTAATGAAATTTTTACAAACACATGTGGCAGTCCGTGGATTCGAATCCAGGATGCTCACACCAAAAATCAACACCTTATGCATCGCACCACGAAAGAAGGATGAATTTCAAAAGAACGAGGAGGTAAGGAATTTGAAATTTTCGGAGATAGTAAAGGAGCAACAGATACATAGGCAGGGAGGTAACTTTGAAAAGGATGTAGTTAAGGTAATTAGACAGAAGGAAAATCTAGTGAGGGAGACTGCTGGAAGAAAGAAATGTATTGTGATAAGAGGAGATAAGGAGAAACACAATGTAAAGAGAGAGGAGAGAAGTAGGATAGAGAGAGACCGAGTGAGGGAGATTCTACAGGTAGTGGACGAGGGTGTGAGAGAGTGGGAGAATGAAATTGAAGACATGCATAGAATTGGAAAATATAAACAAGAGTCTAGCCTGTCTAGGCCAATGAAAGTGCAGTTTCGCACAGTAGGAATAGTAGAGGAAATCATGAATAATAAATGGAGGTTGAAAGATAGGGATTGTCTGAAGCATATTTACATCGAAAAAGACTTGGACTTGGATGAAAGAAACAAAATGAAAAGTTTGAGGGATGAGGTGAAGGAATTGAATGCCAAAAGAACAAGAAGTGGATTTTTTTTATTGGAGACTGGTAGGAACGAAGAAGAGGAAATGGTTCATCAAAAGCCCACAGAGGAAGACGGAGACTGACAAAAATATAGAAGCAAGTGAGATTAACCTAGGCAATAATAGATCAGAAATTATAGCAGTGACAATAAAAGACAAGGACAACAAAGCAACTGATATAGCAGTGGCTTATATACCACCACAGACTAGAGCATGGAAGCGGGATAAATATGATCAACTAATCACAGAATCTCTAGATGCACTAAAAATACTTTTTAATAGGAGAAATAAATTATTATTAACAGGTGATTTCAATTGTAAGGAAGTCAATTGGGAAGGGTTAGATGCGGGAAATAATAATGAATCTTGGGGCAGTAAATTACTGAATCTAGTAACAGAAAACATGTTAACACAACATGTTAGAGAAAACACACGAATCAGAGGGATGGATGAACCATCCAGGCTAGACCTAGTCTTCACCAGTGATCCACATGATGTTAGAAAGATAAATTATCATTGTCCCTTGGGAAAAAGTGATCACAAGATATTAGAAATGGAGATGGATTTGGGAAAAAATTGGGAGAGAAATGAAGGACATAAAATAAATAGATACAATTATGCTAAAACTGATTTTAAATCATTGAAACATTATTTCCAAAGTATAAATTGGAAGGAACTAGAAAGCCTGGAAATGGTTCAAGACAAATATAGACTTTTCCTGAAAGTATATGAAGAAGGGATACATAAATATGTCCCAAGGTTCCAATCAGGGGTAAAGAAGGAAAAAGAATGGTTTAATATAAGATGTAGTAAGGCACAGGATAGAAGAAACCGAGCCTGGAATATAGCACGGAAGAGGCATAGTGAAAATAACTGGAATAAGTACAAGGAGAAAAGAAATGAATACGTAAAGATACGACGCGAGGAACAATATAAATATGAAAGGAATATTGTAGAGAAGTGCAAAAATGAGCCAAAACTATTTTATAGATTTGTAAATGGAAAAATAAAAACAAAAGAAGGTATTGTCAGACTAAGAGTTGGAACAAACAGCTACGAGAAAGATAACAAATTGTGTGAAGTTATGAATGAAAAGCTTCAGTCAGTGTTTGTAAAAGAGGAGGAGTTTATAGAACCTGATAGAGAAATGAGTACACCACAGATGCCTGAAATGAAAGTGACAAAAAGTGAAGTGCTGAAATTGATGCAGGATTTGGACGTGAGGAAATCAATGGGACCAGATGGAGTGGCTGGATGGATCCTCAAAGAATGTGCGGAAGAGTTAGTGGAACCAATCTATGAAATCATCAAATCTTCACTGAATGAGGGAGACCTGCCAGTGGAATGGAAGAGAGCTAACATAGTACCAATTTACAAAGGAGGAGACAGAGAAAATCCGCTTAACTACAGACCGGTGTCCCTCACCAGCATTGTTTGTAAAATTTGTGAGAAAATTATAAGGAAAAAGTGGACACACTTCATTGAGGAACAGGGGGTGCTTAGCGAGAAACAGTTTGGATTCAGGGAAGGGAGATCTTGTGTATCTAATTTATTAAGCTTTTATAGCAGAGTTGTAGATGTTACACAGGAGAGAGAGGGATGGGTTGACTGTGTTTACCTGGACCTGAAAAAGGCCTTTGACAGGGTGCCTCACAAAAGGTTATTGTGGAAATTGCAGGTTGTTGGAGGTGTACATGGTAGGATGTTAAAATGGATGGAAAACCTTTGAATAGGAAGAGAAATGAGGACCACGATACGAGACGAATATTCACAGTGGAGGAGTGTGACAAGCGGAGTACCACAGGGATCAGTGTTGGGTCCGATAATGTTCCTACTTTATGTAAATGACATGCCAGAAAACTTGAATAGTCATATGAATATGTTTGCGGATGACGCTAAGATCATGAAGAATGTCACCTGTATAGAAAGTTGTCAGGATCTTCAAAAGGACCTACAGTAGATGAGTTGCACAGATGGAGCCAAACCTGGAAAATGAGTTTCAATGCAGAAAAGTGTCATGTTTTGGAAGTGGGAAGAAGTGAGATAAGGACAAGCTGGGAGTACAAATTAGGAATTGAAATAATCGGCAAAACACGGCATGAGAAGGACCTTGGAGTGATAATACAAGATGATCTATCCCCAGAGAAGCATATTAACATGATCATTGGAGGAGCATATGGAATAATAACCAATATGAGAGTGGCATTTAACTATTTGGATGAAGAAATGTTAAGAAAACTGATAATGACTATGATAAGACCAAGATTAGAATATGCAGCAGTGATATGGTCACCACATTTGAAAAAAACATATAAACAAATTAGAGAAAGTCCAAAGGATAGCAACGAAGATGATCCCAAGATTGAAGGAGTTGACATATGAGGAAAGACTTAAGACACTACAACTGCCTACCTTGAAAGAGAGAAGGGAACGAGGCGACTTAATAACGATGTTCAAGGGAGTAAAAAGTTTGGAACGAGTAGATAGAGAAGATCTATTCGTGAGGGATAATGGAAGGACAAGAGGGCACGAGTTTAAGCTGAGGAAGGGCAGATGTCGTAAGGACACAAAGAAATTCAGCTTCCCATATTATAGGTTTGACTCCTGTAAGGAGATAAAGAAAACCTAATATTTAGTAGTGGCCCTGTAATCATTGACAAACATGCCTATTACATAAGGCATCCTCTTCAAACACTAATCCGCCGTAGTTTGAATCTACCGCGCAGAGCATTTAAAATCTGAGGAGCCTTCATCATGAGCGCACGCGACCTCACTCATGGCTTCAGTCATTATGAATTGGGTTCTCACTACGAAAAAACTTTGTAAAAAAGAAAAAGAAAAAGAAAATAAGAATAACTATCCAATAAGCTTTCCATCATATCGTGGATGTACTTGTGTGGATCTTTGACCAGACGCTGATTCAGGCGTCATTCTTCCTTCACTGACATAACAAGTAAACCAAAATCCTTAATACATCAACGAATGGGAAGGGGATGGTCGGGAGGGCCCCAGTCGTCAATGATTACGGGGCCACTACTAAATATTAGGTTTTCTTTATCTCCTTACAGGAGTCAAACCTATAATTTATTAGTGGCCCCTCCATCATTGACGAACATGCCTGATTTCTAAGACTGGAGGGGGACATTTGTAATCATATCATAACTCTAGCAAAGCAGATAATCAAACAACCACATAGTATTCTTACTTTGAAAAATATATTTAATTACGGCGCAGACCATATAAATACAAAAAAGGGGGTTCAAGCAGGTGCGTGCTTCAAAGAAGCCTGCTTGACAAAAAAGGGGTAACTCTGGAGATTCTGTGAACAGATCTGTAGTTACAAAGGCACCCCACTCAACGAGTGGTGACAAAAATAACAAGTTATAAGTATACATGTGTACATAATAAACCCCATAATATTCGTGAAAAATAATTTGCAAAAGATCTCCACTGTTTAATACTAAATTGCTTTCACAGCTAAAACTACTATAACAACCCCGTTGTTTTGTACTAACATTGTACTAGCACAATTTCTCGCAGAGAAATTTTCATATCACATTAACCCTAAATTGTATCACAGCTCTTATACTCCGGCGGGGTCTAGGGTGTCCTATGTTACACTGACTGCACCCCCCCCCCCCCCTTTTCCTTGAAAGTAAACAAAAGTGACAGTAGGGCCACCTAGACCCTCTGCCTTAAAGCTATACATGGTAAGGAAGGTTTGTCTAGAGCAACTGACAAGTATCTAGTCAAAAACGTATGATTGGACGCCCACAACTGTGTGGACGAAATATCTTCTACTGAAAAATTCTTCAGGAAACTTAAAGAGGCTGCCCATTTGCGTAAATCGTGGGCCCTACCCACAACGCCGGGATTACTCTCTTTAATGACTTCGACCAGAAGAGAAGCTAATCTCCGTTTCAGTAAGCGTTTACCCGTACTCGCTACCCATAAAGCACCTTGGGGGTTTAGAGGAGCCACTCTCAAATATTTGGTTAGAGCTTGCACTGGACATAGATTATGTTGCACCTTTCCCCTTTTTAACGCCGGCACCGTGAACTCAGAAAACATGTGTGCACTGTGCTCATTCTTGGCTACAAATCCCGGGGAAGGTGCAATGTGAATACATTCATTAAGTCTACCAAACCTAAGGCAATTAGGTGTGTTGCTCATCGCCGCCAGCTCAGACACTCTGTTCCCGGTGGCCAAAGCCAAAAGGAATACAGCCTTTTTTAAGAGTAATGCAAAATCTTCAGCATTTTGGTACAGACGAGAGTGAAGTAAAGACAATCCCTTCTCCAGAGACCAAGTAGGCATGAGCTGACGGGGAGGTGGGTGGAGTTTAAAACATGCCCTCATAAAACCTGTTTCCTCCGCTACCGGTATGGAGAGACCTGTAAGGTCTAAAAAGGGCACTCTAATCGCAGTTAAGTGATTTTTTAACGTTACCACAGATAAACGTTTCTGCTCAAACAGATAATTTAAATAATTGAAAACTAATGCTACCGATGGCACAGTCTGTTCTGTTCTAATGATCCAAGAAGTAAAGGTTTGCCAATGTGATTGATACTGTCGTTTCATAGACTGAGTATATTGATTTAATAATTTATTGGTCACCTCTCTACCGTATGGTGCTAGCCACTTGGCCTCCTGAATGTCCATAATGCAAAAGTCAGCGAGGTCGCTAGGTTGCCAATCGTGTCTAAGGGGAAATACCCGACCGGGAGCGACACCGGGTGCGGGCACCACGTCTTTAATTGCTGGTACCACAGGGGCGCGACTAGCGAGACTAAGCCTCGATAATCTCGTAGTTTGTTCACTACGTGGCACATTAGTGACGCGTCTGGCGGCGGAAACAGATAGATGGAGCTCCATCTGTTCCAGTCTGTCAACAGGGCGTCTGGCCCCCCTGCCGGCGTTTTCGTCCGGCGGGTGAGGTATAGAGGGAGGTTGTGAGTCTCCTCGGACGCAAACAGATCCACTTGTGGATGGTAGAGCTCTGCAATAATTTGGTTGAAAATGGGTTGCTTGAGCTCCCATTCTACTGTCGTGCTCTGTCTCCGGGACAGAGCGTCTGCCCAGACGTTTGCTACGCCTGGGAGATAAGATGCGTGAAGATAAATGTCTAGTCTGTTGGCTAGAGTAAAAATCTCTTCCGACACGTTTAGCAACTTCCTTGACCTCGTTGACCCTTGTTTCTGAATACAGTGAACTGCGTTCAGATTGTCCATTCTGAAGGCCACCGACTTGCCCCTTAAAGCAGGGCCGTGAGCCTGAAGGAAATACAAGGGGACTAGTAATTCTTTGACATTGATGTGGGAGATTTCTAAGTGGGACCAAAGCCCCTGACCCTGGTGCCCCTGATTTGACTGAAATCCCCAACCTATTGTGCCTGACGCATCCGTGTCTACCCATACCGTTGGCGGAGGAGAGGTCCATGACATTATTGAGTGCAACGTTTCCCTCTTCGCCCAGACCGCTAGTAAGGTGTGGATTAATTTTGGGATGGGCCATAACTTTCCCGCCGGTAAGAGTGGGAAATATATGTTGCCTTCCAATATTAAACGTTTTACTTTCAACCGGCCCAACATTACAGTTAGTTGAATCCAGTTGAGAGAGCCGACCAGAGACTCCCAGACCCTTCGTGTCGTAGTCAGACTGTGAAGAAACATGAACAGTTTCCTGCGAAACCTGTTGCGATTGTCCACACTCTGACTCAGAGTGAGAGCAGCTGTGTCCCAGACCAGCCCTATCCACTGAATTACTCGTGAGGGAACAAGGTTTGACTTTACCAGATTTACCTTGAACCCTAGAGTTTTGACATGATTTAAAATTATGTTGACATGTTTGATGCATAATTGCTCTGTCTCTGCCACCACCAGCCAGTTGTCTAGGTACCACAAAACTCTGATTCCTTGCTATAACAATGGCATCAGGGCTTGCCGGACTAATTTCGTGAATAATCGAGGTGCCAGGTTCAAACCGAATGGCATCCTTTGAAAAACAAAATTTTGGTGCCTGATCCGTAAGGCCAGAAACCTTTGAAACCTTTTGTTTACCGATACGTGCCAATAAGCGTCTGTCAGGTCTAGGGAACACATCCAACCTCCCGGCGGAAGTGTTAGCCTGATTTGGTGTACTGTTAACATTCGGAATGACTCGTTGTGAATGTGAAGGTTCAGATAAGACAGGTCTACGACCGGTCTCATCTGAACACTGTCCCTTTTGGGAACCAAAAATAGCTTGGATGTGAATACAGGGTAATTTGGGGGAACCGGGATGATGACATTCTTGGCAATCATTTCCTGGACCAGTGACTCCACCTATAATGAAACAAAATTCGCCGTTGTCAGCTGACGTAAGCGAGGTCGCCGGAGCCACTGCCAAGTGATGCCTTTGCGTGCCACCATCCATGCCCAAGTGTTTAACGGCCATGCTTGGTGACACGTTCGGAACGACCCAGTTAGCAGACAAGGGTTCGCCGGCTGTACTACCCTCGGATCCGCCGGCCTTAAGACTGGCACCGGGAGTGAGAGAGACTTTAGTTTTTTGATGGTGGTGGAGTTGGTGGTGGTGGACGCTTCGCCGGCTGGCTGGCGTTGGCCGAAGACGGGCCCTGACCTGGCTTATTATGGCCGCGTCCTCTCTGACCTGAAAACCTACTCTGTCTATGCCTGTACTGACCTTGAGGGGAGGAGGAGGACTTAGGTGGAAGAAAGGGCTTAGATCCCCCGGCTGAGCCTTAGCGACTGGCCTGGGTTTGGGGAAGTTAAAGGCAGGTTTCTTAGAAGGGGTGGGACTGTGTTTAAAGGCCTGAGCCATATTAAACACCGTTCGCCACACGTCAGGGGACATTAAAGAGGGAGTGAGCACTGGTGACATGACCACCTGATTCGCAATGCGATCAGGCAGTTTTCGGACTAAGGACATTCTGAGGTCTTGTCTCGCTCGTACCGCCTCAAGCAAGGCGGTGCGGATGTCACCCAAAGATTGGATTGACGACTGAAGAAGCAGTCGCCGGGACAATTCAACCGATCGTCTGGCGTCCGCGTCTGCGATTGCCTGAGTGGACCGGAGCAAAGACTTTGCTACCTGTTGAGACACTATGTATTGAGAGAACAGGCGAAAAGCTTTCCCCCTTAGCCTAAATTCTCGTTCTAGGTGAGTTGGGATAGGGGTAGTGAAAGGGTCTTTTAGCTCACAAAGATTAATTTTAGGGGCAGCTAAGAAAGCAAACAAAGCTGAAAGGACTCCGCCGGCAGAACACACTGGCATGGAGAACCAAGAATGAGTATCTTGAGGGATCTGGTGGGAAGTTTTGGAAGTAAATGTGGTCGCAAAGTTTTGAGCCTCTGCCTCCCATTCCACCCAAGGTCCTGGACCCAACTGCCCCACTTTCAAGACTGGATTAGCTGCTGTGTCTGTGACGGTTTGCAAATCGAGTTCTGGAGTGAGAGCTGACAGAGTCTTAATGTCATTAAATCCATCATGCTTAGACCAGTCTGAAAACAGTTTTGAAGCTGAGGCAGAGGGTAAAGCCGGCTTAGCAGCATAAACAAAATAATCCTGGTGATAATAACTAGGTATAGCCTTTATGTTGACATCTAGTACATTGCCCAAAGTATCCAAGGCCCTTAATTTCCTAGATTTATTGCCCTGGATGACCCACTCACGCGGTACTGGGAGTTCCCCTGACAAGGTAGGTTGGGCGATCTCTGGTTTAGTGGGGGTCAAAAGGACCCATGACTCGTCTGGTCCGTAAAGCAAGGGCATAGCTACCTTTCTGAGAGGCGCTCTGTCTAGAGGGGGCGGATTGACATCCGTTATAACCCTTACATTCGAAGTGGTCAATGCCGCCGTAGCAGGCCTAGTAACCACTGATGGTGACAGAGGGGGAGGGTGAGGGATCTGAGTCAAAGCAATAGAAGTCATCAGAGGCCGTACCGTAGAGCTTGTCGTGGGAGCTCCCAAGTCCACTGTGGGAGTTTCCTGCTGTTGGCTAAAAAATTTAGATAAAGCATTACTAAGTAGCCCATCAATTTCCTGTGCAGTGACAAATTGACTTGATGATGTACTCACTAGTGAATCATTAAGATCTTGCGCGGCGTCTAAGCCTGAACCTGACTCTTGCCCTTCCGTATCCGATATAATTGAAACCTCGTCTTTATGATCCTGTTCCTCCTGAGAAGATCCCGCCGAAGCTGGGGTATCACCTTGTTGCCAAGATAAGTCAGGAATAGAGGATGGGATCGCCGCGTCCCGGTGGACTTCAGCCACTGTGTGAATAGTTTGAGCCGGAAGTGGGTGGTCAGGTCCTGGCCGAGAATATCGCCAAACATCTAGGCCTTGGCCTACACTCCCTTGGGAGTCCGCAACACTCTCAACCCCTGAGCCCCCTGAATTCTCCAATTCCAGGGTTAAAATGTTAATGGGTAAATCATCTTTAGGTACAGGCACTATACTGGACCCCTGAGACCGAACACAAACTCTGTCTGGGGTAGAGGTACGATGAGAAGCACTAGAAACTGGCGCATGTCGGGAGGCCTTTCTATCATGGGAATCCTTCTTTGAAGATTTATGGCTGCGGTGTGACCGTGAACTACTCTTCGATTTAGAGGATTTATCGCCGTGACCACTGGTGGAACTTTATGTCTTACTCTTCTTACTCGATGGTGAAGAGGCAAGACTAGATGGCTGGTGTCTGAGAGGTGACCTAGACCGAGATCTCTCCCGAGACGAGGAGGCTGCCGCCGGGGGTGTAGGCTCTCGTTGACGTTTTGCCGTAGCAGTAGGAGAAGACACAGAACCCTGACCAGTCTCCGCCGGCTTACGACTAGTTACTCGAGAGGGACGTTTAGGGGGAGGGTGCTCAACAAGAAGCCTATCCCAAAGAGGGACGTTGTCACATTGAAGTGACTTATGAGCCTCAATTGTAGTATACGCTGACATCTGTTGCCTAACCTCTCGTAAGGCGACCGCTGCGGTCTTATCATTATCGCGGAGGACTTTGACACTTAATTGGGAGCAAAAGGAACATTTGCGCATCACCCACAGACCCCTTGAACGGTCTAGACATTTAACACACTTGATGCAAAGAGTGTGCGCAAAAATAGGGATACCGGCACAGGTAGGGGTAATGCATAAAGCAAAAACTGGGGCAAAGGTAGCCATGACAGAGACTGGTGGGAAACTACTGCAGGGTCTGTATTGGTCCGCCGGGGCCCAGCTTGGTTAACCCAACATGTTCGCATACACACACACGTGTCAATAACCCGCCGGGTAACGAGACGTAATGTCACAACGATCACAGCTCGCTACGCGGCGGGATTCTATAAAGATTTCCGAATATCTAAACATGTCCTAAGAAAGTTAAGAATACCCTCTGACATAATATAAAGGACCAGTATGGCGTTTATAACATAGTCTTTCTGGTGGTGACTGTCTCAAGATTCAATTTTGGAAAAACAACCCCCCACAAAGACGCCGGCACCAGAATTATTTAGCAGAATAACACAGGGCAGGCTGATACGAGATCTGATTTCTAACGAATTGTCACAAAGGATCGCCGTAAGTTTGAAGGCGGCGATACATTAACGTATCTCTCAATTAACTGGTTAACTATATGGAATTGTAAATTCCTTATTTCCTCCTCCCAGGAGCACCCGCCGGGTGTGAAAAAAGATATTAACCCTAATTGAGCCTTCGATCGCCGTAAGTCTGAAGGCGGCGATACATGAAGATATGAAGGGAGGCTAGACAAATTAAATCTACCGAGTCTAAAAGAGAGGAGAGAGAGGGGAGACATGATAATGATGTACAAATGTACCCGGGGGCTGGAGAGGCTGGATAGGGAGGATATATTAATTATGGATACAGGAATAACTAGAGGCCACAGCTACAAAGTAAAAAGACCTACCTGCAAGAACGATACAACGTATCTCTCAATTAACTGACAAATGAATTGTAAATTCCTTATTTCCTCCCAGGATGGATAAAAATTGTAAAAGACCTAATTGAGCGATCCTGTAGTCTAGGTAAGCGGCGATACATAAAGTACCACTAAAATGAATCGGTTAACTATATTGATTGCCCACGACGTTCATCCCAACCTACCAAGGTGCACCCGGGTGAGATGTAAACAACGTTAACCCCATAAGTTCCTGTCCCCACTTCTTTGTAAAAGATCGCCGGGGAGGAAAGCCCTCAACAACAGCTAGGTTTTTCCTTTGGTTTGTAAAACCGGTTAGAAAAACTTCATAACATCTGTCCGCATGAACAATGTTAGATGGGTACAGCCAGTCCGCCGGGGATCATAGGGAGCCTGAAACAGGCACCAACACAGAGACGCAGTCCTGGAGAGCCACAGACACCTCCACGCCGGGGACACAAGCCTGTGTTGAAACCACGCGTGGCCCAACACGGCTCTCGGCCGGGTTTTTCATGGTGTAACCGAGAAAAACCCGCCGGAAAGTAACCCACCCCGTTCAGAAACCAACTGAACGCACAACGGACCTGGGAGCAAGCCAAGCACGACTAGCCCAGGGCCCACACAATAATCCGTGGAATTAGCCAATACACAACTAATCCAGGAAACATACATAGTCCGTGGAATTAGCCAATACACAACTAAACCAGGATACACATGACACAGTAGGACATATTTATAAAATAAACAATAACACTTGTACATGTGGCAAAGCTACGAGCGGCTGGCTAGGCCTAAGCAGACGGCATAAGAAATGTTGAAATATAAACAAAAAACACTGGAAATATATCAACAGGAACCACCGCCAACACACCACTGTAGTAAAGACTTCCGACAAAGGGAAGACTGACTCGGGACCCAGAAAAAACTTCACTAAGTGAAGAAAAATACGCTGGGAACGTCAGAAGCAACGCTTACCTCATCAGAAAGATAAAAGGCAGCATAAAATAACGCGTAATGAAAGCCGCCTGCATCACAAGCTAACTCAACTGTGAAAAGATCACATGTCCACAACAGGACCACGAGGGTACATCCGAAATAGATACCCCAAACACACGACCCAAAATACACTGCACTGCGGGCAACCAGCCCAGGACACTCCTCCTAACCTTACTCGATACATCCCGGAGTAAACAAATGAGAAAAAACTCACTAGGGACGCAGCAAATGCGGAACCAGCGGAGCGTGGGGAGACACGTCCGGGCAGGCTGAGCGCAGAGCAGAGAAGGAAGAATGACGCCTGAATCAGCGTCTGGTCAAAGATCCACACAAGTACATCCACGATATGATGGAAAGCTTATTGGATAGTTATTCTTATTTTCTTTTTCTTTTTCTTTTTTACGAAGTTTTTTCGTAGTGAGAACCCAATTCATAATGACTGAAGCCATGAGTGAGGTCGCGTGCGCTCATGATGAAGGCTCCTCAGATTTTAAATGCTCTGCGCGGTAGATTCAAACTACGGCGGATTAGTGTTTGAAGAGGATGCCTTATGTAATAGGCATGTTCGTCAATGATGGAGGGGCCACTAATAAATAGGAGTATAGAGACTTGGAACAACTTGGAGGAGGAGGTGGTGAGAGCGAGGAACATTAACATGTTCAAATCTAGGTTGGATAAAAGTAAATATGGAAATAGGGCAACATAAGTTATGATATGTTAGTCCAAAAATACTGGGAACTGGGAATATCCATTACAATACTTGTCTAAGTAAAATGGATTGATTATAAAGTAACTAAGACAGGACAACACGAGCGCTGCTCAATTCCTGTAAACTACAAATAGGTAAATACAAATAGGTAAATACAGGGAGAGACAGGAGACAAAGCTGCAGACCCAGTAGTGCTAAGGGAGGAGTAGGGTACGGACAGGAGGAGCGGGATGGTGTAGTTGCTGAAGGAATGGTAGATAGATTAAAGATTATGTTTAGTAATGTGGATGTGTTTACCCAGGACAAGAAAAGAGAACTGATATGTAGGTTGCAGGATGAAGAGCAAAAACCTGATGTCATAGCCTTACAGGAAGTAAGACCAAAAAATGCTAGAATTGAGAGGGAACTGGTGGAGTATAGTTTGGGAGGGTTTTGAGTTATATGAGAGGAATGCTATTAAAGCAGAGGTTGGAAGAGGACTGTTTATTTATGTAAGAAAAGAGCTCAAGGTAAATGAGGTGGATATGAGACAGCAGTATTGTGAGTATTTGTGTATTGAAGTAAAATGTGCAAGAGGATCAATTTTAATTGCCTCTATATATAGAAGCCCAAATAATAGTAAGGAAGAGGATGATAACCTACTGAAAGCAATGGAGGAAATAGATAATAGAGAGAACAAATATAAGATTTCGATTATAGATTTCAATTTGCCAAGGATCAACTGGGCAAATTGTACTACTCCAGCGGGACAGTGTAGCCTGGAAAACAAGTTTATAGAGAAAGTGAGAGATTGTTTTTTAACGCAACATATTACAGAGATGACAAGATATAGAGATGGGACGCAGGAGAGTGAACTTGATTTAATTTTTAGCAATGAGGAGGATATAGTGGAACATGTCAGTGTGGATAGCCCTATAGGTCGTAGTGACCATGCCTGTATAAGTTTTAGTTGCAATATTAAAACAGAGAGGGATGATAGAAGCAATAAAAAAATATACATGTATGATAGAGCAGATTATGAGCTGCTAGACGGTGTTTGGACATTGACTGGGGGGAATACTTGAACGGTGAAGACGCTGAAGGAATGTGGAGGAAGATTAGAGTCAAACTGGAGAATGCTGTATCCAAATGTGTACCAGTAATGGAATATAAGGATAACACAAAATTGAGGAAAAGAACAAACCCAGAATTGCCAATGAAAAGAAAGCTTTGGACATTGATAAGAAGAAAGAAACGATTGTGGGAAAGACTAAAATTGTTAAAAAAGAACAGGGGGTCTAGTATAGAAGCTAAAGAATTGGATTTGGAACGCAGACAAATAAACAATAAAATAAGGTGGGAGACAAGGAGGGCGGTGAAGGAGAGGGAGAGAGAGATTGCTAGAAATGTGAAGGATATTCCAAAAATATTCTGGAAGTATATTCAGGAAAAGTTAACAAGAAGAGTAGGTATCCCAGAACTGATAGGAGGCCTGGATGATGGGAATGGAGCAGAAACTGATAAGGAGAAAGCAGAGGTGCTGGGGAAATACTTTGGGGAGGTACTAACAGTGGAGTCGGTTGATGCAGTGCCTACTATTCCCATCAAACAGGCACCAGCACTAGAACTAGTAGAGTTTTCCCATGCTAGAAAAAATTAACAGAAGTAAGTCCCCGGGACCGGATGGGATACATCCAAGAATCATAAAGGAAGGAGGTGAGATGTTAGTAGAGCCATTAAATTTTTTATTTGAGGTATCTTTTAATACAGGACAAATCCCGACGGACTGGAGAGAGGCGAACATAACAGCTATATTTAAGAAGGGAAAGAGAAATGACCCAGGAAATTATAGACCAGTCAGTTTGACAAGTGTTGTGTGTAAACTAATGGAAACGGTAATTAGAGAAGGAATAATGGAGTATATGAAATCAAACCAACTTTTCAGTGGGAGACAGTTCGGATTCTTGCCGGGGAGGTCGACGGTACTACAGCTAATTAAGGTGGTAGATGATTGGATGCAAATTCTGGAGGATGGTGATGTTATAGACGTGGTGTATTGCGATTTTATGAAGGCCTTTGATAAGGTCCCACATAAAAGGTTAATAGAGAAAGTTAGAAGCTATAGTATAGGGGAGAAATGTGTGAAATGGATAGAAGCCTTCCTGAAAGATCGGAGACAGAGGGTACTGGTGAATGGAATAGGCTCGGGGTGGAGGGAAATTACAAGTGGGGTACCTCAGGGATCTGTTTTGGGACCACTACTGTTCGTTATATTTATCAACGACTTACCTGAAGTTATAACCAATGGAAGTGAGATATACCTGTATGCGGATGACACTAAGCTGTATAGAAGAGTGAGGAGTAAGGAAGATTTAGGTTTTCTTCAAGGAGATGTGGAGGGCATGAAGGGATGGTCTGAACATTGGTTAATGCCTTTTCATCCAAAAAATGCAAGTACATGCGGATTTGGACAAGCAACATAGACAAGGTAGGATACAGTATGTATGAAGCGATGGAGGAAGTGAATGCAGAAAAGGATATAGGAGTAGTGATAGACATTAAGTTAAATTTCTCATAACATTTAGCGGAAAAGATAAACAAAGCCAATAGAATTGTAGGGCTGATAAGGAGGACATTTGTGTCACTTGACGAAGAAATATTCAGGAATCTCTATACAGCGCTGGTTAGGCCGCACCTGGAATATGCGAACCAGTTGTGGGCTCCATATATGGTAAAGGATATAGAAGCAGTGGAGAAAGTGCAGAGGAGAGCTAGCAAGCTAGTACCAATGTTGAAGAACGCGGGCTATTAGCAGAGGTTGAGAACACTTGGACTTCCGACACTGGCATATTTATTAGTGGCCCCTCCATCATTGACGAACATGCCTATTACATAAGGCATCCTCTTCAAACACTAATCCGCCGTAGTTTGAATCTACCGCGCAGAGCATTTAAAATCTGAGGAGCCTTCATCATGAGCGCACGCGACCTCACTCATGGCTTCAGTCATTATGAATTGGGTTCTCACTACGAAAAAACTTCGTAAAAAATAAAAATAAAAAGAAAATAAGAATAACTATCCAATAAGCTTTCCATCATATCGTGGATGTACTTGTGAGGATCTTTGACCAGACGCTGATTCAGGCGTCATTCTTCCTTCTCTGCACTGCGGTCAACCGGCCCGGACGTGTCTCTCCACGTTCCGCTGGTTCCGCATTTGCTGCGTCCCTAGTGAGTTTTTTCTCATTTGTTTACTCCGGGATGTATCGAGTAAGGTTAGGATATGCGTAGCAGGAGTGTCCTGGGCTAGTTGCCCGCAGTGCAGTGTATTTTGGGTCGTGTGTTTGGGGCATCTATTTCGGATGTACCCTCGTGGTCCTGTTGTGGACAGGTGAACTTTTTCACAGTTAGCTAGCTTTGTGATGCAGGCGGCTTTCTTTACGCGTTATTGCTTCCTTTTATCTTTCTGATGAGGTAGCGTATTTTTGCTGACGTTCCCAGCGTATTTTTCTTCACTTAGTGAAGTTTTTTCTGGGTCCCGAGTCAGTTCTTCCCTTTGCCGGAAGTATTTGCTACAGTGGTGTGTTGGCGGTGGTTCCTGTTGTGATATAATTCAGTGCTTTTTGTTTATATTCCGACATGTTACTGTTATCCGTCTGCCTAGGCCTAGCCAGCCTCTCGTAGCTTTTCCACATATGCAAGTGTTATTGATTTATTTTCTAAATATGTACTACTGTGTCATGTGTGTCCTGGTTTAGTTGTGTATTGGCTAATTCCACGGACTATTTATGTGTCCTGGGTTAGTTGTGTATTGGCTAATTCCACGGACTATGTTGGGCCCGGCGTTAGTTGTGTTTTGGCTACGCCTCGGTCCGGTGTTGCGTTCAGATGGTATCTGGACGGGGTGGGTTTTTTCCGGCGGGTTTTTCTCGGTTTCACCTTGATAACCCCGGCTGGTTGCCGAGTTTTGGCCACGCGTGGTTTAAAACAGGCTTGTTTCCCCGGCGAGTGGGTGTCTGTGGCTCCCCAGGACTGCGTCTCTTGGGTGCCTGTTTCAGGCTCCTTATGATTCCCGGCGGATTGGCTGTACCCATCTAACAGTGTTCATACGGACACGTGTTGTTTGTAGTTTTTTCGGTTTTGCAAAGCCGATATAAAACTTTGCTGTTGTTGTATTTCCTCCCCGGCGATCTTTTACAAAGAAGTGGGGATAGGAACAATTGGGGTTAACTTTTAAACTTTAAATCACCCAGCGGGTGCAACCTGGAAGGGTGGGATGACCGAATTTGCAAAATTCAGTTTAGTTGACCAGACAATTGAGGGATGCATTGTGTATCGCCTCCTTCAATATACAGCGCGTTAGGGCACAATTGGGGTTAATGTTTTTTAAACTAATATTCACACCCGGCGGGTGCTCCTTGGAAGGGTGGGAATAACGAATTTACAATTCAGTTAGTTAACCAGACAATTGAGGGATACGTTTTGTATCGCCGCCTTCAACATACGGCGATCTTAAAAGATACTTCGGGAGAAGTTAGATCTCGTATATTTGTCAGGCTTCCCAGTTTTTGATCTACGAGATAATTCGGGGGCCGGCGTCTTTTTTAGTTTTTTTTTTCTCCAAAATTGAATCTTGAAACAAACACCACCGGAAAGACTTAATCAGTTATAAACGCCATGCTGGTCTTTATATATTAGGTCAGAGGGTATTCATAAATCTTTTGGACTTATTAAGATATTCTGAAATCTTTTACTTAGGAAACCCCACCGCGTAGCGAGCTGTAGTCGTTGAGTATTACGTCTCGTTACCCGGCGGGTTATTTAACATTTGTGTGCGAACATGTTTGGGTTAACCTTATGAGCATTAATTCCTGGAAATTTTCTTTTTTTCCAGAGCTGGGTCCCGGCGGGTCTATGCAGAACCTGGAGTAAGTATTCCACCAGTCTCTGTCATGGCTACCTTTGCCCCGGTTTTTGCTTTATGCATTACGCCCTCCTGTTCAGGTATCCCTATTTTTGCGCACACCCTTTGTATAAAATGTGTTAAAATGTCTCGTTTGGTGTGGGTTACCTTTCCGGCGTTTTTTCTCGTTGCTCCGAGAACACCGTTTTTGTTTACCGAATTTTAGTCAGGATGGCTCAAAATAGGTAAGTTACCCCGACAAGTTTGGTCGCTTGAGGGCTCATAAGAAACAGAATTTTCTGTGGTCGAGCCTGGGATCAGGCTTCCTGTGTTATTCATTGCTTTATGCATTACGCCCTCCTGTAATGTATAGTTTAGTGTGGGTTACCTTTCCGGCGTTTTTTCTCGTTGCTCCGAGAACACCGTTTTTGTTTAACGAGTTTTAGTCAGGATGGCTAAAATAGGTAAGTTACCCCGACGAGTTTGGTCGCTTGAGGGCTCATCAGAAACTGCGTTTTCTATGGTCGAGCCTGGGATCAGGCTTCCTGGGTTATTCCCGTCGAGGGGGGCTCCACACAGTTTTCTAGGTGATCAGGCTGACACCTGTTGGACTTGGTTTTCTCTGCTTTTCAAAGCCATTGAAACAATGCTGTCTGTTTGTTTGGTCTTTACCTCCCGGCGACCTTTTTACAAAGAGGTCTGGGGCAGGTATAACTGGTTTGACATTGCATATAAAACCCGGCGGTTGTACCTTCGGGTGGTTATATTAACGGATTTGCGATTTGAGATAATTTGCCAAACAAATGATTGATACAATAGGGTATCACAGCCTTCAAGACGGCGATCTATGAGGGCTTCTGGGAGAAGCCGGATTAGAGATTAATGTAGGCTTAGACTTTTTATGGGATAAAAAGATGCCTGAATCTTACTAGTGTTTCAAGTGTCAAGGGATACTTGAAAGACTTCATCTTTAATAAAGATATGCTTCATCTTTATGAGGATTAAGAAATTATGCTTAATTCTTTTGGACAGGTAAAAGATATGCTGAAATCTTTAATAAGCCATTGAAACAATGCCGTTTGTTTGTTTAGTCTTTCCCTCCCGGCGACCTTTTTACAAAGAGGTCTGGGGCAGGTACAATTGGTTTGACATTGCAGATAAAACCCGGCGGTTGTACCTTTGGGTGGTTATATTAACTGATTTGCAATTCGCGATATTTGTATTTCCTCCCCGGCGATCTTTTACAAAGAAGTGGGGTTAGGAACAATTGGGGTTAACTTTTAAAACTTTAAATCACCCGGCGGGTGCAACCTGGAAGGTTGGGATGCCCGAATTTGCAAAATTCAGTTTAGTTGACCAGACAATTGAGGGATGCATTGTGTATCGCCTCCTTCAACATACGGCGCTTTAGGGCACAATTGGGGTTAATGTTTTTTCAACTAATATTCACCCGGCGGGTGCTCCTTGGAGGAATGGGAATAACGAATTTACAATTCAGTTAGTTAACCAGACAATTGAGGGATACGTTTTGTATCACCGCCTTCATCATACGGCGATCTAAAACGATACTTCGGGAGAAGTTAGATCTCGTATATTTGTCAGGCTTCCCAGTTTTTTGATCTACGAGATAATTCGGGGGCCGGCGTCTTTTTTAGGTGGGTTTTTTCCAAAATTGAATCTTGAAACAAACACCACCGGAAAGACTTAATTATAAACACCATGCTGGTCTTTATATATTATGTCAAGAGGGTATTCATAAATCTTTTGGACGAATTAAGGTATTCTGAAATCTTTTACTTAGGAAACCCCACTGCGTAGCAGGCTGTAGTCGTTGAGTATTACGTCTCGTTACACGGCGAGTTATTTAACACTTGTGTGCGAACATGTTTGGGTTAACCTTATGAGCATTAATTCCTGGAAATTTGCTTTTTCCAGAGCTGGGCCCCGGCGGGTCTATGCAGACCCTGGAGTTAGTATCCCACCAGTCTCTGTCATGGCTACCTTTGCCCCGGTTTTTGGCTTTATGCATTACGCCCTCCGGTTCAGGTATCCCTATTTTTGCACACACCCTTTGTATAAAAGGTGTTAAAATGTCTCGTTTGGTGTGGGTTACCTTTCCGGCGTTTTTTCTCGTTCCGAGAACAACGTTTTTGTTTACCTAGTTTTAGTCAGGATGGTTCAATATAGGTAAGTTACCCCGACGAGTTTGGTCGCTTGAGGGCTCATAAGAAACTGCGTTTTCTGTGGTCGAGCCTGGGATCAGGCCTCCTGTGTTAGTCATTGCTTTATGCATTACGCCCTCCTGTCATGTATAGTTTAGTGTGGGTTACCTTTCCGGCGTTTTTCTCGTTGCTCCGAGGACACCGTTTTTGTTTACCAAGTTTTAGTCAGGATGGCTAAAATAGGTAAGTTACCCCGACGAGTTTGGTCGCTTGAGGGCTCATCAGAAACTGCGTTTTCTATGATCAAGCCTGGGATCAGGCTTCCTGGGTTATACCCGTCGAGGGGGGCTCCACACAGTTTTCTAGGTGATCAGGCTGACACCTGTTGGACTTAGTTTTCTCTGCTTTTCAAAGCCATTGAAACATTGCTGTCTGTTTGTTTGGTCTTTACCTCCCGGCGACCTTTTTACAAAGAGGTCTGGGGCAGGTATAATTGGTTTGACTTTGCATATAATATCCGGCGGTTGTACCTTTGAGTGGTTATATTAACGGTTTTGCGATTCAAGATAATTTGCCAAACAATTGAAAGTGTAAAGGGATACTTGAAAGACTTCATCTTTAATAAAGATATGCTTCATCTTTATGAGGATTAAGAAGTTATGCTTAATTCTTTTGGACGGGTAAAAGATATGCTGAAATCCTTAATAAGCCATTGAAACAATGCCGTTTGTTTGTTTAGTCTTTCCCTGCCGGCGACCTTTTTACAAAGAGGTCTGGGGCAGGTACAATTGGTTTGACATTGCATATAAAACCCGGCGGTTGTACCATTGGGTGGTTATATTAACTGATTTGCAATTCGCGATATTTTGCCAAACAATTGATTGATACAATAGGGTGTCACGGCCTTCAAGACAGCGATCTATGAGGGCTTCTGGGAGAAGCCAGATTAGAGATTAAGATAGGCTTAGACTTTTTATAGGATAAAAAGATGCCGGAATCTTGCTAGTGTTTCAAGTGTAAAGGGATACTGGCAAGACTTCATCTTTAATAAAGATATGCTTCATCTTTATGAGGGTTCAGAAGATATGCTTAAATCTTCTGGACGGGTAAAGATATGCTGAAATCTTTAATATGAAACTAAAGGGACAACGAAAAAGTAGTGATGGAGTGCTACGGTTCGTTAACCGGCGGTTTTGAGGCACATATTTTGTACCATTTTTTTTGGGGGGGTAACCCTCTGAGCATTAATCCCCGGAAATTTCTCTTTCCAGGGCGGAGTACCGGTGTTGCACCAGGTGACCAGGTAGTTCACGGGGGCGGCGTAGTTTTCCCCCAGTCTCTGTCGTGTCGGCACTTGAACCTCTCATTGCTGTATGTTCAACACCGTTAAGCTCAGGTAGCCCTATCTTATTTCTATTTGTTAATGAAATATTTTAATAATTGAATCATAATAAACATATATATTTTCTATGATTATATTATGATAATATTATGTTTATTGATAGTAATTTATTTTAATACACTTAAAAATATAAATTACCTTAATTAGTATACTTTCTGATTTTGCTCCCCAGCTCTACTTTCAATGTGTTAACGAGCTATGGGAGTTTTTAATTATCATAAACCTTTACGGGACTCGGACGAGGGCTCCCATTCAGGGAATATACCGAGCTCGCAAGCGAGGGACAGCCACAGCCAAGGTGTATGGCGATACTCACAGTCATACCTCACCCGCCGGCCGATAACGCCGGCAGACGAACCTGACGCTCTGATGACGGACGAGAATAGGTTGATTTACATTTATCTATTCTCCGCCGCCAGACGCGTCTCTAATGTGCCACATAGTCCACAAACTACAGAATTAGCGAGGCGTTGTCTCGCTAATCGCGCCCCTGTGGCCGGTGCAGTGGGGTACCAGCATTTGAACACGTGGTGCCCGCACCCAGTGTCACTCCTGGTCGGGTTGTTCCACTTAGAACACAGTTGGGAACCTAGAAACCTCGCGGACTTTTTCATTTTGGACAGTCAGGAGGCCAAGTGGCTAGCACCATCTGGTAGCGACGTGACCAAGATATTCACGAATCATTATACCCAGTCTACAAAGCGACAGTTTCCATCGCATTGGCAAGCTTTTACGTCTCGGATTCTTCGAACAACACGAACTGTGCCCCAGGTGGCGTGGGTTGTTTATTATTTAATTTATCTGTTCATGCAGAAACATTTATCTGAAAGTGATTTATGTGGGCAGGTTTTAAACTCCGCCCACCTTCCCCGTCGGCTCAGGCCTACATGGTCTCTGGACAAAGCATCGTCGCATTAGTTTTTAATTATTTATATTATCTGTTTGAGCAGAAACGTTTATCTGTGGTAACGTTAAAAAGTCACTTAACTGCGATTAAAGTGCCCTTTGTAGACCTTACAGGTCTCTCCATACCGGTAGCGGAGGAAACAGGTTTTATGAGGGCATGTTTTAAACTCCGCCCACCTCCCCGTCAGCTCATGCCTACTTGGTCTCTGGACAAGTCATTGTCTTTACTTCACTCTCGTCTGTACCAAAAATACTGCAGATCTTGCATTACGCTTTACAGAAGGCTGTATTCCTTATGGCTTTGGCCATCGGGAACAGAGTGTCTGAGCTGGCGGCGATGAGCAACACACCTAATTGCCTTAGGTTTGGTAGACTTAATGAATGTATTCACATTGCACCTTCCCCGGGATTTGTAGCCAAGACTGAGCACAGTGCACACGTGTTTTCTGAGTTCACGGTGCCGGCGTTAAAAAGGGGAAAGGTGCACCATTTCTATGGCCAGTGCAAGCTCTAACCCAATATTTGAGAGTGGCTCCTCTAACCCCCAAAGTGCTTTGTGGGTAGCGAGTACGGGTAAACGCTTACTGAAACGGAGATTAGCTTCTCTTCTGGTCGAAGTCATTAAAGAGAGTAATCCCGGCGTTGTGGGTAGGGCCCACGATTTACGCAAATGGGCAACCTCTTTACGTTTCCTGAAGAACTTTTCAGTAGAAGATCTTTCGTCCACACAGTTGTGGGCGTCTAATCATACGTTTTTGACTAGATACTTGTCAGTTGCTCTAGACAAACTTTCCTTACCATGAATAGCTTTAAGGCAGAGGGTCTAGGTGGCCCTTCAGTCACTTTTGTTTACTTTCAAGGAAAAAAGGGGGGGGGGGGTGCAGTCAGTGTAACATAGGACACCCTAGACCCCGCCGGAATGTAAGAGCTGTGATACAATTTATGGATAATGTGATATGAAAATTTCTCTGCGAGAAATTGTGCTAGTACAATGTTAGTACAAACAACGGGGTTGTTATAGTAGTTTTAGCTGTGAAAGCAATTTAGTATTAAACAGTGGAGATCTTTTGCAAATTATTTCCACGAATATTATGGGGTTTATTATGTGCACATGTAAACTTATAACTTGTTATTTTTGTCACCACTCGTTGAGTGGGGTAGTTTCAAAGTAAGAATACTATGAGGTTATTTGATTATCTGCTTTTCTAGAGTTATGATATGATTACGAATGTCCCCCTCCAGTCTTAGAAATCAGGCATGTTCGTCAATGATGGAGGGGCCACCAATAAATTATAGGTTTGACTCCTGTAAGGAGATAAAGAAAACCTAATATTTAGTAGTGGCCCCGTAATCATTGACGACTGGGGCCCTCCCGACCATCCCCTTCCCATTCGTTGATGTATTAAGGATTTTGGTTTACTTGATATGTCAGTGAAGGAAGAATGACGCCTGAATCAGCATCTGGTCAAAGATCCTCACAAGTACATCCACGATATGATGGAAAGCTTATTGGATAGTTATTCTTATTTTCTTTTTCTTTTTATTTTTTACGAAGTTTTTTCGTAGTGAGAACCCAATTCATAATGACTGAAGCCATGAGTGAGGTCGCGTGCGCTCATGATGAAGGCTCCTCAGATTTTAAATGCTCTGCGCGGTAGATTCAAACTACGGCGGATTAGTGTTTGAAGAGGATGCCTTATGTAATAGGCATGTTCGTCAATGATTACGGGGCCACTACTAAATATTAGGTTTTCTTTATCTCCTTACAGGAGTCAAACCTATAATAGGAGAAAGAGAGGGGATATGATAGAGACTTTTAAGATAGTGTCAGGAAAGTATGATGAGGATGTGTGTGAAGGTATCTTCTTGATGCAGGAGGGAACAAGAACGAGAGGACACTCTAAGAAAATTTACAAAGAAAGAAATAGGCTTGAAAAGGCAAAGAACTCATTTTGTGATAGAGTGGTAAATGAGTGGAACGCAATGCCCCAGTATGTAGTCGATTCCGAATCAATAAGGAAGTTTGAAAGTAATCTTGATAAAGCATGGGGAAGACAAGATTTGAAGTTTGATTATAAAGCAAAAATACAGAATAGTAAAAATGTTGCGTCTGCTGCCGCCGCCGCCAACACAGTGAACGACCGCAGTAGTGCAAGTACTGGCACTGAGCTGGATACACAGGCCTAGTTTGCCTTTTTCCAGAGGATCTACTGTAAGAAACTGTAAGAAATGACAGTGTGGTAATCCCGACACTAACTTACGGAAGCGAAGCTTGGACGTTCGGGAAGAGACTCAGACCAAGAGTGAGAGCGGTGGAAATGAGTTACTTGAGAAGTGCGTGCGGAGTTACATGGAGGGATAGACAGACGAATGAGGAAGTAAGAAGGAGGTGTGGTGTGGAGGTAGATGTGCTGGAAAGTGTGAAAAGGAACACCTTGAGATGGTTCAGTCATATGGAGAGTATGGAAAGCGAGAGAATGACTAAGAGGGTGTATGAGAGCGAGGTGGAAGGACAGAGATGAGTGGTGCACCGAAGGAGAGGTGGAAGGATGGAGTGAGGAAGTCTATGGATGAAGGCGGTGCTGGTTGGGAGGAGGGGCGTCAACTGACTGGGGACAGAGGTGCATGGGGGCGGTTCGTTCGTGTCCGCCCCTTTGGGGATCACGGCGTCAGGCAATAGATAGATAGATAGATAGATATTGATTATTGCTTTATATCACCATTGTAGCCATTCCTAAGTCACTGTCGACTGCTTTCACGCATCGTTTGGGACTACACAGGCCGTAGCTCGATTGGTAGAGCGTTCGCCTGCTAACCGTGAGGTTGACGGTTCGAGCCTCGGGCCAGCCAGTGAGTTATTGGCAGACGTCAGTGCTGTTGGTGAACGGTGCGGTCTAGCAATCTGTGGCAACTATTCACTAAGTCCTTGATTCATCAGGGCACCCACCCTAGCCTTGCTATTCAGCAGGGAGTGTATGGTGGTAAAAACTGCATCATCATCGTTTGGGACTAAGGAAAATCAATACAAGCTTGCTTTAAGGCTGCAATCAAGCAAGAATCAGCTGACTGACTGGCTATGTGTTTTTGTTCTTGTTGGTTATAAGGACCATCCGTTAAAACAACAAAACTTTCTTTAGTGCGGTTTTAAGTGGTTTTAAGCCATGAAATAGTGCAATGGAGCTATCAAGCCCAGCCTTGCAACACTGGGAAAATTCAATATGGAGCTATCGAGCCCAGTCGTGCGGCGAGGGTTAAAGTTATAGCTTCAGTTTATTGCCTATTCACGATAGCATGGGACGTGTTGGATGCTGGCAACATTTTAATTGTGCTGACTAATATCCATATTTCTGATGCCTCGCTTTCTCCTGGTATGCCCCCACTAATGGATGACAATGGCAGAAAAAACTCTAGGCTACTTTATTCAGACAATAGTCTGTCAGGCGCCTGGCCAGGAGAGCCGGTCTATGTTGTATGTTGTGAAGGGTCATGCCTGGAAGTAAGGTGGGCAGGCATTGTGGTGATAGAGAATAGAAGGTTGGGTGAGGAGGAAAAGAAGAAGTTTTTCTGGAGAGTGAAGGACGGGAAGTTGAGGAAGTGGTTTATACGAATAGAAGAGAGAAGGAGATCAGGGAAGGAAGAGAAGGTGATTGGCGATATGGTGGAGGGGGAGAACAGGGTGGGGATGTCTTTGGAAGAGACAGGAGACGAAGCTGCAGACCCAGTAGTGCAAAGGAAAGAGCAGGGTACGGACAAGAGGAGCGGGATAATGTAGTTGCTGAGAGAATGGTAGAAAGACTAAAGATTTTGTTTAGTAATGTTGATGTGTTTACCCAGGACAAGAAAAGATAACTGATATGTAGGTTGCAAGATGAAGAGGATAAACCCGATGTCATAGCCCTACAGGAAGTAAGACCAAAAAATGCTAGAATTGAAAGGGAATGGGTGAAGTATAGTTTGGAAGGTTTTGAGTTGTATGGTAAGAATGCTATTAGGGCAGAGGTTGGAAGAGGACTGTTTATTTATGTAAGAAAAGAGCTTAAGGTTAATGAGGTGGATTTGAGACAGCAGTATTGTGAGTATTTGTGTATTGAAGTAAAATGTGCAAGAGGGTCAATTTTAATTGCCTCTATATACAGAAGCCCAACTAATAGGAGGGAAGAGGATGATAACCTACTGAAAGTAATGGAGGAAATAGATAATACAGAGACCAAATATAAGGTATTGCTTGGAGATTTCAATTTGCCAAGGATCAACTGGGCAAATTATACTACTCCAGCGGGACAATGTAGCCTGGAATACAAGTTCATAGAGAAAGTGAGAGATTTTTTATGAACACAACATATTACAGAGATAACGAGATATAGAGATGGGACGCAGGGGAATGTACTTGATTTGCTATTTAGTAATGAGGAGGATATAGTGGATGATGTCAATGTGGATAGCCCTATAGGTCGCAGTGACCATGCTTGTATAAGTTTTAGTTGCAATTTTAAAACAGAGAGGGATAAAAGAAGCAAACAAATATACATGTATGATAGAGCAGATTATGAGTTGCTGAGATGGTGTTTGGACATTGACTGGAAGGAGTACTTGAACGGTGAAGATGCTGAGAATGTGAAGGAAGATTAGAGTCAACCTGGAGAATGCGACATCAGAATGTGTACCAGTAAGAGAATACTGTATAAGGATAAAACAAAATTGAGGAAAAGAACAAACCCAGAATTACCATTGAACAAAAAACTTTGGACATTGATAAGAAGAAAGAAATGTTTGTGGGCAAGACTAAAATTGTTAAAAATAACATTGGGTCTAATTTAATAATTCAAGAAGTGGATTTGGAACGCAGACAAATAAACAATAAAATAAGATGGGAGACAAGGAGGGGGTGAAGGAGAGGGAAAGAGAGATTGCAAGAAATTTGAAAGATAATCCAAAAATATTCTGGAAGTATACTCAAGAAAAGTTAACAAGAAGAGTGGGTATCCCAGAACTGTTAGGAGACTCAGATGACATGACTAGAGCAGAAACTGATAAAGAGAAGGCAGAGGTGCTAGGGAGATACTTTGGGGAGGTACAGTATTTACAGTGGAGTCGGATGAAGAGGTGCACAGTATTCCCATCAAACAGGCACCAGCACTGGAACTGATAGAGTTATCCCAGGCTAAAATAAGGAGTGCTATAAAAAAGATGAATAGAAGTAAGTCCCCGGGACCGGATGGGATACATCCAATAATCATCAAAGAAGGAGGTGAGATGTTAGTTGAGCCTTTAAAAATGTTATTTGAGGAATCTTTTAATACAGGACAAATCCCGATGGACTGGAAAGTGGCAAATATAACCGCTATACTGTATATGAGAAGGGAAAGAGAAATGACCCAGAAAATTATAGACCAGTCAGTTTGACAAGTGTAGTGTGCAAATTAATGGAAACTGTAATCAGAGAAGGAATAATGGAACATATGAAGTCAAACCAACTTTTCAGTGGGAGACAGTCCGGATTCTTGCCGGGGAGGTCGACGGTGCTTCAGCTCATTAAGATGGTTGATCTTAATGACTTGCATAACAAATTGGAGGAGGACATCCAAGCCCAATTTCCAAATATGGATGCAAAGCAAAAATATGAATGACAAAGAACACAAAATAAACAAGAGAGTTTAATAAAAAGAGTGCAAAACTGAGGAGTAGCTAAAAAGAGCAGTTTTGTCAGTGTGACTTTGTCATTCATAGCATCGGAGAAAACTTGAAAAATCTACAACAGTATATACCGTACAAAAATCCATTTCTTCTGAAGCGCAGATATTAACAGCATACCAGCATACAAACAAAGGAAAAGCAGGTCACATGGGACATATACTGTACTGTATACAGAATATATAAATATACCCAAGCTCGTGACCACAGTGTCCATAACCCGTACCCCCTCCCTTTTCCCAAAGAAAACAAAGAAAAATAAAGAATGACGAGAAGGGAGCCCAGGGACCCAGCCAGGGCACCAGGAGATGAGGCCCCCGAGAGCGATCACCAGCCCGGCAGGTCAGACGACGGACACGGAGAGGTAGGAGACGAAGGGTGTGACCGATGACCTCAAACACACAGAGGCAATGTCGGGCAACGATCGACAGTGCAGGAACCGTAGGGAGGCTGCAAAGGATCGAAGAACATGCGCAGAGTCCCCACAAGCAGGGAAATCAGCACGAAGTGCCCGACAAAGGAGGCAGCCAATCGGCACCCTCACATCAGGCCTCGGTGACACCCACACAGCCGGCACCAAAGATGCCACATATGCATGCCGGGCAGCACACAAGGCGAGCACAGCCACGTCAGACAGCCAGCGGCAGCCAGTCCCGCCACCCGACTACCAGAAACCAGCGCCATGAAGGGCAAAGGACTCCCGGGCAACAGCACCGGTGTCGCATCCAGTGTGGATATCCGCGACGCCAGAAGGTCCAGAGTCCAGTCTAGAACCCACAGAGCAGGGGACTGGCGTGGCGGCAGGCGAGCCCGGAAGACCGGTTTCAGGAAGGAAACCAGCATGGTCGGTGGAACGACCAGCCCACCCAGAGACACAAAGACCACCCGGATGGTAGACAGGCGGTAGCGCACAGAGCGAAACAGGAAGTGACGTGTGCGGAAAAAGCGAAGCAAGCAGCGCGAAAGGCATATGTCCCGCATCCAGGGCGGAAGTGACATCCAGCGGGACACGGAAGACCATGGAGAGGCCGACCAGGAACAGGAGAGGAAGGCAGGGAGGACCCGACTGTGGACCGGGAGCCACTGAGCCCGCGAACGGCAACAAGGGCCCGAGGTCGCCAACCTGGCTCAAGAGGAATCGCGAAACAGGCAGGGGCACCGGAAACGGGCACCCTCACCGCAGCAGGTCGCACCAAACCAGTGCCAGCCACGGGGGCGACAACAACCAGACCCAGCCACGGAACTGTCGGAGCTTCAGGGGGATGTCGCACAGCAAGAGTGCGACCGTAGGAGGAATACGAAGAGCTCCGTCACCTCGCCCCATACGTCCGCGAATGCAACCAGAACCATTGCCGAGGTGCGAGACAGGAGGGAGAGGGACAAAGGCAACATATGCAACCCCCATGAGGCGAACAAGGAGAGCCCCGGAAAGCCCCAAGAAGCAGGCAGGTCGACGAAGACAGTATGCGGCAGCGTCCACTCTACCAGAACAGCCTGTCCGGACAACAGGCAGCCACGGGCAGGCAGGAAGCGCGCAGGGACACGCAGGGCCGGACCGGCAGGAAGAACAACGGCTCTGCGATCCCCAACAGAGGACAAGACCTGGAGGACCTCTGCACGCGGAGACCATGGATCTCCGACTGAACGTTCAACCTGAAAGCCACCGACTCGCCCGAAAGAGCGAACGCGTGAACCCACAGGAAGAACAACGGCACCAACAGGCCGAGAGCATCGACTGGTAGGGGCGTGGGCCCACATCGCCAGCCCAGACGTCGATGCCCCATGGACAACTGGGAGCCCGAAGCCACCTCGCACAACGAATCTGCGACCACCCAGATCGTTGGCAGAGGGGCAGGCCAGGGCACGGCAGCAAAGAGCGTGCCCTGAGGGACCCAGGACCGAAGGGAGACGTGGCGACAACGGCGACAAAAGACGCCCCGGCAGAGTGTCCACCCCGAAAGTCACCGACACGCCCGAAGGGCCAGTGTGGGAACCCTCAGGAATAGCAATGCCACCAACAGGTCGAGAGCATCGACATGCAGGGGCATGTGCCCGACCACCAGCCCTGACGGGGAAGGCCCCGGAATAGTGGGAGCTCCAAGCCACCACACACGACGAATCCGTGACTAACCAGAATGTCGGTGGTGGGGCAGACCAGGGCCCGGGCGGCGAGAGAGAGCCCGGAGCGACCCAGAGTCCCAAAGGGCCGGTAAAAGGTGCACGGGACTAGCCACAACCTGGAACGTGGCAGCCGACAGGGAGCGCGGCCAGTGCGTACCGAGCGAGGGAGTAGGAGACTACTCACCAAACGTCCAGGTACAACAAGAGCTGGATACCGTCTCACAGTAGAGGATCCAGAGCCTGTATCATCAGCATAGGGCCAAAATGCACCCGGCAGCTCCCGCGACATCACCTATGACAGAGGTCGTAGCGTCAGTCATACCATGAGTACCAACAGCAC
Organism: Paralithodes platypus; assembly: GCA_032716605.1. NCBI lineage: Eukaryota > Metazoa > Arthropoda > Malacostraca > Decapoda > Lithodidae > Paralithodes > Paralithodes platypus. Next base: position 47,993,931 of record CM064520.1, read on the forward strand.
GTGAAACCGAGAGAACAGGCGTGGGCCGACAGAACTAGCACCGGACTCATCGCGTCCCAGGCAGTCTACGGTACCAGGAATACACGAGAGGGGAAAACCTATGCCCGAGTTGCACCACCGGAACTACCCTTGTCCCGTGCATGGACGCGACCATGGTGGCCACGTCGCTAGGGTAGAGTCCACCTGGTAACCGTTCGGCCCCACGTACCTCGTGGCCAGTGAAGATGCATGGGCGCATGGGAGAAAAATTCAGTGGGGACTCCTGCGACAAAGTAAGCAACCCAGTCTGAGAGGCGAGAAGGAGACCGACCTGGAGATCCGATACGTGTTGAGACGTGGAAACCCCTCCGAAACGGCTCTGAGTGCCATGAGCAAGCTCTACCACTCCCCCCCCCCCTTTTTCGACGAAAAGGAAGTGACACAGCACCACCCGTCCGGGGGAGTCCACCCCGACGAAGCGCGACCAGAGGGAGAGGGCTGACCGGCCTCACACCAGCAGAGCCAATGCGATGAGGCCCGGCCGAGCGGGTGGACAGCGTACAGGACGCCGACCGTGACACGGCACGACGGTGCGAGCCGGAAGCAGGGGCAGCCGATAGGGAGGCGTGCAGTACCCAGGCGCTATGGAGCAAACAACCCCGTTGTAGACAGAGCGCAGAGGAAGGAGGCCCAGACGCCCAGCGAACAGGGCGCCGCAGCAGACCGTGGACCGGACGGCGAGGCCAAGGCGAGTAGTGCCGCACAGCACCACCGGTAGCACGGGGACGAAGGACATAGCGAACAGGAGGGAAATCCGCCGCACAGAGCCCACAGCGTGGCGAAGGGGACTCCGAGACAGCGACGTTGACGGTCCATGAAGCAAACAGCAGGACCCTGACAACCAGGCCCCAAACAGGGCGGTTGAACGAGCACGGTAGGAAGAGCAGGTATGCGGCCCTCGCGCAGGGCCGGCCCCAAGAAGAACAGTCCCGACAAGACCGAGAGGGACCGAACAACCAGTAGGACGACCAGGCGGCCGAAGTCCGACCAGAGCAGGGGCCTATGGGCAGATGGAGGCCCGGGCCCACCGAGAAGAACTGACGGCCCGCTCTGCTCGGGGAAGGCCTATACCTCCGCGTCCGCAACCCGAACGTCGCCTCAGAATGCCCTGCACAGCAGGCAGACACGAAGAGGGACAGACCAACCAGAAGGAAGAGGTCACGCCAGGGCTCGGAGGGCATCAGCACCCGGGCCCCCTCACTCCAAAAGAAGGCAGTCCTGGAGGAAGAGGAACCGCGAGGATCACCAGGCCTGCAGAGGAAGGGAAGGGGGGGGGGCCCTAATTGTGGAGGAGGGCAACCCCCCTCCCACCCCAGGTAGAACAGCAGGCGATGAAGGGTAGGCCGAAGTCTGGAAGAACCGGCAAAGATGGAGAAAGCGTTGAACACTAACTCAACATCCAAAATGCCGGGTCTATAACACAGGAAAACCAGTGCAAACCAGATGTAGAAGGTGTGTGCAAAACACCAGCCATACACCATCCATGGTGTAATTCTGGAGGATGGTGATGTTATAGACGTGGTATATTGCGATTTTATGAAGGCCTTCGATAAGGTCCCACATAAAAGGTTAATAGAGAAAGTTAGAAGCTATAATATAGGGGAGAAATGTGTGAAATGGATAGAAGCCTTCCTGAAAGATCGGAGACAGAGGGTACTAGTGAATGGAATAGGCTCGGGGTGGAGGGAAATTACAAGTGGGGTACCTCAGGGATCTGTGTTGGGACCACTACTGTTCGTTATATTTATCAACGACTTACCTGAAGTTATAACTAATGGAAGTGAGATATACCTGTATGCGGATGACACTAAGCTGTATAGAAGAGTGAGGAGTAAGGAAGATGTGGGTTTGCTTCAAGGAGATGTGGAGGGCATGAAGGGATGGTCTGAGCATTGGTTAATGCCTTTTCATCCAAAAAAATGCAAGTACATGCAGATTGGGACAAGCAAGATAGACAAGGTAGGATACAGTATGTATGAAGCGATGGAGGAAGTTAATGCAGAAAAGGATATAGGAGTAGTGATAGACAATAAGTTAAATTTCTCAGAACATTTAGCGGAAAAGATAAACAAAGCCAATAGAATTGTAGGGCTGATAAGGAGGACATTTGTGTCACTTGACGAAGAAATCTTCAGGAATCTCTATACAGCGCTGGTTAGGCCGCACCGGGAATATGCGAACCAGGTGTGGGCTCCAAATATGGTAAAGGATATAGAAGCAGTGGAGAAAGTGCAGAGGAGAGCTAGCAAGCTAGTACCAACGTTGAAGAACGCGGGCTATGAGCAGAGGTTGAGGACACTGGGGCTTCCGACACTGGCGTATAGGAGAAAGAGAGGGGATATGATAGAAACTTTTAAGATAGTGTCAGGAAAGTATGATGAGGATGTGTGTGAAGGTATCTTCTTGATGCGGGAGGGAACAAGAACGAGAGGACACTCTAAGAAAATTTACAAAGAAAGAAATAGGCTTGAAAAGGCAAAGAACTCATTTTGTGATAGAGTGGTAAATGAGTGGAACGCACTGCCCCAGTATGTAGTCGATTCCGAATCAATAAGGGAGTTTGAAAGTAATCTTGATAAAGCATGGGGAAGACAAGATTTGAAGTTTGATTATAAAGCAAAAATACAGAATAGTAAAAATGTTGCGTCTGCTACCGCCGCCGCCAACACCGTGAACGACCGCAGCAGTGCAATTTTTTTTTTTTTTTTTTTTTCTCAGTACTGGTACTGAGCTGGATACACCGGCCTAGTTTGCCTTTTTCCAGAGGATCTACTGTAAGAAACATACGTGCAGTTTCAGTCTCTTGTCCTAATGGTGGCGTTCCAGGCAACCCTGTTAACCTAAGAAGTGCGCATGGGGGTAATTAGAAACGTCCCCATGTGCTGACGTATTTGAGGTGTTTCCATCACTAAAATATTCATTTTACCATAAATAGCATTAATACTTATCCATACGCGCCTATTATGGGTTGATTATAAAGGTATTAACCTTGTACAACAATAAAACGAGTGAAAACAGCGTTTGGATGGTCAAAATCGGAGATATAGGCCGCGAGTTATAGAATGTATGGGTGAGGCAACCTGCTTTCCCGCCAATTTCCCCCAAGGCCACTGAGACATAGTCGATCGATACTCTCTCTCTCTCTCTTGCACTCGCTTTCTATCAGTGATGACAACGCCCTGCTTGCAACTCGCTAATGTTAGCACGAAAATATACCTCAGAATAAGGGAATAACAGGGAAAATAGGTGATAACTGAGGGAGGGGAGGAAAGTGGGGAAGGAGGGGAGGTAGAGGAGTGATATTTTGCATGGCCCAGGGCCCCCCCCCCAAAAAAAACAAAAAAAAAACAAAAACAAAATTAGCCTAAACAAAATATATATTTTTTTTTATGTCAAAAGTTGATTTTTTTTTTTCTCTGACTCTTAAGAGTCTTCCCGCAGTCCGCCGGGGGAACTCTTAAGAGTCTCCCCGCAGTTCCCGGGTTAAGGGCTGCTTCACTTGTCAAATTCTTGGATTTGAGATCGGCGCGTATAGTCCGATCCCAGGTCTTCCTCAGTACACCCCTTGGTGCAGCTCCCTCCACAATCACAGACCTGCAATTTTTCACCCGATTTTGTTCATCCATTCTCTCCACATGTCCATACCATCCCAGTCTACTTGTACGCATCACCTTGCTAATACTCTTTATACCTAAACGTCTCCTCAGGTCAACATTTGTTATTCTATCCTGTAGCCTGGCCCCACACATCCATCTCACCATTCTCATCTCATTACGCTCCATTCTGTTGACATCCTCTACTTTAACGGCCCATGTTTCTGAGGCATACATCATTGCACTTCTAACATATGAGGCATACACCTTTCCCTTCAGGGGGAGAGGCATTCTTTTCATGGTCAGAATTGGCATCAGTTCTCTGACCATCCCCCAGCCACACCTAATTTTAGCAACAGTGGCAGCCTCGGCCCCACCACCGGCAGAGATGGTATTTCCTAGGTAACAAAACTTGTTCACCAGCTCCAAAGACTCATTTCCAAAATTCACAGCCACAGGATCATCACTTAACACAAGCTTGCCTTTGCACACTGCACACTCAAATTTCTCTATTTCTGACTTATCCTTCGGCAGGGGTCCCTTTATTCTACTACAGCGCTTACTCCCATGGTGTACCCAACATCGACAGATGCTACATTGAATTGAGTTGTTGTTGTTGTTGTTGTTTTTCCCCAAGCTGCCTGGCCGAACAGCCCCAAGGCCCCGAGCAAGGCCAAGGCCACAACCGAGCGCCCCCACAGAACCCTCCCCGCCGACCACAATAAAGCCTGGGTGACCGAAGCCACTCCACGGCGGGGAGCTGAGGAGGGTGCGGAAACGCCCGGGAAACCAAAGCCCCACCCAGGGCCCTGTGCCCCTCAGCAATTATGAAGAGAAAGTTGAGGGGCAAAGGAAAGATGTGACGCTTTGGCTTCCAATCTTGGTAGATTAGGAGGTCAATCCACGCAAGAGACGCCGTCACTTGAGATCTAGAAAATATATAAGTAAAAGGAACAGTCAGAGTAAGCTATGGGTATGGCAGAGATCGCTCAGTTCTCACTCTGATAGACCAGCCCATCACCACATGACTAGAACCCAATCCTCTCAGCATCAGCTAGGAAAGGCCCTAGAAAGCCGCCTTTGGCGGGGGGATAGCTCCCCTATTTCAACCCTTTTCGGGGTTGGGCACCCGCCAATTCGGGGTTGGGCACCCGCCATTTTGAGATGGGTACAGTACTGTTCAAGGGAGACACTGCTCAGCTTGTAGGCCCTCACTCAAGCTTGGAGTTCTTGCTCAGCTGGTTGGCCATTGCACAAGCTTGGAGATCATAAGGAGTTGATATAGGAGTCCTAGGGGATGTGCCTCGACCTCTCCCCTGGTGTGTCTTCCTTGCCACCCCTCCCTTGCTAGATTGAGCTGGGTACTGTACTGTTCAAGGTAGACGCTGCTCTGCTTGTGGGCCCTCACACACGCTTGGAGGACATGCTCAGCTTGTTGGCCTTCTCACAGGCTTGGAGATCATGGGGAGATGCTCGGTACCTGGGGGATGTACCTCCTCTCCCCTGGTGTGTCTTCCTTGCCTCCCCTCCCTAGGCTCCCTTGACTGTTTGGGATGGGTAGGCTACAGTACTGTTCGTGGGAGATACTGCTCAGCTTGTAGGCCCTCACACAAGCTTGGAGAGCTTGCTCACTTGGAAGACACTACTCAGCTTGTAGGACCTCTCCCAAGCTTGGAGTTCATAGGAGATGCTCACAACCTTGCGGCCTGCTTCGGTATTGTCTCAGGCCTTCTTTTGCTTTTTTGGCATGGTCCTGGCCTCGCCATGGTCCCGCGATTTTGCGGGATTCCGCGATTTTGCGGGATTCCGCGATTTTGCAGGGGTCCCACGAATTTGTGGGTTGTGGTGACACATAGGCCACACCTACATGGGCCCGCAATTTTGCGGTGGTGATTAGTTTTTACTTCTAACCAATGCTGTCATTTGTTTTCCCTGCCTGCTTTTCCAATGACATGGAAGGTGTATGGCTAGTGTTTTACACACACCTTTATACATCTGGTTTGCACTGTTTTTCCTGTGTTATAGACCCGGCATTTGGGATGTTGAGTTAGTGTTTCACGCTTTCTCCCAGGCTTCGACCTACCCTTCATCGCTGCCGGTTTGGTGTGTCCAGAACCTCAGTTTGCATGCCGACTTGTTACTCTCCATTCTTCCTTCCTTGTTTCTTGGCCATTTCACGGTGTAAATAGGAGTGCCACGGAGTACTTGGACGTCCGGCGTTACTCACACCAACTTTCGACGACGAGGGGGGATTCTTCTTCTGCATCCCCCCTTCATTGTTCCTCTGCTTCCCTCTTCCCCTCTATCCTGGGGGATGCTCCCTGTTGCGGGTGCGTTCTTTGGCTGTCTCTCCTCCGCCTGCTGTTATACCTGGGGTCACCCTCCTCCACCGGTGGGGCCCCCCCTCCCCTTCCTCTGCAGGCCTGGGGATCCTCACGGTTTCGGGATTCTCTTCCTCCAGGACTGCCTTCCCCAGGTGCCCTCCGGGCCCTGGTGTGACCTCTTCCTTCTGGTTGGTCTGTCCCTCTTTGTGTCTCCCTGCTGTGCAGGGCGTTCTGAGGTGACGTTCTGGTTGCGGACGGGGAGGTATAGGCTTTCCCTGTGCAGGGCGGGCCGTCAGTTCTTCTCGGTGGGCTCAGGCCTCCATCTGCCCATAGGCCCCTGCTCTGGTCGGGCTTCGGCCGCCTGGATGTCCTACTGGTTGTTCGGTCCCTCTCGGTCTTGTCGAAGTTGTCGGGAATGTTCTACCTTGGGGCCGGACCTGCGTGAGGGCCGCATACCTGCTCTTCCTGCCGTGCTCGTTCAATCGCCCTGTTTGGGGCCTGGTTGTCGGGGTCCTGCTGTTTGCTTCATGGACCGTCGACGTCGCTGTTTCGGAGTCCCCTTCGCCACGCTGTGGGCTATGTGCGGCGGATTTCCCTCCTGTTCGCTATGTCCTTCGTCCCCGTGCTACCGGTGGTGCTGTGCGGCACTACTCGCCTTGGCCTCGCCGTCCGGTCCACGGTCTGCTGCGGTGCCCTGTTCGCTGGGCGTCTGGGCCTGCTTACTCTGCGCTCTGTCTACAACGGGGTTGTTTGCTCCGTAGTGCCTGGGTGCTGCACGCCTCCCTATCGGCTGCCCCTGCTTCCGGCTCTCACCGTCGTGCCGTGTCACGGTCGGTGTCCTGTATGCTGTCCACCCGCTCGGCCGGGCCTCATCGCGTTGGCTCTGCTGGTGCGAGGCCGGTCAGCCCTCTCCCTCTGGTCGCGCTTCGTCGGTGGGGACTCCCCCGGACGGGTGGTGCTGTGTGACTCCCTTATCCTCGAACATGGGGGGTGGGGGGAGTGGTAGAGCTTGCTCGTGGCACTCAGAGCCGTTTCGGAGGGGTTTCCACGTCTCAACACGTATCGGATCTCCAGGTCGGTCTCCTTCTCGCCTCTCAGACTGGGTTGCTTACTTTGTCGCGGGAGTCCCCACTGAATTTTTCTCCCTTGCGCCCATGCATCTTCACTGGCCACGAGGCACGTGGGGCCGAACGGTTACCAGGTGGACTCTACCCTAGCGACGTGGCCACCATGGTCGCGTCCATGCACGGGACAAGGGTAGTTCCGGTGGTGCAACTCGGGCACAGGTTTTCCCCTCGTTTATTCCTGGTACCGTAGACTGGCTGTGACGCGATGAGTCCGGTGCTAGTTCTGTCGGCCCTCGCCTGTTCTCTCGGTTTCACGTGCTGTTGGTACTCATGGTCCGACTGACGCTACGACCTCTGTCGTAGGTGATGTCGCAGGAGCTGCCGGGTGCATTTTGGCCCTATCCTGGTGATACAGGCTCTTGATGCTCTACTGCGAGACGGTATCCAGCTCCTGTTGTACCTGGACGTTTGGTGAGTAGTCTCCTACTCCCTCGCTCGGTACGCACTGGCCGCGCTCCCTGTCGGCCGCCACGTTCCAGGTTGTGGCTAGTCCCGTGCACCTTTTACCGGCCCTTTGGGAATCTGGGTCGCTCCGGGCTTTCTCTCGCCGCCCGGGCCCTGGTCTGCCCCACCACCGGCATTCTGGTTAGTCACGGATTCGTCGTGTGTGGTGGCTTGGAGCTCCCACTATTCCGGGGCCTTCCCCGTCAGGGCTGGTGGTCGGGCACATGCCCCTGCATGTCGATGCTTTCGACCTGTTGGTGGCATTGCCTTTCCTGAGGGTTCCCACACTGGCCCTTCGGGCGTGTCGGTGACTTGCGGGGTGGACACTCTGCCGGGGCATCCGTTGTCGCCTCGTCTCCCTTCGGTCCTGGGTCATTCGGGGCACGCACCAACGTTGAAGAACGCGGGCTATGAGCAGAGGTTGAGGACACTGGGACTTCCGACACTGGCATATACTGTAGGAGAAAGAGAGGGGATATGATAGAGACTTTTAAGGTAGTGTCAGGAAAGTATGATGAGGATGTGTGTGAAGGTATCTTCTTGATGCGGGAGGGAACAAGAACGAGAGGACACTCTAAGAAAATTTACAAAGAAAGAAATAGGCTTGAAAAGGCAAAGAACTCATTTTGTGATAGAGTGGTAAATGAGTGGAACGCACTGCCCCAGTATGTAGTCGATTCCGAATCAATAAGGAAGTTTGAAAGTAATCTTGATAAAGCATGGGGAAGACAAGAATTGAAGTTTGATTATAAAGCAAAAATACAGAATAGTAAAAATGTTGCGTCTGCTGCCGCCGCCGCCAACACAATGAACGACCGCAGTAGTGCAAGTACTGGCACTGAGCTGGATACACCGGACTAGTTTGCCTTTTTCCAGAGGATCTACTGTAAGATACTGTGAGGGTGCCCGTTTCCGGTGCCCTTGCCTGTCTCGTGATTCCTCTTGGGCCGGGTTGGCGACCTCGGGCCCTTGTTGCCGTTTGCGGGCTCGGTGGCTCCCGGTCCACAGTCGGGTCCCCCCCTGCCTTCCTCTCCTGTTCCTGGTCGGCCTCTCCATGGTCTTCCGTGTCCCGCTGGATGTCTCTTCCGCCCTGGATGCGGGACATACGCCTTTCGCGCTGCTTGCTTCGCTTTTTCCGCACCTGTCACTTCCTGTTTCGCTCTGTGCGCTGCCGCCTGTCTACCATCCGGGTGGTCTTTGTGTCTCTGGCTGGGCTGGTCGTTCCACCGACCATGCTGGTTTCCTTCCTGAAACCGGCCTTCCGGGCTCGCCTGCCGCCACGCCAGCCGCCATGCCAGCCCCCTCCTCTGTGGTTTCTAGACTGGAATCTGGACCTTCTAGCGTCGCGGATATCCACACTGGATGCGACACCGGTGCTGTTGCCCGGGAGTCCTTTGCTCTTCGTGGCACTGGTTTCTGGTAGTCGGGTGGCGGGACTGGCTGCCGCTGGCTTTCCGACGTGGCCGTGCTCGCCTTGTGTGCTGCCCGGCACGCATATGTGGCATCTTTGGTGCCGGCTGTGTGGGTGTCACCGAGGCCTGATGTGGTGTTGTCGTGGGTGCCGATTGGTTGCCTCCTTTGTCGGGCACTTCGTGCTGGTTTCCTTGCTTGTGGGGATTCTGCGCATGTTCTTCGATCCTTTGCAGCCTCCCTACGGTTCCAGCACTGCCGATCGTTGCCCGACATTGCCTCTGTGTGTTTGTGGTCATCGGTCACACCCTTCGTCTCCTACCTCTCCGTGTCCGTCGTCTGACCTGCCGGGCTGGTGATCGCTCTCGGGGGCCTCATCTCCTGGTGCCCTGGCTGGGTCCCTGGACTCCCTCCTCGTGGTTCTTTATTTTTCTTTGTTTTCTTTGGGAAAAGGGAGGGGGTACGGGTTACGGACACTGTGGTCACGAGCTTGGGTATATTTATATATATTCTGTATACAGTACAGTATATGTCCCATGTGACCTACTTTTCCTATGTTTGTATACTGGTATGCTGTTAATATCTGCGCTTCAGAAGGTATGGATTTTTGTACGGTACTGTTGTAGATTTTTCAAGTTTTCTCCGATGCTATGAATGACAAAATCACACTGACAAAACTGCTCTTTTTAGCTACTCCTCAGTTTTTCACTCTTTTTATTAAACTCTCTTGTTTATTTTGTGTTCTTTGTCATTCATATTTTTGCTTTGCATCCGTATTTGGTAATTGGGCTTGGATGTCCTCCTCCAATTTGTTACGCAGCCTTGACGTTGGATTTGCCAAGACTACTAACAGGACTACTAACAAAAATTAACCTCCCAACCTACCAAATAGGAAAACCTACTATTTGGTAGTAATCTTGGAAAATCCAACGTACATAGTACCCTCCCACAAGCCGGACCCCTGCCCATCCTCGCTCCTCTGTCTACTCTACGTGGAATTATGATGGTTGGCCAACGGCGCATGCGCTCAGGTACGCCCAGATGTAAACATGGACAGGAGACGGGCTGGGCTATCAGCTGTATTTCAGGCAAATCCCTTTTTCTTCTCTTCTATGCGTTTTTCACCTTCGGTGGTAGTTATGGTTAATGTACAACGTCTCCTAGTGCAAGTTAAGGAGTAGACTCTAGACGTTTTCTTATTTAACTGCGGTTGGGATGACGACATAGCAGTCAAAATAGACAAGTCGTCATTGCAATTAGGTTAATAGCCTTGACGTGGATTTGCCAAGACTACTACCAAATAGTAGGTTTTCCTATTTGGTAGGTTGGGAGGTACGTCAAACCTCTCATTATCACACGCACCAGCCACTCTTCCACACCAAGTTTCCTCATAGCCCACTGCACAACATCTCTAGGCACCGTATCAAAGGCCTTCTCCAGGTCTACAAATACAAAGTAAATATCCCTGCCTTTTAGTAAGTATCTTTCCTGTATCTGCCTGACTATGAAGATAGCATCGGTTGTAGCCCATCCTGGCATAAAACCAAACTGCATATCATCAATAGAGATGCTTTGCCTGATCAAACCCTGAAGGACTCTCTCACAGACCTTCATGATTTGGTCAAGCATTTTCAGGCCCCTATAATTTCCTCTATCTAGCGCATCCCCCTTTCCTTTGTATATATTTACTATTACACTTTTGAGCCAATCCTCTGGGATTTTCTCATCTTTAATAATGGTGTTTATCAACTCAGTGACTATAATTTTACACCAGTCTCCCCTGAGGCTTTTATCATCTCAGCGACAATGTCAGAGCAACCTGGAGCTTTGCCGTCCTTCATTTTATTGATTGCGTCGCTCACTACAGCTGGTGCTATCATAGGAGGAGGCCCAGATAATTGTTTTTCGATACTAAGCTGTTCCTTATCCCATTCAAACTCTATATTTAGCAATCGTTCATAGTGTGCCTTCCATGCTTCTCTGATTTCATTTTCTGCATACACATGCATATACAGTAAACTTCCGTTAATCCGACGACCGATAATTCGAATCTCCCAATAGTCCGAATTTTTCAATTTGAGGCCAAATCCGAATTCACCCAATAGTCCGAATTTTTCAATTTGAGGCCAAATCCGAATTCACCCAATATTCCGAATTTTTGAATTTCCCGGGCGCGCGATATTTCCAAATATCGGCCCTCTAGCGGGCCAGGCCGGACTAAACTGTCTGCCGTTGTCGGTCTACCTGAAACGTTGTTTATCCCGTGTTTATCCTGTGATATAGTGACTTAGTGACTTAGTGATGGGTCCCACAGCAAGTTCAGGTGCACGAGGGAGGAATGACAAGAACAAACATAAGAGGAAGCACGTAACTCTGTCCATAGCTGATAAATTGCGAGTGATAGCGATGGTAGAGAAAGGCAGTGATCGGCGTAAAGTTATGGAAACTTTTAATATCGGTGCCTCCACAGTTTCAAACATAGTGAAGGCAAAGGCTAACTTATCGAAGTTTGTTGCCTTTGGAAAGTCAAGTTACACGGGTGATGTGAGAAAGACAATGAAAAAACCAAAACATGAAAAACTTGACGAGGCAGTGCATAAGTGGTTTACGGCCAAGCGGGCTGAGGGCAAGCCTATCTCAGGGCTTATGATAATTGAAAAGGCCAAGCAATTCCTGGGTGATATGAATATGGAAGATGATATAAAATTCTCCGACGGCTGGTTGAGAAACTTTAAAATTAGGCATGGGATTAGGGTCCTAGATGTCGCCGGAGAAAAGAATTCTGCCGACAAAGAGGCCGCCGATCGGTTTGCACACATTTTTTCTACCATTGTTCATGATCACCAGCTGACCCCAGACCAAATCTTCAACGCCGACGAGACAGGGCTATATTGGCGCTGTTTGCCAACAAGGACATTAGCTGGTAGAGGAGAGAAGGCTGCACCCGGATTCAAAATGAATAAAGAACGTCTCACAATCCTGCTGAGTGGGAATGCTTCCGGTAAATGTCGCAATCGTTTGTTTGTTATCGGCAAGGCTAAGAATCCCCGTGCTTTCAAGAACATGCGAGGGAAGTTGCCAGTGATCTATGATGCACAGAGCAATGCATGGATGACTGCCCAAGTATTCCATGATTGGTTCTTTAAACACTTTGTTCCCGAAGTCAAGGCCTACTTCAAGTCGATTGGCCTTTCTGAGGACACCAAGGCTGTCCTATTCCTGGATAACTGCAGAGCACATCCCCCTGCCCACGAACTAGTGTCTGGAAACATCTTTGTCACCTACTTGCCCCCTAATGTGACTAGTCTGATACAACCAATGGACCAGGGTGTGTGCCAAAAGTTTAAGCAGAGCTACAAGTCCTCATTTGCCCGCAAGCTGATTAACTCTGATGCATCAGTAAAAACTTTCCAGTCAAGTTTTTCCATCAAGGATGCCATATATGATGCTGCCCTAGCCTGGAAGGATGTTTCAGAGGTAACCCTCAAGAAATGTTGGAACAAGCTGTATGCCCAGGTTGATGACCCTGAAGAGGTTGAAGAAGATGAGCACGATTTCGAAGGCTTTCTTGGGCGTCGCAGGGAGGCAATCAACGAAATCCGAGGCCTGATGGATACCGTGCCGGTCAACGACCCCAAGAGGATGACTGAAGAGGATATTGAGGAGTGGGTTGATGTGGATGGTGACCTGCAGGGCGAGGAAGAGGTGACAGATACAGAAATTATCCGGAGTGTTGTGGAGCCAGAATATGTTGAGGAGCACTCGTCTGAGGAAGAGGAAGAGGCAGATGACGATGGCAAAGTAACCTGGAAGGAAGCTGCTACCTATTTCGATGGTATGGTCAAATTTGTGGAACAGTCTAGCCAATATAATGCAAGTGAAACAATCGATTTCCACATCCTCCGTAATGAGTTCTATGAGAAAAGGGGCAGGGCAGTCAAGCAGGCAGACATCAGGGACCTGATGAAAAACATGCACCATGGCCGCCGATCAGATGAACCAGATAACCCTAGACCTGCAACAATGCCTCTCACAGACGACTCGCGTACCAGCTCACCTGAACCTCTTACCACACCAGAACCTATGCCTCTTGCTGATTTTGAAGGCTGGGAGGACCTAGCATCCCCTGTGAAGGCCACTCCTGAGGTAGCCCCAGCCGCCCCTGTGGTAGCTCCTGCCAGCCTAGCCACTCCTGAGGTAGCCCCAGCCGCCCCTGTGGTAGCTCCTGCCAGCCTAGCCACTCCTGAGGTAGCCCCAGCCGCCCCTGTGGTAGCCCCAGCCACCCCTGTGGTAGCTCCTGCCAGCCTAACCACTCCTGAGGTAGCCCTAGCCCTAGCTCCCCCTTCAGATATTGAAGGCTTGGAGGATATGGCTGTGGAGTAATAATCAGTGAAGTGTAGTAGATTTAAGGACCCCCAAAAAAATATAAAACCAGCAAAATACAAAAAAAAAATAAGTCTTTTTAAGTTAATTTTACATTAAAGTACACTTACAGTACAGAGCAGTGATTATAAGTTACTAATATGGGGCTAGGGGGCTAGTGGCTGGGTTGGGGCTGGTGCTGGGGGCTTATCTTCAATGCTACACATCTCTTCTCTTCATATAAGGTGAGTTAAAGTCATGATTAGTCATTATTATCATTATTATCATTATTATCCTGTGTTTGTGTCTTGGTTTGGGTCTTAAAACAAAAATCGGGGGGGGGGGGGGTAACGTCCGATAATCCGAAAAATCCACTAATCCGAACGAGGGCCGGTCCGCTGCCCTTCGGATTAACGGAAGTTTACTGTATATAATATATATATATATATATAATATATATATATATATATATATATATATATATATATATATATAGATAGATCGATAGATCCCCCCCCCCCCCAGGGGGTAAGGGGGCCTTCACCTATGGTGGAGCAAAAAAAGAATATGCCTCTCGCATCCTACTGCGTGTCGTACAAGGCAACTAATAGGGGGATGGCGTTAGACTTGCGGACACACAGCCATTACTATACAATGAAGCCTTATTACAGTAAACCCTCGCTAACTCGGACTAATTGGGGGGAGACCACTTCCGAGAAGCCCGATTTTCCGAGATGTTCGAAGTCCAACTTATGTCCGACTTAAGAGAGGGAAAATTCCGAATTAGAAGAGGAAAGTCCGCGTCAGACAAAATTTATATAATTTTTTTTTTTTTTTTTACATGTAAAATTAATCATATTTATGACAAATACGAACCTTATTATGTTTTCAGGGACAGTACACTACATAGTAATTAATATTAACACAATAATTAAAAGGCACAGGCTTCAATTCATCCTAAAATCACTTAAAACCGAGTGAGAGAACATTGTAAACCGGACACAAATCCCGTCCAACTCGGAAATTTCCGAGATATACAGGGACATTTCCAAAAGGCCGATGCCATTCCGAGAAGTGCGGGTTTCCGACTAAAAAGAGTCCGAGTTAGCGGGGGTTTACTGTATTGGCGCTGGCATTGTTCATATGACAGTGCTGTGACAGGGCTTCGTTGTTCTTGTTACAAGTAGCCTAATAGCGGCACACTGGCGGTGGGTGTCGCTCCCTCTGGACCCGAACCTGGCGCCTTGGGCCCAACCTGGACGAAATGGATCCAGAGGTTACAGTACGTAGTGTTTCCCCTTACTGGCACTTTCCGCCCAATAGTATAGGGGCCTGAACCTGGTGGTAGTGCTCCAGGAGCACTCCTGTCATTGGGCGAAAAATACCAGGCCAGTTGTGGTACCGTGTACGTGCACGGGGTGTGTCCCTGCGGCTGGTTCTGGTGGGGCGTACCGAGGCCACTGGATCCTACCCCCTTGTAATCTCTTGGGGGAAGGTGCTGGGAATGGTCCCTGGGGTAGACTGATGCTGGAGTTCCGGGGGGGGGGGGGGGGGGGGGGGGGGGGGGGGGGGGGGGTGGGGGGGGGGGGGGGGGGGGGGGGGGGGGTGCCCATCTGGCAGCCAATTTACCAAATATGACTAAAACTAAAGAGAAAAAACTTAAGTCCGATGATGCAAAACCGCACAGGATAAGGACAAATGCCCCCCACAATATCAGACTTGCTAGTGTGAATGTTGGTAGTTTGAATCTGCGTGCAAATGAAGTAGCTGAGATGTGTGAGAGCAGGCGAGTGGACGTCTGCTGTGCCCAGGAAACACTCTGGAAAGGGCCTGGAGTACAATGGATTGTTGGAAGAAAGAAAAGATATAGGATCTACTGGATGGGGGTAGAGACTGATAAAGCGAAAGGAGGAGTGGGTGTTCTGGTGGCTGAAGAGCTGGCGGAAAGTGTTCTTCAGATTACAAGAGTTAGTGAAAGGCTGATTGTTTTGAAGTTGAAAGTTGGTGAAAGACTTCTGAATGTGATATCTGCATATATCCCACAGGCTAGTCTACAGAAAGAGATAAAAGAGGACTTCTGGAATGTCACCGTCAGTGTCATTTCAGGCCTCTCGGAGAATGAAATAACAATCGTGTGAGAGGACCTGAATGGTCACATGGGAGCATCTGCAGATGGATACGAGGGGGTACATGGAGCAAATAGTTACGAAAGAAGGAATCTGGAAGGTGAATATATACTGGAGTCCTGCGTTGCACTCAACATGGTTGTGTGTAACATGAAGTTCAAGAAAAGACAGAGCCATCTGATCACATATAACTCTGGGGTCTCCAGTAGCCAGATAGATTACTTCTTGGTTAACAGGAAAGACTGGAAACTGGTTCGGGATGTAAAAGTCATCCCGAGCGAAGAATGTATCCCCCAGCATAAGCTACTTGTGTGCGACATGAACTTATACATGCCCAAAAGGAAAGTGTAGCTGCTGAAGAACAAGGAAGTTAGGGATTGGTTTCATAGTGAACTGGAGGAAATGAATAGAAATAAGGAAGCTAAGCCTAACGATGTAAATAGTCAGTGGAATTTTCTTAAGCATAGCCTTATCGCTGCCACTGACAAAATCTGTGGGGAAAAAAGGGTCACCCTAGGAATAAGACCTCCTGGTGGTGGAACGATGAGGTAGAACATGCTGTGAAAGAGAAATGGAAATGCTTCAAAGCATGGAAGAAGGGAGGCAGCAAGGAGGAATACCAGGCAGCTAAACGAACTGCCAAAAGTTATTTACAATGCTAAAAAAGGCATTAAGGACCTGGTCCTCAAACAAGTGTGTAACACTGACAATCTCAATGGGATCTTCAACCTAGCTAGGCGAGTTAAAAATGACAGTAGGGATATTATAGGTGAACAGTGTTAGAAACGATAATGGGAAGATTGTGTATGCAGAAAATGAAATCAGAGAAGCATGGAAGGCACACTATGAACGATTGCTAATTGTAGAGTTTGAATGGGATAAGGAACTGCTTAGTATCGAAAAACCAATATCTGGACCCCCTCCTTTGATAGCACCATCTGTTGTTGTTCCCCAAGCTGCCTGGCCGAACAGCCCCAAGGCCCCGAGTAAGGCCAAGGCCATAAACGAGCGACCCCACAGAACCCTCTCTGCCGACCACAATAAAGCCTGGGTGACCGAAGCCACTCCATGGCGGGGGGCTGAGAGGGTGCGTAAACGCCTGGGAAACCAAAGCCCCACCCAGGGCCCTGTGCCCCTCAGCAATTATGAAGAGAAAGTTGAGGGGCAAAGGAATAATGTGACGCTTTAGCTTCCAATCTTGGTAGATTGGGAGGTCAATCCACGGAAGAGACGCCGTCACTCGAGATCTAGAAAATATATAAGTAAAAGGAACAGTCAGAGTAAGCTATGGGTATGGCAGAGATCGCTCAGGTCTCACTCTGATAGACCAGCCCATCACCAGAGCACCATCTGTAGTGAGTGACGCAATCAATAAAATGAAGGACGGTAAAGCTCCAGGGTGCTCTGACATTGTCGCTGAGATGATAAAAGCCTCAGGGGAGACTGGTGTCAACTTAGTCACTGAGTTGATAAACACCATTATTAAAGATTAGAAAATCCCAGAGGATTGGCACAAAAGTGTAATAGTAAATACCGTATATACAAAGGAAAAGGGGATGCGCTAGATAGAGGTAATTATAGGGGCCTGAAAATGCTTGACCAAATCATGAAGGTCTGTGAGAGAATCTTTGAGGGTTTGATCAGGCAAAGCATCTCCATTGATGATATGCAGTTTGCTTTTATGCCAGGATGTGGTACTGTACAACCGATGCTATCTTCATAGTCAGGCAGATACAGGAAAGATACTTACTAAAAGGCAGGGATCTTTACTTTGCGTTTGTAGACCTGGAGAAGGCCTTTGACAGGGTGCCTAGAGATATTGTGCAGTGGGCTATGAGGAAACTTGGTGTGGAAGAGTGGCTGGTGCATGTGATAATGAAGATGTATGAGGATTCGCGAAGTGCAGTGAGGATGAAGGGTTTACTGAGTGATGAGTTCGCAGTCCGTGTTGGAGTTCATCAGGGTTCAGTGTTAAGCCCCCTCCTCTTTCCTCTTTATTATGGTCTTGGAGGCACTGTCTAGATTTTTTAGAGGCGGACTCCCGTTGGAACTGTTTTATGCAGACGACTTAGTCCTAATAGCTGACAATATGCAAGATGCTGAGGCCAAATTCAGAAGATGGAGAGAGGGCATGGCGAGCAAGGGTTTAAGAGTCAATATTAACAAAACCAAGGTTATGCATTGTAGATTGAGACCAGGCAATGTGGAAAAGAGCGGTGCATATCCATGTGCAGTGTGTGGAAAGAGTGTGGGTGCTAACGCGATTCAATGTAGCATCTGTCGACGCTGGGTGCACCATGGGAGTAAGCGCTGTAGTAGAATAAAGGGACCCGTGCCGAAGGATAAGTCAGAAATAGAGAAATTTGAGTGCGTAGTATGCAAAGGCGAGCTTGTGTTAAGTGATGATCCTGTGGCTGTGAATTTTGGAAATGAGTCATTGGAGCTGGTGGACAAGTTTTGTTACCTAGGAGATACCATCTCTTCCAGTGGTGGGGCCGAGGCTGCCACTGTTGCTAGAATTAGATGTTGCTGGGGTAAGTTCAGAGAACTGCTGCCAATTCTGACCATGAAAAGAATGCCTCTCCCCCTGAAGGGAAAGGTGTATGCCTCAGGTGTTAGAAGTGCAATGACGTATGCCTCAGAAACATGGGCCGTTAAAGTAGAGGATGTCAACAGAATGGAACGTAATGAGGTGAGAATGGTGAGACGGATGTGTGGGGCCAGGCTGCAGGATAGAATAACAAATGTTGAGCTGAGGAGACGTTTAGGAATAAAGAGTATTAGCGAGGTGATGCGTACAAGTAGACTGGAATGGTATGGACATGTGGAGAGAATGGATGAACAAAATTGGGTGAAGAAATGCAGGTCTGTCATTGTGGAGGGAGCTGCACCAAGGGGTGAACCGAGGAAGACCTGGGATCGGACTATACGTGCCGATCTCAAATCCAAAAACTTGACAAGTGAAGCAGCCCTTAACAGGGTTGCCTGGAACGCTGCCATTAGGACAAGAGACTAAAATTGCACGTATGTGTGGAGCACTCAGTCTTAAAATGTTATGTATGTATAGATAGATAGATAGATAGATAGATAGATAGATAGATATATATATAGATATATATACAGTAGAGTCACGCATCTCACGCATTTCGATCCCACAATTACGCATCCCACGGTACTATCCAATGGCTACCTGAATTCTCATCCCACGAAAAACCACACGATTCCCACGGATGCAGAGCTAATGGAAGCTCTACGGGACGCCGAACTTGATGCCATGGACGATGATTTCACGGGCTTTGGCGGCGACGGTGGGGTGACGGAGAACGAGAGTGGGGCCACGGAGGGTGGTATCTAACATCCGCCTCCCGTCTATCACCACATCCATCACAATAATCATGTCATCAACTTTTCTAAGTTTTTTGTTTGTGTTTTACTTACCTTTCTTTTCATAGCAGCTTGAAAGCCTGTAAGCTTGTTTTGAAAGGCGTCCGTCCGACGCATGTAAACAACAGCTGGTAAGGCGTCGCTTGTTCGTGTGTGGCTGTGTTATTGTTAAGTAGTGAAAAGTAGTGAAAAGTGGCTGACATCACCACAAAGTTCTCTCCATGGAAATCGTCATCACAACTGAACCAGTTAACTTAGAGAGCTCTACTCAACGCCATTCTACAGGTACGAAACACATCTACGCTAGGGGATGCGCGGGAATGCGGAAGCAGTCAAAATAACAAGATACGGTAGCCTAGGCGAGACGTTTTTTCGGCCAAATCCCCCAGGTTGTGGGGAGATATCGGTATTATAGAATGCGTAGCCGAGGCTGGAGGGTTAAAGCAACTTACTTTGGATTATTGGCATGTAAAGTGATGGTCAATAGTAGCCCGACGATAACCTCCAGTACTTTTGTAATTTTCCCCATTACTTTAATACTCTGCATCCCACGAATTCCGGTCCCACGGTAATATTTCGGCACCAATAAATCGTGGGATGCGAGATTCTACTGTACAGTACAGTACAGTACAGTACAGTATATATATATATATATATATATTTTTTTTTTCTGTTTTCCATATTCATGGAACCCCATGACCATAACCCCAGCTTTGGGTTATGTGACTGAGTATATACATACATATATACATACAGTACATACATATACATTCAAACATACATATAATTTTAAAGACCGGTTGGTCCAAAGAGAAATGGTGACTGTCTCACGTTCTAAATGACGGCTTTCCAGGCGATCCTGTCAATGGCTGCCTCTGTTGTTAAGTTCTTTATTTTGAGATTGGACCAGAGTACTTGATACCATGTCATTCTAGGTCTACCTATATGTGCAGCTTCCCTCACGTTCACAGTCCGACATTAATTTACCCAGCACTGATCATCCATTCACTCCACCTGTCCAACCTAACCAAGTCGGTTTGTGTGTATCACTTCACTGACACTCCTAATGCCCAGACGCCTTCTTAATGCCTCACTCAATGCCTTTGCCCTGAGGTTAACCCCACATGTCCATCTCACCATTCTCTTCTCATTACATTCCATTCAATTGATATCCTCTGCTTTAACCGGCCACGTCTCCGAGGCATAGGTCATCGCACTCCTAACACACCAGGTATAGACCTTCCTTTTAAGGTGATGTTGGAGTCCTCTCATGGTCAGGAGTGGCAACAGCTCTCTAAGCTTCCCCCAGCCACTTCTGACTCTAGCAATGGAGCCAGCTTCAGTGCCACCTCCGGCGGAAACCGCCCAAATACAGTAGCAGAATTTATTCACACACTCCAGCGCTACACTGCTGAAATCAACATTAACAGGACTGGTGATGGGCTGGTCTATCAGAGTGAGCCCTGAGCGATCTCTGCCATACCCATAGCTTACTCTGACTGTTCCTTTTACTTATATATTTTCTAGATCTCAAGTGACGGCATCTCTTCCGTGGATTGACCTCCCAATCTACCAAGATTGGAAGCCAAAGCGTCACATTTTTCCTTTGCCCCTCAACTTTCTCTTCATAATTGCTGAGGGGCACAGGGCCCTGGGTGGGGCTTTGGTTTCCCGGGCGTTTCCGCACCCTCCTCAGCTCCCTGCCATGGAGTGGCTTCGGTCACCCAGGCTTTATTATGGTCGGCAGGGAAGGTTCTATGGGGGCGCTTGGTTATGGCCTTGGGCTTGCTTGGGGCCTTGGGGCTGTTCGGCCAGGCAGCTTGGGGAACAACAACAACAACAACAACATTAACAGGCGGGTCATTTAACCCACTGAACCCCAGCGACGACACGTTGTCGTCGGCAATGTTTGTAACGCTAAACCCCAGCGATGACAACGTTGCGTCACTGTTAATTACTCCTGTCCTATGGCACCTAGAGGGCTTAGATATGTATGGGAACTGTGTATGTATCCCACGCAACCATGGCGATGGTTGAAAACTCTCAAAGTCCAACCGCGTGCGCGTGAGTGCGCAAAAACCTGTTTTGGGGTGTTTTTGCCTTCAATTTTCCCCTCTTGTAAATCCGACTTTCGGGCGCACCGTAGGACCCCTTAATGACCTAGGGGATCGGTGTTTTGTGGGTTTTCCTTCATTCCTAACCCATTCCTGGTGTTTTCTGGAAAAAATTTTTTTTTCAAAACCTGCTGGTCCTGGGTGGTACATTTATTATAAACTAGCTGGGGCTCAGTGGGTTAACACAAGTTCTCCCTTGCACACTGCACATTCAAAGTCTATGATTCTCATCAAAAGTCCTCTAGCCCCACCACATCTCTATACCCAGTCACTACAGACACAACGTTGGCGGCACACAATGGCGGAAGGCGGACGCAAGTTTTGAGGCTCCGGCATATGTTATGGGAATGGACAAGTAATTCACGGAATATCGAGTGCATACGGGGCTAGCAAGAAGAGGAAGGATTTGTGAAGTGTTTGGAGGATATATTGGTGTGGTGGAGGGGTGATATATAGTGTAATAAGAGTGTGTAGTGACGGGACAGCGGTAGTGTTGTGAGTGGTTGAGTTTGTAAACAAACATGGAGGAGGGAATTTCGGGTATGACGGAGGCGGAAGAAAGGTTACAACGTTTTCGTGGGTTTAAGAGCACAGATAAGAAGTTGTTGTTGTTGTTCCCCAGGCTGTCTGGCCGAACAGCCCCAAGGTCTCGAGCAAGGCCATGGCCATAAACGAGCGCCCCCACAAAATCCTCACTGCTTACCACTAACAAATCCCGGGTGACCGAAGCCACTCCAAGGCAGGGAGCTGAGGAAGGTGCGGAAACGCCCGGGAAACCAAAGCCCCACCCAAGGCCCTGTGCCCCTCAGCAATTATGAAGGGAAAGTTGAGGGGCAAGGGAAAAAAAATGTGACGCTTTGGCTCCCAATCTGCCAACTTCTAGGTTGGCAGTAGGGAGGTCAATCCACTGAAAAGACGCCGCCACTTGAGATCTAGAAGATATATAAGTAAAAGGAACAGTCAGAGTAAGCTATGGGTATGGCAGAGATCGCTCAGTTCTCACTCGGATAGACCAGCCCATCACCACATGACTAGAACCCAATCCTCTCAGCATCAGCTAGGAAAGGCCCTAGAAAGCCGCCTTTGGCGGGGGGATAGCTCCCCTATTTCAACTCTTTTCGGGGTTGGGCACCCGCCCTCACACAGATAAGAAGTTAGAAGAGGTTATTATTGTTGTGAAGGATTTGGAAAAGTGGATGAGTGATACGGAGAAATGGAAGGGGGATATTGGTGAGAAAGTTAAGGCACTGTGTGTAATATGTGGTGTGACAGGTGGGGAAGGGAATAGGCCTAGCGAAGGAAGTGAATGCAGGCCTATTTCGGCAGTTAATGATAGCCTAGAGATGGTATTGAAAAGGGTAGATGAACTGGGAGCAGCGAATATGGCATTGAAGGAGCAGCTGAAGGAATACGAAGGACGTTTTAAGGAAGTAAAGGAGTCAACTGCATGGACGGTGGTAGGTAAACAAAAATTCAAGGATTTGGAGGATATTATGAAAGAGCAAAAGGAAGAAATGAATATGACCAAAAAAAGTTTTGAGAGTGCAGTTGTAGGGGTCATGAAGAACAAGGAGAGTGTCGTGAGGGAGGCCATGGACAGGGATAGGGGTGTAATCTTGTATGGAGATATAGAGACTCATATGAATGATAATGGAGTGAGAAAAGTGAGGGATATGGAGACAGTGAAGGAGGTCATGAAAGGTGTGGATGAGGATGAATATGGATGGGAAGGGCAGGTGGAGGAGGTCAGTAGGATAGGTAGATATAAAAGGGAAGAGATGAGACCTATAAGGGTACAGTTTAAAACTAGGGCAGTGGCAGAGACAGTGACAAATTTTAGTTGGAGGCTAAATACAAATGAAAAACTGAAACACATAAGACTAAAGAAGGATTTGAGTATAGAACAAAGGAAAAAATGAAGGAATTACAAGAAAAGGCTGATGAAAATAATGGAAAGTTGGGTGAGGAGGATAAGAGAAATTTTTACTGGAGAGTGAGGGACGGAAAATTGAGGAAGTGGTTTATAAGAGTAGAAGGGAGGGGGAGATCAGGGAGGGAAGAGAATGTGATGGGAGTTGTGACGGAGGAGGAGAACGGGGTGGAGGTGTCACAGGGAGAGACAGGAGACAAAGTGGCAGATCCAGTAGTGCTAATGGGGGAGTAGGGTACGGACAGGAGGAGCGGGATGGTGTAATTGCGGAAGGAATGGTAGATGGATTAAGGATTATGTTTAGTAATGTGGATGTGTTTACCCAGGACAAGAAAAGAGAACTGATATGTAGGTTGCAGGATGAAGAGGAAAAACCTGATGTCATAGCCCTACAGGAAGTAAGACCAAAAAATGCTAGAATTGAAAGGGAACTGGTGGAATATAGTTTGGAGGGTTTTTGAGTTATATGAGAGAAATGCTATTAGAGCAGAGGTCGGAAGAGGACTGTTTATTTATGTAAGAAAAGAGCTCAAGGTTAATGAGGTGGATATGAGACAGCATTATTGTGAGTGTTTGTGTATTGAAGTAAAATGTGCAGGAGGATCAATTCTAATTGCCTATATATGTAGAAGCTCAAATAATAGTAGGGGAGAGGATGATAACCTATTGAAAGCAATGGAGGAAATAGATAATAGAGAGAACAAATATAAATTTGTTATTGGAGATTTCAATTTGCCAAGGATCAACTGGGCAAATTGTACTACTCCAGCGGGACAGGGTAGCCTGGAAAATAAGTTTATAGAGAAAGTGAGAGATTGTTTTTTAACGCAACATATTATAGAGATGACAAGATATAGAGATGGGACGCAGGGGAGTGTACTTGATTTGTTTTTTAGCAATGAAGAGGATATAGTGGAACATGTTAATGTGGATAGCCCTATAGGTCGTAGTGACCATGCCTGTATAAGCTTTAGTTGTAATATTAAATCAGAGAGGGATAATAGAAGCAATAGAAAAATACACATGTATGATAGAGCAGATTATGAGCTGCTGAGACGGTGTTTGGACATTGACTGGGGGGAATACTTGAACGGTGAAGACGCTGAAGGAATGTGGAGGAAAATTAGAGTCAAACTGGAGAATGTTGTATCCAAAAGTGTACCAGTAAGGGAATATAAGGATAAAACAAAATTGAGGAAAAGAACGAACCCAGAATTGCCAATGAAAAGAAAGCTTTGGACATTGATTGGAAGAAAGAAACGATTGTGGGAAAGACTAAAATTGTGAAAAAAGAACAGGGGGTATAGTATAGAAGCTAAAGAAGTGGATCTGGAATGCAGACAAATAAACAATAAAATAAGGTGGGAGACAAGGAGGGGGGGGTGAAGGAGAGGGAGAGGGAGATTGCTAGAAATGTGAAGGATAATCCAAAAATATTCTGGAAGTACATTCAGGAAAAGTTAACAAGAAGAGTAGGGATCCCGGAGCTGGTAGGGGGGTTGGATGATGGGAGTAGAGCGGAGACTGATAAGGAGAAAGCAGAGGTGCTGGGGAAATACTTTGAGGGGGTACTAACAGTGGAGTTGGATGATGCAGTGCCTACTATTCCCATCAAACAGGCACCGGCACTAGAACTAATAGAGTTTTCCCATGCTAGAATAAGAAGGGCTATAGAAAAAATTAAGTAAATTCAAAAAAGTAAGTCACCGGGACCGGATGGGATACACCCAAGAATCATAAAGGAAGGAGGTTCATAAAGGAAGGAGGTGAGATGTTAGTAGACCCATTGAAAATGTTATTTGAGGTATCGTTTAATACAGGACAAATCCCGATGGACTGGAGAGAGGCGAACATAACAGCTATATTTAACCCTCTCACCACGGAAGGCCTCTTGAACGCCCATAAAAAAGCATATAACAGATTCCCGGAAGGCCTCTTGAACGCCCAGTGGTTGAAAGCCTGTGAGCTTCGTGTGCGAGGCGTCGGTCCGACGCATGTAAACAACAGCCGGCTGGACCGACGCCCCGCATCTCCGGCCACAAGAAGGAGAGCGTCGCTTGTTCGTGTGTGCCTGTATGTTGTTGTTAAGTATCGAAAAGTGGTGTAAAGTGGCTGTTTTGGCCATAAAGTTATCTCCAATTAAATCATCACAGCTCAACCAGTTGACTTAGAGAGCTCTACTTAATGCCATTCTACAGGTAAATAACACAGCTACGCTTGGGGATGCGCAGGAATGCGGGAAGCAGTCTGATTAACGAATATACGGTAGCCTAGCCTAGATGTTTTTCGGCCAAAACACCCGGGTTTCGAGGAATATATATATAATACATAGCCGGGGCTGGAGGGTTAAGAAGGGAAAGAGAAATGACCCAGGGAATTATAGACCAGTCAGTTTGACAAGTGTTGTTTGTAAACTAATGGAAGCGGTAATTAGAGAAGGAATAATGGAGCATATGAAGTCGAACCAACTTTTCAGTGGGAGACAGTTCGGATTCTTGCCGGGGAGGTCGACGGTACTACAGCTAATTAAGGTGGTAGATGATTGGATGCAAATTCTAGAAGATGGTGATGTAATAGACGTGGTATATTGCGATTTTATGAAGGCCTTCGATAAGGTCCCACATAAAAGGTTAATAGAGAAAGTTAGAAGCTATAATATAGGGGAGAAATGTGTGAAATGGATAGAAGCCTTCCTGAAAGATCGGAGACAGAGGGTACTGGTGAATGGAATAGGCTTGGGGTGGAGGGAAATTACAAGTGGGGTACGTCAGGGATCTGTGTTGGGACCACTGCTGTTCGTTATATTTATCAACGACTTACCTGAAGTTATAACTAATGTATGCGGATGACACTAAGCTGTATAGAAGAGTGAGGAGTAAGGAAGATGTGGGTTTGCTTCAAGGAGATGTGGAGGGTATGAAGGGATGGTCTGAGCATTGGTTAATGCCTTTTCATCCAAAAAAATGCAAGTACATGCAGATTGGGACAAGCAAGATAGACAAGGTAGGATACAGTATGTATGAAGCGATGGAGGAAGTGAATGCAGAAAAGGATATAGGAGTAGTGATAGACAATAAGTTAAATTTCTCAGAACATTTAGCGGAAAAGATAAACAAAGCCAATAGAATTGTAGGGCTGATAAGGAGGACATTTGTGTCACTTGACGAAGAAATCTTCAGGAATCTCTATACAAAGGAGTACAAAGGAGTACAAAGGAAATCAAGCAACAATAGGTCTAGTGACCCTTCTAGGCTGCTTGTCCTCCAAAACACTGAGGATCAAGTGTCCAAACAGTGGTTTAGAGTGGGTAAGGGAACATTGGAAAGGGAACTAATGTCCATGGCAGGATTAGGAAGTTAGTAGGGGACAGATGGGTTAGTAACTGAGGGGGGGATAAAATAAAGTTATTCATTTACAAACGCAGTCAGTCGCGGGTTTGATGCGAGATATTTGTCTAAGCGGAGTTTAAATGAATCATCAGTGCTGCAGTCTATAACGTCTCAGGGAAGCCCATTCCACAAGTTGACAACTCGATTGAAGAAGAATTCTTAGATTCGTGTGAGTTAAAAGATTTACCAATAATTTTGCAACCGTTTCCCCGCGTGTAATTAGATTGGTCGATAGTGAAGTACTTACTACAGTTCATATTGTCGATGCCTTTGATGATTTTGAACACTTGAATTAAGTCACCTCTTAATCTGCGCTGGGTTAAAGGAAATAGATTTAATTCTCTAAGACGCTCTTCGTATGGTTTGTTCTTTAAGCTAGGTATCATTTTGGTAACTCTACGTTGAACTCGTTCTAGCTTGTTTATATCTTTTTGGTAATAAGGGCACCAGGATTGAACGCAGTATTCCAGAAGAGGGCGGACTAAGGAATTGGATTTATGCTCAAATGACCTGCCTATAAAGCCAATTATTTTGTTTGCCTTCTTAACAACTTCTGAACATTGTTGACTCGGTTTTAGGTTACTCGATATTGTTACTCCCTGATCGGTTTCTCTGTTTACATTCTTAAGCTGAGTGCCATTCATCGAATAGTTTGCTTTCTCATTTAGGTATCCGATATGTAGTACAGTAAACCCTCGCTATCTCGGACTAATTGGGGGGAGACCCAGTCCGAGATGACCGAAAATCCGAGATGTCCGAAGTCCGACTTATGTCCGACTTAAGAGAGGGAAAATTCCGAATTAGAAGAGGAAAGTCCGCGTCACCAGAGAAATTGAGATTTTTTTTTTTTTTTTTTTTTTTTTTTTTTATCTATCTATTTAACACCTTAAGAGCGGCCTATGCGGTTTATTTATATGTACCGCCCAGCGGGGTGTTTTTAGCCAAAATAGGGCTGTTTACGTGATCATTTTCATGCCTAAATAAGACCCAGAACGTAAAACAAGTATCTATCCCTGAAAGGGCATAAACAGAGCTTTCGAATGACACCATAACGATCCTTTTATGATGGCTAGTTTTCTTGCAATAACCGTGCAACGCGAGTGCAAAAAGCATGTAATTAGGCACTTTCCCCATACAATTCCTTATATAGCGAGTGAGAGAGGTAGGAGGGTGGTGAGATTCGTGTCAGTAGGTTCGCCGCGGTGGTCTGGAGCAGTCATACGCTCGCTACTCTCCTGCCACCACTTGTCTCTCTCTCTCAGCAACATTACGTGCTGAAATTGCCACTCGAGTTATGTCGAGCGCCGCCACATAGTCCAGCTTTATTTAACTCGACTTATGTGGTGAGCCGCTAATTAAGGGTTAATGCATCTATCTCCCTTATACATATATATAACTATGTCTTATTTGGTCTTTTTTTAATCTATGAATCAATTCTAATACGATGTAATTGAAAACAATATTAACCTTCTAACACACAAATAATAAAATGAAAAAGAGAGTAAATAGAAATGTCTCCTTTGTCTTTCAGAAACATAAGTCCGTCTCGTATATGTTAGTATTTTATCGCTCGCTCGCCCCTAGCCACTCTCTCTCTATCTATTTATCTCTCTAATGCATCTAACTAACTCCCTTATACATTAACATAACTATGTCTTATTTGGACTTTTTGTAATCTATAAATCATTTCTAATGCGATGGAATTGAAAACAATATTATCCTTCTAGCACACAAATAATAACATGAAAAAGAGTTAATAAAAATGTCTCCTTTGTCTTTTCAGAACTAATTAAGTCTGTCTCATAATAGTTCGTGTTTATCGCTCACTTCCCCTTCTGCAACTCTCTTTCTATCTATCTTGTCTTTTCAGAACCAATTAAGTCCGTCTCATAATAGTTCGTGTTTATCGCTCACTTCCCCTTCTGCAACTCTCTTTCTATCTATCTTGTCTTTTCAGAACCAATTAAGTCTGTCTCATAATAGTTCGTATTTATCGCTCACTCCCCCCTCTGTAACTCTCTCTTTCTATCTATCTATCTCTCTAATGCATCTACGTAACTCCCTTATACATTAACATAACTATGTCTTATTTCGACTTTTTGTAATCTTTGAATCATTTCTAATGCAATGGAATTGAAAACAATATTATCCTTCTAGCCCACAAATAATAACATGAAAAAGAGTCAATATAAAAGTCTCCTTTGTCTTTTCAGAACCAATTAAGTCCGTCTCATAATAGTTCATGTTTATCGCTCACTCCCCCTCTGTAACTCTCTCTTTCTATCTATCTATCTCTCTAATGCATCTACATAACTCCCTTATACATTAACATAACTATGTCTTATTTGGACTTCTTGTAATCTTTGAATCATTTCTAATGCAATGGAATTGAAAAATATAATATCGGACATTTTCCGAATACTTATATAAAGTCCGACAATGTCAGAGACTGTCGGAACGATGACGGAAATGTCCAAAATACGGAAGTGCATGTCCGAGAGGCCGTAGCCAGTCCGACTAGTACGGGTTTCCGACTTCTAGAGGTCCGAGATGGCGAGGGTTTACTGTTGTTGTTGTTCCCTAAGCTGCCTGGCCGAACAGCCCCGAGTCCCTGAGGAAGGCCATGGCCACGATCGGGCTTTCCCACAGAGCTCTCATTGAGTGTAGGTTGTGTTGTTGGCGTAAGTGGTTGTGTGAAATGCAGTCTTCTATGATGTGTTTAATGGTATGGGGTGCTGTGTTACATCCCGGGCAGGCGTCGACAACGGAGTCATCCAGTCTCTTCTGATAGCTCAGGAGAGCTGGATGGTGTCCGCATCTCAGCCTGGCAGGTGGACTCTGTCCTCGCGAGGGAGGATTCGGAAGGATGGATTTCGGGAGGTCGTGCATGCAGCTGCGTGTTGTCTGTGAGTGAGTGGATGGATCGGCGAGAGATATGAGTATGGATGTGCTTCTGGAAGTTCGGGGTGGGCAGGGAGGGAGAGAGGACAATAATTGTGTGTGATACCGTGTGCTGGGTGTTGTTTTGATATTTCTTGGTGTCTGTGGGTGTGTTGCCATGTAGTTTAGTGGGTGGTCTTGGTTCGTGGAGGCTGCTGCCAGGAATTGAGTGCCTCTCATGTCCAGATGGTCTTTGACTTTGAGGATTTTTGTTTCTTGATGTAGATGATCTGTGGGTGTAGTAGCTGTGCAGCCTGTAATGATCTTCAGGGCTTTGTTTTGAATAGTCTGTAAGGTCTTATGATGTGTTTCAGCTAGGTTAGAAGCCCAGGCTGGGCTTGCGTATTCCATTACTGATCTTATGTATTGTTTATATACTGTGGTGGTAGTTTCTTTGTTGTGTCCAAATTTTGTGGAGCAAGTGACCTGAGGGCATTAAGTCTGGGTGTCAGTTTCTTTTTAATGTTTGTGGTGCTGTTTGAATGTCATATGTGGATCATATGTTACTCCTAGGATTTTGGGGGTGTGTGTATGTGTTAGGGGTGTGTTGTTTATGGCGAGTTGAGGGATGTATTCGTGTTCACCTGTCCAGCTTGTGAGCAGGGTTGCGGTGGATTTGGCTGGGGCTAGATTAAGTCTGTTTGTAGTGCACCAGCCATGTAGTGTGTTGAGATAGGGTTGAAGGAGATCTGTTGCTCTTCTTGGGTCATGGTGTGTGCATGTGAGTGTTATGTCATCTGCATAGGAGGCTAAGTTTATTTGGGGAGTATTGGGTGTAGTTATATCGTGCATGTACAGATTGAAGAGTGCGGGCGATAGGACGGATCCTTGTGGGACTCCGTTTGGAAAGTTTCTGAATTTAGATGACTGACCGGCAAAAGATACGTGTGCACATCTGATAGGAAGTTGGCCAGCCACCTTTTTGTGTTGTTGTGCATGTTTGTGTTGTAGATTTTGTTTGTTAGGTTGTGGCGGGGGATGCATCGAAGGCTTTACTAATGTCGAGTGTGGCTAATAGTGATCTGTGTGGTGGTCTAGCTGAGTTGATGCCGTCGAAAGCTCTTTGTGTAAGGTCTGTGAAAAGAGTGTTTGTGGAGTGCAGTGGCCTAAAGTCATGTTGTGTTGGAGCTAGGGGTAGGTCGGGTGTAATTAGTTGTAATACTAGGCGTTCCATGACTTTGGAGGGGGAGCAAAGGAGTGTGATGGGGCGGTGCGAGGAGGGTAGCGTGGGGTCTTTGTTGGGTTTGGGGAATGTGATGATGATACCATGCTTCCAATGTCTGGTATGTGTTGTGTGAATAGCTGTAGTTTGATATGTTAGTGAGTGTTTGTATGCCTTGTGGTCCCAGGTGTCTGAGGTGTATGTTGCTTATGTTGTCTAGGCCACAGGCGGGTGAGTGCTTGAGATTGTTGATGATATGCTTTGTCTGGTGATTGGTGAAGGGTGTATAGTCAGGGTCTGTGGGGAATTGTCTCTTACGTCGGATGACACGTCGGTCGTCTTTGTGAGGTTTTAGGTGGCTGACATGTGAGAAGTGATTGATGAGAGTGTTTGCTTGTTGTTTACATGAAGGAGTAGAGTCTGTTGTTGTGATTGCAGCATGTGATTGTGTTGTGTTGCTGTTGGAAAGTGTGATGCTGTTTAGTGTTTTGTAGAGTTTTTGGGGTTTGTTTTGTGATCAAGTGTTTGTAGGAAGTTATTCCAATTTAGTTTTTGTTGTTCTTGTATTTGGTTGTTAGTTTGGGTGTTGAGTGCTTGAATTTGTTGTGTGATGTCTTGTGTGTGGGGTGCTGGGGAGTGTTTCAGTGTGTCGCGTTGTCTGGTGAGGTTTGAATTTCTGGTGTGAAGTTGGGGTTGTGTCTTTTTCTGTTACCTCTTGGAATGTGTTTCTTGTCAGCGTTTTGGATAGTTTTATTGAGTATGTGTACAGCATTGTTGATGTTAGTGATGGGTGTACTGTTTAGAGTTGTGAAGTGTTGTTCTGTCTCATTTGTAAATGCTTCCCAGTTAGCTCTTTTATAATTGGTGTATGTGTGTTTGTGGCTAGCTGGGGTGAGTCTGGTTTTGGTGGTGATAATGATCGGGAGGGTTTACTGTACTTTACATTTATCCGCATTGAAACTCATTTGCCAAATTTGGGCCCAACATGACAATTTATCTAGATTGTGTTGCATATCGTCAACTTGTTCTTTTGAGAGTACGCTATTTGCAATTTTTGTATCGTCAGCAAATTTTGAGATTGTACAGGTGAGACCCTCATCTATGTCGTTGATGTAAATTAGAAAGAGAATTGGTCCTAGTACCGATCCCTGGGGTACCCC
This sequence comes from Paralithodes platypus, assembly GCA_032716605.1. Classification (NCBI taxonomy): domain Eukaryota; kingdom Metazoa; phylum Arthropoda; class Malacostraca; order Decapoda; family Lithodidae; genus Paralithodes; species Paralithodes platypus. Next base: position 48,025,435 of record CM064520.1, read on the forward strand.
GCTACTTACATTGATCCATTTAGATGCCTTACCGTTTATGACTACTCTTAGCTTTCTGTCGCTGAGCCAATTTTCTATCCATTTCAACACACCGTCGTGTATTCCATGCACTTTTAGTTTTAGCAGTAAACGTTTGTGGGGAACTTTGTCAAAGGCCTTTTGAAAATCAAGGTATATAATATCTACAGCTTTACTCTCATCGTAGAAGTTGAGGATATCGTGGAAGAAGTCTAAGAGGTTTGTTAAACAGGAACGTTTTTTACGAAAGCCGTGTTGAGTATCTTTAAGTAAGTTATTTGCCTCTAAGTGATTTACGAGTCTGTCTCTTATGACCGTTTCTAGCATTTTACATACAATTTAGGTTAAGCTAATTGGACGATATTTACTGGGTAGGGATTTGCTGCCTTTTTTGAATATCGGTGTTACGTTGGCTAGCTTCTACTGATCAGGCATAGTCCCAGACTCCAAGGATTCATTGAATAGCAATGTCAGTGGTTTGGAGAGCTCATCCTTAGCTTCCTTTAGAACTCTAGGCGAGATTGTATCAGGTCCAGGCGTTTTATTTACCTTGAGTTTATCTAAACAATTCAATACTTCTCTCTCTGTAATGGTGATATTGCTTAGAACATCTGAATTATCAATCTGAATCGGCGATGGTGTAGGGATATCACTGAGGTCTTCGGTTGTAAAAATTGATGCAAAGAAGGTATTGAGGGCATTACTCATTTGTACTTCGTCTTTGGTGTATTCTCCATTTTCATCGACTAACGGCCAACAGTTGAAGTAACTACTTTTTTCTTTCTGATATAACTATAGAATTCTTTCGGGTTTGTTTTACTTGATTCGCAACATGTAACTCCTGGGTCTTTTTACTTTGCTTAATTAACTTTTTGGCTTTGCGTCGTAGCTCTACAAATTTCACCCGTTCTTCGTCATTTTGTGAGGATTTTAATCTATCATTAGCAAATTTTTTAGCAAGCAGACAGTCTGAATTATCTTTATTCCACCATTTGGGCTTATCATTATGGCCTGTACGCCGTATTTTCGATGGTATGCAGTCTTGCACTGCCTTAAGGTAAGTGGTTGTGAAACACTCCCAAGATGTATTTATTTCTTACAGTTTCTTACAGTAGATCCTCTGGAAAAAGGCAAACTATGCCTGTGTATCCAGCTCAGTACCAGTACTTGCACTGCTGCGGTCGTTCACGGTGTTGGCGGCGGCGGTAGCAGACGCAACATTTTTACTATTCTGTATTTTTGTTTTATAATCAAACTTCAAATCTTGTCTTCCCCATGCTTTATCAAGATTACTTTCAAACTCCCTTATTGATTCGGAATCGACTACATACTGGGGCAGTGCGTTCCACTCATTTACCACTCTATCACAAAATGAGTTCTTTGCCTTCTCAAGCCTATTTCTTTCTTTGTAAATTTTCTTAGAGTGTCCTCTCGTTCTTGTTCCCTCCCGCATCAAGAAGATACCTTCACACACATCCTCATCGTACTTTCCTGACACTATCTTAAAAGTCTCTATCATATCCCCTCTCTTTCTCCTATATGCCAGTGTCGGAAGCCCCAGTGTCCTCAACCTCTGCTCATAGCCCGCATTCTTCAACGTTGGTACCAGCTTGCTAGCTCTCCTTTGCACTTTCTCCACTGCTTCTATATCCTTTACCATATATGGACCCACACCTGGTTTGCATATTCCAGGTGCGGCCTAACCAGCGCTGTATATAGATTCCTGAAGATTTCTTCGTCAAGTGACACAAATGTCCTCCTTATCAGCCCTACAATTCTATTGGCTTTGTTTATCTTTTCCGCTAAATGTTCTGAGAAATTTAACTTATTGTCTATCACTACTCCTATATCCTTTTCTGCACTCACTTCCTCCATCGCTTCATACATACTGTATCCTACCTTGTCTATCTTGCTGGTCCCAATCTGCATGTACTTGCATTTTTTTGGATGAAAAGGCATTAACCAATGCTCAGACCATCCCTTCATGCCCTCCACATCTCCTTGAAGCAAACCCATATCTTCCTTACTCCTCACTCTTCTATACAGTTTAGTGTCATCCGCATACAGGTATACCTCACTTCCATTAGTTATAACTTCAGGCAAGTCGTTGATAAATATAACGAACAGCAGTGGTCCCAACACAGATCCCTGAGGTACCCCACTTGTAATTTCCCTCCACCCCGAGCCTATTCCATTCACCAATACCCTCTGTCTCCGATCTTTCAGGAAGGCTTCTATCCATTTCACACATTTCTCCCCTATATTATAGCTTCTAACTTTCTCTATTAACCTTTTATGTGGGACCTTATCGAAGGCCTTCATAAAATCGCAATATACCACGTCTATTACATCACCATCTTCTAGAATTTGCATCCAATCATCTACCACCTTAATTAGCTGTAGTACCGTCGACCTCCCCGGCAAGAATCCGAACTGTCTCCCACTGAAAAGTTGGTTTGACTTCATATGATCCATTATTCCTTCTCTAATTACCGTTTCCATTAGTTTACACACAACACTTGTCAAACTGACTGGTCTATAATTCCCTGGGTCATTTCTCTTTCCCTTCTTAAATATAGCTGTTATATTCGCCTCTCTCCAGTCCATCGGGATTTGTCCTGTATTAAACGATACCTCAAATAACATTTTCAATGGCTCTACTAACATCTCCCCTCCTTCCTTTATGATTCTTGGGTGTATCCCATCCGGTCCCGGTGACTTACTTCTGTTCATTTTTTCTATAGCCCTTCTTATTCTAGCATGGGAAAACTCTACTAGTTCTAGTGCCGGTGCCTGTTTGATGGGAATAGTAGGCACTGCATCCTCCGACTCCACTGTTAGTACCCCCCCAAAGTATTTCCCCAGCACCTCTGCTTTCTCCTTATCAGTCTCCGCTCTACTCCCATCATTCAACCCCCCCACCAGCTCTGGGATCCCTACTCTTCTTGTTAACTTTTCCTGAATGTACTTCCAGAATATTTTTGGATTATCCTTCACATTTCTAGCTATCTCTCTCTCCCTCTCCTTCACCCCCCTCCTTGTTTCCCACCTTATTTTATTGTTTATTTGTCTGCGTTCCAGATCCACTTCCTTAGCCTCTATACTAGACCCCCTGTTCTTTTTTAACAATTTTAATCTTTCCCACAATCGTTTCTTTCTTCTAATCAATATCCAAAGCTTTCTTTTCATTGGCAATTCTGAGTTAGTTCTTTTCCTCAATTTTGTTTTATCCTTATACAGTATTCCCTTACTGGTACACTTTTGGATACAGCATTCTCCAGTTTGACTCTAATTTTCCTCCACATTCCTTCAGCGTCTTCACCGTTCAAATATTCCCCCCAGTCAATGTCCAAACACCGTCTCAGCAGCTCATAATCTGCTCTATCATACATGTATATTTTTCTATTGCTTCTATTATCCCTCTCCGATTTAATGTTACAACTAAAGCTTATACAGGCATGGTCACTACGACCTATAGGGCTATCCACATTAACATGTTCCACTATATCCTCTTCATTGCTAAAAATCAAATCAAGTACACTCCCCTGCGTCCCATCTCTATATCTTGTCATCTCTACAATATGTTGCGTTAAAAAACAATCTCTCACTTTCTCTATAAACTTATTTTCCAGGCTACCCTGTCCCGCTGGAGTAGTACAATTTGCCCAGTTGATCCTTGGCAAATTGAAATCTCCAATCAAAATTTTATATTTGTTCTCTCTATTATCTATCTCCTCCATTGCTTTCAGTAGGTTATCATCCTCTCCCCTGCTATTATTTGGGCTTCTATATATAGAGGCAATTAGAATTGATCCTCTTACACATTTTACTTCAATACACAAATACTCACAATACTGCTGTCTCATATCCACCTCATTAACCTTGAGCTCTTTTCTTACATAAATAAACAGTCCTCTTCCAACCTCTGCTCTAATAGCATTTCTCTCATATAACTCAAAACCCTCCAAACTATATTCCACCAGTTCCCTTTCAATTCTAAAATTTTTTGGTCTTACTTCCTGTAGGGCTATGACATCAGGTTTTTCCTCTTCATCCTGCAACCTACATATCAGTTCTCTTTTCTTGTCCTGAGTAAACACATCCACATTACTAAACATAATCCTTAATCCATCTACCATTCCTTCAGCAATTACACCATCCCGCTCCTCCAGTCCGTACCCTACTCCCCTGTTAGCACTACTGGGTCTGCCTCTTTGTCTCCTGTCTCTCCCTGTGACACCTCCACCCCGTTCTCCTCCTCCGTCACAACTCTCATCACATTCTCTCCCCTCCCTGATCTCCCCCTCCTTTCTACTCTTATAAACCACTTCCTCACTTTTCCGTCCCTCACTCTCCAGTAAAAATTTCTCTTATCCTCCTCATCCAACTTTCCATTATTTTCATCAGCCTTTTCTTGTAATTCCTTAATTTTTTTCCTTTGTTCTATACTCAAATCCTTCTTTAGTCTTATGTGTTTCAGTTTATCATTTGTATTTAGCCTCCAACTAAAATTTGTCACAGTCTCCGCCACTACCCTAGTTTTAAACTGTACCCTTATAGGTCTCATCTCTCCCCTTTTATATCTACCTATCCTACTGATCTCCTCCACCTGCCCTTCCCATCCATATTCGTCCTCATCCACACCTTTCAAGACCTTCTTCACTGTCTCCATATCCCTCACTTTTCTCACTCCATTATCATTCATATGAGTCTCTATATCTCCATACAAGATTACACCCCTATCCCTGTCCATGGCCTCCCTCACGACACTCTCCTTGTTCTTCATGACCCCTACAACTGCACTCTCAAAACTTTTTTTGGTCATATTCATTTCTTCCTTTTGCTCTTTCATAATATCCTCCAAATCCTTGACTTTTTGTTTACCTACCACCGTCCATGCAGTCGACTCCTTTACTTCCGTGAAACGTCCTTCGTATTCCTTCAGCTGCTCCTTCAATGCCATATTCTCTGCTCCCAGTTCATCTACCCTTTTCAACACCATCTCTAGGCTCTCATTAACTGCCAAAAAATGCCTGCATTCACTTCCTTCGCTATTGTCGTTATTGTTAGTCAGAAAGCTCCAGTCAGTTTCTTTAAGCTTTGATTTAAGTTTATGAAAATTTGCTTTCTTGAAATTAGGGACTTTCTCAATGCTGCTATTTGATTTGTTACTAGTAAACTTTAAAGTGAAAGTTATCGTACGATGGTTATACAGCGCTGGTTAGGCCGCACCTGGAATATGCGAACCAGGTGTGGGCTCCATACATGGTAAAGGATATAGAAGCAGTGGAGAAAGTGCAGAGGAGAGCTAGCAAGCTGGTACCAACGTTGAAGAAAGCGGGCAATGAGCAGAGGTTGAGGACACTGGCATATAGGAGAAAGAGAGGGGATATGATGGAGACTTTTAAGATAGTGTCAGGAAAGTACGATAAGGATGTGTGTGAAGGTATCTTCTTGATGCGGGAGGGAACAAGAACGAGAGGACACTCTAAGAAAATTTACAAAGAAAGAAATAGGCTTGAGAAGGCAAAGAACTCATTTTGTGATAGAGTAGTAAATGAGTGGAACACACTGCCCCAGTATGTAGTTGATTCCGAATCTATAAGGGAGTTTGAAAGTAATCTTGATAAAGCATGGGGAAGACAAGATTTGAAGTTTGATTATAAAACAAAAATACAGAATAGTGAAAATGTTGCGTCTGCTACCGCCGCCGCCAACACCGTGAACGACCGCAGCAGTGCAAGTACTGGTACTGAGCTGGATACACAGGCCTAGTTTGCCTTTTTCCAGAGGATCTACTGTAAGAAACTGTAAGAACATTGAATACATACATACGAGGAAGACCTGGGATCGGACTATTCGTGCCGATCTCAAATCCAAGAACTTGACAAGTGAAGCAGCCCTTAACAGGGTTGCCTGGAACGCCGCCATTAGGACAAGATACTGAAACTGCACGTATGAGTGGAACACTCAGTCTTAAAATTTTATGTATGTATGTATACTGTACATACAATACATCTACTATGTGTACGTTTTTCCTTTAGCTACCGTATATATTTTTCTACTTACTTTTCCCTAACCAATGCTGGTTTGCCACTACCAGCTTCCCCTCTCACTTCAATTTCATTCTTCAGAACATATCACAACATTGTACCTTTGATATTATTATAGTTTCATTGATTTCATTAGTTAGGTTTATTTATAAATTTATTGGTGACTTGTTGAAAACAAATATGAAATTAATGATGATTTCTCTCCAGACTCCGTTGAACCTGTACCTCCCTGAGGGTGGTGGTCTGACCCTGGCTACTGCAGCATTCTTGAAGGAGATGCACTCTAACGGCAAGACTCTTACACTCAACCCGGGTCATCTTTTTGGACAGGTGGGGGGGCTCTTGATATTTGGTTTGGCTGCACGGGTTGGCCTTTTCCTCCTCATTATTTTTTTTACTGTGTGAAGCTTATTCTATGTTGATTTTATATTTTCTTTGCTGTGTGAGGTATTTTCTCTTGTTTGTTTTTTATCTCGATCATCTGTGTCTTCTTTATAAATTTTCATATACTGTATATATTTTATGTTTTTGTCTTTATAACTATTTCTGTACAGTATGTCTTTTGTTGTGGTAGTTGCCCTGATGTCATGTACATGGATTTCTGGATAAATGGAACTCATTTTGTAAAACTTACTTGAAGCTCATTTCTTATGTTTTATATTCTTTATATGACATACTGTATATATTATTATATATTTTATTTACTGACTATTGTTTTGATATTATCAAGCATCTATATTTTGTTCTATGTGGGCTTTCATTTTATAATTTATATTATAGTTTAGAGTGGCCTAACTAATGTGTTGGCATGTGTTACCATTATGCTCTTTTATAATACTGGATATTATTTTTCTTGACAGTTGCATGGCATGGATGCATCTGTAAGTTATTTGTGTCTTACAGTTGCAATAGCTAGATTAGGCTGTAAATATTTGTGTAGTAATAATTTTGCTTTATATACAGTAACCCCTCGCCATCTCGGACCTCTAAATGTTCGAAACCCGTACTAGCCGGATTGGCAACGGCCTCTCGGATCCGTATCTCCGGTTGCCGGACATTCCCGTCATCGTTCCGACAGCCTCCGACGTTGTCGGACTTTTTATAAGTATTCGGAAAAAAAGAGCAAATGTCCGTCATAACCGTCTAATGTACGTCGTCTGATATCTCGTATATTTCCGAAATGTGTCGTAAAGGTGTCCGACAGAGGGATGATGTGTCGGATGACGCGCTCCCGTCACCGGACAATAACGGTGAATATCCGACAAACAGAAGGGACGTCCGACGCCATCTTACATCCGGGGCCATAGCGCCCCGCTCGGACCGAGCATCGGAGCTAGGAGCGTCAGTCCGCACCAAGCTCTGTTGTGTTACACATAGACGTGTGCATTTATCAAGTTCGCCATGCCTCCCAAGGATAAGCCTAAGCGTAAGGTGACCTCTATATCACTCGAAACTAAGCTTCAGATGTTGAAGGACCTGGACAGTGAGGACAGTGAGGTGGAGAAGAACAGTGAGGTGGAGAAGGACAGTGAGAAGGGGAGTGAGGTGGTCAAGGACAGTGAGGTGGAGAAGGACAGTGAGATGGAGGTGGGGGGTGAAAAGGGGATGCTGCAGTAGTTATTGCAGTGTTGGGGAGGGGGGAGGGGTGACATCAAGACTTACAGACAAGAGCAACGTGAATAATGTGAAGAATGGACCTGTTTTCAATGAAGGGGTGAGTGTAATGTACAGTCAGGACCCCCAATACACGATTCCACAATGCGCGAAAACCCTAATACACGAGTTACCCCTCGAAAATAACATTAATTAATTAAACATTAATTACGCGAGGTGGTACCACAATACACGAATCGAGAGCTAAGAAGGGGCCAAATCCGCTATTCCCGCTTGATACGCGAGCACGTCTACGTTTCGCGAGGCCCAGGCGTAGCTCCGAAAAGAGAAGAAGACGGGCATACGCCTGCCTTCCCTCCCGCTTACCCTCCCTCCCTCCCTCCCACAGTCCCGCTCAAGCGCTCATAGCCGTGCGGAGTGACCAAACGTTTGTAGTGCCTGCCACTTTTTTCGCCATGCCACGCCAATATAAGAAGATAACACACAAAATGAAGGTGGAAGTGTTGGATCGCAAGAAAAAAGGAGAAGGAAACTGTGCAATAGGCTTGTCAGAGTAAACTGTTCGTACGATTTGGTCAGGGAGGGAGAAGTTGGAGAAAATTGTGAAGTCCTACGGTCCTAGTCCTAGTCCTAGCCTATCTACTACTAATTTTAAGGTAAGGTTTCATATTTTTATTCATTGTTGTTCTTATATATAAGATATAGACTGTACTGTAGAGTCAAAAATGTCGAAAATAGGGCCAAACATGTCGAAAATAGGCCATAATTGAGAGATGTCACCCAATCTAATTATTCCCATTTAAAGTTAGTTCCACAATACGCGAATTCGCAATACGCGATGCCTCCTGTCACCCCTATTCTCGCGAATTGGGGGTCCTGACTGTACTGTACAATACATATTGTAAAACTAAAATGCATGTACTGTGTTTTCTATTACAGATTATAGGGTTCGAATTGGGTAGTCTTCGTTTTCTAGGTTGATGCAGACTTCTCTCTTGAGGTCGGATTTTTTCCGTAGTCTCCGGGTTCATTGTTGCCTCGGACATACACTGGTTAGGTCGGATTTTATCCTCTGTTAGGTCGGACACAAGCCGGACTCCGGACATCTCGGAAAATCGGACATCTCGGACTGGGTCTCCCCCCAATTAGTCCGAGATGGCGAGGGTTTACTGTACTATGTTTTAATATTTGTTATGCTCTGCAGTTCATATAATGGCACCATTATATATAAAGTTTGTATGAAATATTTCTGTATACAGTATATACTGTATATACATTTTGAATGAAAGGTAAGTGTCACTTTCCTTGTAAATCTCTGCTATATCACTAATCATTTGGTAACTATTCACCACTGTAATTATGCATTTCATTATCAGTATCAAATTGTTTATAGATTGTGCTTTTTCTAACTCTTAATGTATTTGGATAATTTCTAGTGAAAAAAATTACTATTTCTGTTGAGCCAATAAATGAATACTTAGTCAACAGTTTTTGCTTAATATATACAGTAAACCCCCGCTAACTCGGACTCTTTTTAGTCGGAAACCCGCAATTCTCGGAATGACATCGGCCTCTCGGAAATGTCCCTGTATATCTCGGAAATTTCCGAGTTGGACGGGATTTGTGTCCGGTTTACAATGTTCTCTCACTCGGTTTTAAGTGATTTTTGGATGAATTGAAGCCTGTGCCTTTTTATTATTGTGTTAATATTAATTACTATGTAGTGAACTGTCCCTGAAAACATAATAAGGTTTGTATTTGTCATTAATATGATGAATTTCACATGTAAAAAAAAAAAAAAAAAAAAAAAAAAAATTATCTCAATTTTCTCTGATGCGGACTTTCCTCTTCTAATTCGGAAGTTTCCCTCTCTTAAGTCGGATATAAGTCGGACTTCGGAAATCTCGGAAAATCGGGCTTCTCGGAAATGGTCTCCCCCCAATTAGTCCGAGTTAGCGAGGGTTTACTGTATTGTAGACGATTGAAGTTCATGGTCTGGTAGGTGAAATGTCATGATGTCGATAATACTATTCCTGACCTATTGCCCTAAGGGAGTTTTATGTAGTAAATTGTATTAAAGATTTAATTATACAGTATCTATACTGTACCTACCGGTATTTTTAATATCTTAGTCAAGTAGTCAAATACCCTCGGTGACCGCAAAGACCATAAACACATATATCCCCTCGCTCTCCTGGACACGTCCCCTCCCCTCCCCCTATACGATTTTACCAAAAGCGAAACTTAACCTCGACAGGAAAGGGTACCGACAAAACAAAAATCGTAAATAATAGCAAACAGAGAAAAACAATATATAAATAAACAAATTAAATCAGTGCAGATTATTTCTCGACCATATCGCAGGTTAGTAGTGACGTTATTGGAGAGAAAGATCTCCCACGCAACCAAATGTGGTGAAAATTTGAACCTGAGCAGTGTTGAATCAAGTTGATAGGTAAAATATGAAAATTAAAATAGATACTACATATACTGTAGGTAGCCTGGAAAGTTCGTTATTTTCCTAGAGTGCCGTATATTCCGCTAAACAGTCGACCAAAAACGGGAAAAGTGGTTAGGGCAGTGAGAATTCTGTTTCATAAGATAATTATTGAAAGTGTTGGTAAGATCCTATGTAGCGGTAGTCACCGTATTTTGTTTGCCCATTAACTAAGGATCCTTATTTATATCCTCATATCTCTTAGTTATTTTCTTCACTTACCTCAACAATACTAAACCCCGATAGCTGGGGAGGGTATGAAATATATCAGGGAAAGAGAGGGGTTGAAACACGGAGATTAACTAGAATATAGCCATCTTGATTAACCAAGCCAAGACGTTGTGTATCCTTGCTTGTGATTGGTTGTTGATTATCGTGACGTCATCAGCCAAGGCGGGCCTCAGCGATGACGTCATTCCAGCCCTCGGCCAACATGTCGTCATTATACCCGCTTATTTTTACACCCGCTTAATCTTACACCCGGTTAATTTAACATCAGCGGTGTATATGTTTCACACAACGTGTATTATAATGTCATTAGTGCACTGTGTAATTTGCGTCTTGATATTCAAACCGTTTCTATTTATCAATACTAATTAGTATCCCCCACCCCCGTATTTGCCTCGTGAACGGTAAGGTTAATTTGCGAGAGCGGTATCGTCCCAAGATGAAGTGATATATTTGTAATTATAGGGAATAGGCTCGCACCCTTATTTGTTATGTTTTTTCCTCCAGATTTTGAGAAATGAGTGTAGGCCCTATTCATGGTCTTAGTTATAATGCCAATGTTGGATACACGATGGGTTGAGGGGGGGCTTTGCCCCCCCTCACCCCCCCCCCCATGAATTATTGAAATCGTCATCTATGTTGCCAGCAGGGGGTAAATATTGATTGCACTGCATAAAGAAGGCGTTTGTAAACTGTGACTGTCCGAAAGAGCTCTGAGATTTATTAGAATGGGCATTTTTTCGGTCAATATTAAGGAGACGGACCACAGCTATTTTCAATGATTGTATTTTTGTGGATTTGTTATTTATATGATTTATTAGGTTTTTATAGGCCTATTACAATTTGTTCATGCAAATTAAGGAACATATCCAGGAACCTGGCCAACTTTTATTTCGTGAGTTTTTTGGGGGGGTTTTAGCTATTTTTCATCATTATACAGTGGTTGTCATTAATTAGAATCTCCGGAAAAAAAGTTGTCCCCATTATCCAACAATCTTAAGACACGGCCCCCGATAGTGGGGATGGCTATGAAGTACAGGGAAATTGAGGGGTAAAAGACGAAAATAAGGGGTAATATTAGCGTAACCTAACAACCTTACCTAACCTAGTATATTAGGTGGGGGCTGCCGCCCCCACACCCCCGCTGGTTTGGTATTTAGCATAATTCATAAAAGATTGACGGTCGGCAAAAGAGTTAATTATAAGCCACACACCAAGTAATGAAATAAATTATGAGCCGGGTCTCATAGGCTGAACAGCCTCCTACCCGGGTATCTTCTGTGAGTATCTGTGAGTATAAGAGTGAGAGAACTCTATTTCTTATTCCTAATCTGCCAACCTCTGTGTCATTTGAGTCTGAAGGGGTTAAGTGGGCTAAGAGTTAATCAACATGGCTAAATTGCAGATAATGTTTCAACATCACGGTAATTGTTTAGTGTATGGCCTCCTCCTAAAGAAAATGGATTTTTGAGCACAGACTGAACCAAATGTTCACTACTGTATTTACATAGCTGGTCATTAACCTAACCTAACCTAACCTGGGGGCTGCTGCCCCCAGACCCCCGGTGGTCTTGGGTTGAAAAGTGATAAAAAACACATAGCCTATCTCTTACCTCATTATTCAAAGTTTTGTATTTTGTTTAATATACACTTCCCAGGTAATTTTAACAGTTCTATTGCTTCTATATATCATATAATACACCATAGAATACGTTTTTAATAACTAGAAAAAGAGGACTTCGATTAAACAATTATGATCTTAAGATACGGCCCCCGATAGTGGGGAGGGCTATGAAGTACAGGGAAATTGAGGGGTAAATAACGAAAATAAGGGGTAATATTAGTGTAACCTAACAACCTTACCTAACCTAACATAGTATATTAGGTGGGGGCTGCCGCCCCCACACCCCCGCTGGTTTGGTATTTAATTCATAAAAGATTGACGGTCGCCAAAAGAGGTAATTATAAGAGTGAGAGAACTCTATTTCTTATTGCTAATCTGCCAAGCTCCGCGTCATATGAGTCTGAAGGGGTTAAGTGGGCTAAGAGTTAATCAACATGGCTAAATTGCAGATAATGTTTCAACATCACTTTTTCTTTGATATAATTCAGGGCCTCTCCACCTATATGGGTTATTATTGACGAGGTAAGTGAAGGAAATAAGTCTGTATTGAGGATATTCATTAAAGATTCTGTGGTAATCGTAGCCTAGGCTTGGACCCAAATAACGACGGTATAAAACCCTTACCCTTGGTGTACTGGACAATAATGGTCTGCAGCCAAATTAACACAATGCCGCTGGAAGCTCCGTTGGTAATCCCGTTAAATAGAAGATGTTGTAGGTGTTTTCATAAAGCAAAAACACTTCACTATTCATTGAACAACAGTTCCACCATTTCAAATATGGCCGACTGGCCCGAATCCGAGAGATTATAAACACCAAGGATAATAAATGAATCAATGTGACGTCGTAGAGGGATTGAGAAACAAAAGAAGCTCATTGTATGGACTGACGTGTATTTCTACACCCGTTAAAATGTTGCGAGAATTTGTGACGTCACCGTCTAGACAGTGACGTACTCCCACAACAACCATTCATATACCATCATCGCTCGTGACGTCACACCCAGTTTATTGACCAATAGAATATCAGTATACAACTCGACTCACCTCCACTCGTCGCCCACCAGCTGAGCTGGGAAATTGTAAAAGTGAGTCCACAGATGCCCTCTAATTATTCATTTACCAAGTATATTTTCCATTTATAATATACTACGAAGCAACATACATAATACATATATATGTACAAACAACAAGTATGCTATAACACTGCCCAGTTCTTGAGATATAATGCATGCCGTTTCGCAGGAATATACCAAAGTGTTACTTAAAGTTACTTAAAGTTTAAACATAACGAGGGTAAACGAGTGGCACTCCCCCCCCCCCCCCACTCCCCACAAACCGCGTAACAAACACCTCCTTGTCCTCCAAGCCCCCCCCCCCCCCCCCTCTCTCTCTCTCCCCCATGTAAGGGTGGGTGGAAAAACAAAAACAAACAAAAATGTTTACCAGAGACAACTGTACGAGTTGTAAGATGAATATACACATGCATGAAGGCACCGCATGTCGGATATGCAAGCAACCATTACACTGGATTTGCATAGGATTGACACCAATAAATGAGGCGTACAATACAAGAGGGAAGAACCTCCATTTCTGCGATAGTTGTTTCGATATCACATGGCAAGTCATACAGACTGTAGAAAATACAGAAGTACAAGATAGACTGAAATATAGCCAAGACATAGCTACCTTTCACAGAAAATGGGGAACTATTGGGGCCTCAGGGCCCATACAAATATCACAACCCACACACGCACACCTTCCCATGATAATGCCTACATTGCCTCCTGCACATCAACACACATCGCCTGCCGAACAACAACCTTTCGCACCCTACATATACACAAACCCTGCCGCACATCTCCCCACACCTCCCCAGACCCAGAAAACACCCACATTAATCCCATCTATGGCCATTGACCACCCTACTGCTGTTGATCAAATACAATTGCAGGATGAATGTAGGATGCAACAAGCCCCCATATCAGGCTCCCCTTCCACATCGTCTCCCCCCTCACCACTGCCCACCTACAACCGACCCGTAACTCCACCCCCCTGCAGGCCTCACCCACCCATACACCAAGCCCACTATCACCCACAACCACAGCCCATGTGGTGATGGGCTGGTCTATCAGAGTGAGAACTGAGCGATCTCTGCCATACCCATAGCTTACTCTGACTGTTCCTTTTACTTATATATTTTCTAGATCTCAAGCGTGGATTGACCTCCTAATCTACCAAGATTGGAAGCCAAAGCGTCACATCTTTCCTTTGCCCCTCAACTTTCTCTTCATAATTGCTGCCCCCCGTTTCCGCGCCCTCCTCAGCTCCCCGCCATGGATCGGTCACCACCCAGGCCGGCCAGGCCCAAAACACAACAACAACAACAACCACACTTAGCTCACCACATAACCCCTTGCAGCCCCAGCCACACCTACTGGGGTTGTCTACACCAGTGTGCAGATATTATCTGGAAAGAAGGTGCTACTTTGGTCAAAAGGGCGAATATAATGGGAATTCATGTAGATTTGCTCATCCCAAAATTTGCAACAACATAACCAGTCATGGAAAATGTAGATTTGGTGAAACCTGCAAATACCACCACCCATCCCTTTGCAAGACATCACTTGAGAACAAGACCTGCTACAATATGAAATGCCCAGCTTTTCATATTAAAGGGACTTGGAGATATGCTAGACCTAACACGAATGGTAGCCCAAAAAACTCTCTAGCTATGCGAGGACGAGACAGAGGAAAAAGGCAAGGAGGGAAAGGGCAGATGAAGATGAAGAGACTGAGGGAGATGGAAGAGCACATAGAACATCTCGAGCACCTCCTGGCCTCCCAAGAGTGGCCAATACATCCCGAAGACTATTAGGTACACATAGTACTCCAAACAATCCCTCCCCAATCTTGTTTGCAAATATCCAAGGCCTAAAAAATAGAACCACGAACAAAGTACCATTTATTAGGGGCCTGCTAGAACAAGGAAACGCTATATTTGCGGCTCTCACAGAAACTCACATTAAAGATCAGGAAGATAGTGAGGTATGGATTCCTGGTTACAACATACATAGGGCGGACAGAACGCATAGATCACATGGAGGTGTAGCCTTGTACATACATGACTCACTGATATGTACTGAATTCCTAAATAACAGTAATGAAGTGGTGGAAATACTTGGAGTTAAAATAGAATCCCTAAATTTAGCAGTTATTGTTACATACAGGCCTCCAGACTCATCCCGAGAAGAATTCAAAACCCAGCTCAACAAAATAAAATCAGAAGTGGAAACCCTGGGGAACCCAACACCAAATATTATATGGCTAGGAGACTTTAACCTACCAAACATTAAATGGAGACAACTAGAAAACCAGTTAGTGGCAAATAACACCGGAGAAGCAAATACTAATACGAGAGAGCTTTTTGAACTTTGTGATATTTTTAGTCTTACCAACATATTGCTGAACCCACACGGGAAAACAATATCTTAGACCTGGTCTTCACTAACAACGACTCTCTAGTACACAGCATTAACATATCGGACACAACATACTCAGATCATAAATTAATTGAGATCAAAACAACCTTAGAAAGTGTACAGACAACCTCAGAATCGAGAACAAAAACCGGCCCCTTCAGTAAATTTAACTTCAATAACAAAAACATTAGGTGGGAAGAGGTAAATCAAGAAATGGAGGAAATAGACTGGGAAGATTTAATGGATAACCTGACACCAGCAGAATGTCTAGTCTTAATAACAGAAACCATGACCCAAATCTGTAGCCACCATATACCTGCAAGACAAACAAAACGAAGAAGCAAACAAGATCGGGAAAGGAGGAGGCTGTACAGAAGAAGAAAATTACTCACACAAAGACGCACACATCAAAATCTACAGGATAGGCAAAAGGTCGAAATAGATAGAGAAATTGTGGAAATTGAACAAAGGCTAAGAATATCATATGAACTACAACATATGGAAGAGGAGAGGAAAGCTATTGCAGGTATAAAGGAAAATTCCAAATACTTCTTTTCATACGCCAAACAAAAGGCTAAAACAACATCAAACATCGGCCCACTGAGCAAAGAGGACGGCTCTTTCACAGGGGACAGAAAGGAAATGAGCGAACTCTTAAGCAGGCAGTATGAAATGGCATTCAGTGAGCCTGATGAAACAAAAGTCATCAGAGACCAAAATATATTTTTCATGGAAACCTCCCCCACGGAAACCCCTCAGATGCTGGATATTGATTTCGGTCCAAAAGACATAGAAGAGGCCATTTCCAACATGCCATCCCACTCGGCACCAGGCCCGGACTCATGGAATTCGATCCTAATGAAAAAATGTAAGGAAAACCTCTCAAAACCCCTGGCTATAATGTGGAGAAGGAGTCTAGACACTGGTGACATACCAGATAGCTTGAAAAACGCAATAATTGCCCCACTGCATAAAGGAGGGAGTAAAGCACTACCAAAAAACTACCGCCCGGTAGCTCTAACCTCTCACGTCATTAAAGTTTTCGAGCGAGTCCTGCGAAGCAAAATTTCAACATTCATGGAGACAAATGAACTACACAACACCGGTCAACATGGGTTCAGAGCGGGAAGATCATGTCTCTCACAACTTTTGGAACACTATGACAAAATTCTTAAAGCGCTAGAAGAAAAGAAAAACGTGGATGTCATTTACACCGATTTTGCTAAGGCATTTGATAAATGTGACCATGGTATAATAGCCCACAAACTGAAAGCAAAAGGTATAACTGGGAAAATCGGACCGTGGATATACAATTTCCTCGTAAACCGAAAAAAATCGGTAGCAGTAAACCAAGTCACTTCTGAGCCTTCGGATGTCAAAAGCTCAGTGCCCCAAGGAACAGTGCTAGCGCCCCTTCTGTTCCTCATACTAATTTGCGACATAGATACCAACACCAGACACAGTACGGTGTCGTCTTTTGCTGATGACACAAAATTAAGCAAGATAGTAAACACACAAGAGGACACGGGCCGACTGCAGGAAGACATGAATGTAGTGTTCCAGTGGACCAGGGAAAACAACATGCAATTCAATGAGGAAAAATTCCAATTAATACGGTACGGAGATAATAATGGTGTTAAAGAAATTACAAATTACTTAACAGAATCTAACCACATAATAGAACGGAAAGACAGTGTGAAAGACCTTGGGGTATTAATGTCTGAAAATATGGGTTTCAAAGTACATAACCAGGTCAAAGTGGCGGCTGCGAAACGTCTAACGGGTTGGATTCTGCGTACTTTTAAAACATGCGGTGAATTGCCTATGATAACGCTCTTCAAATCTCTAGTGCTACCACAGCTTGAATACTGTAGCGTATTAACATCCCCATACAAAGCAGGTGAAATAAATGACGTAGAGAGTGTACAAAGAAATTTCACTTCGCATATAAGTTCGATAAAACATTACACTATTGGGAGCGTTTAAGAGCACTGAATCTGTACTCACTGGAACGTAGAAGAGAACGTTACCTAATAATATACACGTGGAAAATCGCAGAGGGTTTAGTACCAAACCTACATACTCCGATAGTCATGAAATTCAGTGATAGGAGAGGCTGGGAATGCGAAATCCCCCGGATGAATAACAGGGATGCTATGGGCTCTCTGCGAGAGGGCTGGTTATCACACAGAGGCCCACGTCTCTTCAACAAACTCCCACGGCGAGTAAGAGACATGAGGGACATCTCGTTAGACAACTTCAAGAGAGCCCTAGATGTCGAACTGCAAAAAGTGCCAGACGAGCCCATCCTCGCAAGGGAGCGAGCTGTCGCTTCAAACAGTCTACTGCACCAAATCACCACCCATAACGAGGGGCGTCGCGCTCCTTGGTGCCGCTAGAAGAGCGGCGAACACATCCAAAGGTATCCAAAGGTAAGGTAAGGAGTGCTGGGAAGCCCAAGGTGGTGGGAGGCCGATCGCAGCGACCCTACGATCGTCGCTCACCGCCTCGTCCTTCCACGCAGCTGAGCATTGAGGCTTCCTCTCGGCGGTTCGATCAGAGGCAGGGGCAAACTAGGCGGGCGCCCGTTTCGGAGAGGCGGCGGGAACCGGGGGGGAGGTAGTCGTGGGGGCCATTCCCGCCACGACTGGTCTGGGGAGCGCTCCGTGTCAAAAAACACGTAGTGCCTCCTGGGCTGTCCCCTCTTCCCTCTCCCGACCTTCTCGCCGAATCGGTGATGAGCTTAACACAAGGCGCTCATACCGGGTTCTTTCGTCCCCACTATCGGCAATGGCCCCGCCGATCGTGGGCACGTTGGGTAGTGAAGCTGGGTCTGTCCTGGAGGTGGTGGTCAAGACCTTCCTTCAGGCGGCCCCCCCGACATCGACCAGTGTCTCAAGACGTGGCCAAAGTGGTTCTGTCCATGCACGAGGGTGGGATAATTCGGGAGGTCATGTCGCAGCAACGTGTCTTCCTATCACATGTATTTCTGGTCCCCAAGAAGGACTGCGATGCGATGAGACCGGTGGTAGATCTGTCCTGCTTAAACCAACATATCGTGAACGCCCGATTTCGGATGCTCACCATCAGTCAAGTGCGGCTGGCGCTCCGGCCCGGTTCTTGGGTGGTGACCCTGGATCTCAAGGACGCTTACTGGCATGTGCCTATAGCCCCTCGGTTCCAGGGTTATCTGGTGCTCCAGTCGCACGAGCGGGTGTTCACGTTCGACAGATTGCCGTTCGGCCTCAATATTGCACCGCGGGTCTTTACGAAACTCGTAAAACAGGCTTTGACTCCCCTGCTCCGTCAAGGGATTCAGATCCTCTTTTACCTGGACGATTGGCTCATCTCCGCAGACTCTCCAACACACTGTGTAAGGGACACATTACTAGTCATACAACACATCACTCGTTTGGGATTCAAAGTCAATGTACTTAAGTTGTGCCTGACTCCGTCGCAAGACGTGACGTGGGTAGGCCTAGACTGGGATATGGCGAGCGCGACTGTCAGACAGAGTCGGGTGAATGCGGCGAAACTTCGCAGGAAGCTTTTTGCCACTTTGCACTCGGTCTCCATTACTCGGAAACTGTGGGACTCGCTAGTCGGGTCCCTCAATTGGGCGTCACTGACCATTCCCTTAGGGCGGCTCAGGCTCAAGCGCCTCATTCTGCTGGGCAACAGAGCTTTTCCGCTACTGCCTCCACATCGGCTTTGGCCGATTCCGCGCTCGATCCATTTGAGAATAACACACTGGGTCGCTCGGGTCACGCTCACATATGCCGTGCCCTGGACCGCTCCGCCGCCGACGATCTGGGTAGATACCGATGCGTCGAGCGAAGTGGGGTGGGGCTACCAATCCAACATGGGTCAACATCAGGGCAGGTGGACAGGTCTCACACATTTACACATCAATGTCTTGGAACTGTTAGTCCCGTTGTTCTTCCTGGAGGATCATGGACGGGCCCTCACAGGCAAGTCGATAGCCTTCAGGATGGACAACATGACGGCGGTTCATTGCATTTAGAAGCAGGGCTCCTCCAGGTCCGCAGTTCTACAGGACCTGGCGGAGAAATTGTTTTATCGGGCCGACACTTACAGCATCACCCTGCATGTGACTTACCTGCCCGGGACTGCCAATCTTTGGGCGGATGCTCTGTCAAGGGGACAGAGCACCCAGGTAGAATGGTCTTTCTGTATTCGACGACCTAGCCGCCTCCTGGGGTGTTCCGCAGGTAGACTTGTTCGCCTCCCACGAGACGAACAAGTTGCCTGTGTTCCTGACCCGCTGGACTCGCACTCCAGCGGGGGGGGGCCGGACACGTTCAGCGAGGACTGGAACAGGTGGCAGTCAATATACGTGTTTCCACCACCAGACGCACTTTTAATGTGCAAAGTCCTCCACAGCCTGAGAGAGTACCGAGGCAGGGTTTGGTTGGTTGCGCCCCTCTGGCCGGCGCAAGCCTGGTACGCTCAGCTGAAGCGATGGTGCCTGAGTCCCGTTCCCCTGTCGATCTCAGACTTCCACTTGGGGTCGATTGGAGACCTAGGGACCTCGTTGGCATTCGCGTCATGGATGTTTGTGAGGCAGGGTGGCTCCCAGAATTTGGAAGACTCTTGACAGACAAGTTTAATCTGCATTGGACAAAGGCTACATGGAAGACTTACGAGTCTCACTGGAATACAGTTAGTTCCCCTACTACACGTATCCTCAGTCCGCGTTTACCCTATTCCGCGCCGAGGGGTAAAACAGGTACTCAAAATCCTAAAACACGTATTGACCCCACAAAACACGAATCACGGTTGAAGAGTGGTGTAAAAATGCTGTTTTTGGTATTCCGCGCCACCCCCCCTCCCTACTCCGTGCGCACACCCCTGGGGGCCCCTCGGAGGCCTAGGCTACCCCGGCCCCGCCACTGTCACTGGACCCGTCTCCGTCTCCGGATAAACCCATAGATTTCCCGATCGCAGTAGTGCCTTCACCAGTTTATTCTTCCTAGGCATTTTGAAGGTGTTGAAGGGTGTAGGAAGGCGGTTGTTACACAATAAATGGGTCAAGTCTCAGCGCACGGACACTTAAGGATATTGGGACTGAGAAGGAAGCACACATACACACGCACACTCACACACTTTCTTACAGTTTCTTACAGTAGATCCTCTGGAAAAAGGCAAACTAGGCCTGTGTATCCAGCTCAGTACCAGTACTTGCACTGCTGCGGTCGTTCACAGTGTTAGCGGCGGCGGTAGCAGACGCAACATTTTTACTATTCTGTATTTTTTTTTTTATAATCAAACTTCAAATCTTGTCTTCCCCATGCTTTATCAAGATTACTTTCAAACTCCCTTATTGATTCGGAATCGACTACATACTGGGGCAGTGCGTTCCACTCATTTACCACTCTATCACAAAATGAGTTCTTTGCCTTCTCAAGCCTATTTCTTTCTTTGTACATTTTCTTAGAGTGTCCTCTCGTTCTTGTTCCCTCCCGCATCAAGAAGATACCTTCACACACATCCTCATCGTACTTTCCTGACACTATCTTAAAAGTGTCTATCATATCCCCTCTCTTTCTCCTATATGCCAGTGTCCTCAACCTCTGCTCATACACACACATAACCACACGTACGCTTCCTTCTCAGTCCCAATATCCTTAAGTGTCCGTGCGCTGAGACTTGACCCATTTATTGTGTAACAACCACCTTCCTACACCCTTCAACAACTTCAAAATGCCTAGGAAGAATAAACTGGTGAAGGCACTACTGCGATCGGGAAATCTATGGGTTTATCCGGGGATGGGGCCAGTGACAGTGGTGGGGCCGGGGAAGCCTAGGCCATATGAACTCGCCCTGTCGCGGGGGTCTGTCTCGGAGCCCCCACTCTTTTCACCTACTTATAGCATTTAATTTTAATATAAGGAATGACTTGTTTATGTTTCTATTATTGTGTATGCTTGGTTGTCCAATTAGTATTGATTTTGATAAAAAATTACCGTCAAATGTGTGTGGAAATGCGGGCTGCCGCCCATATGTATTTTTCTCCATAAGTTATGTTATCCCCAATGCGCGAATTCCCAATACCCGTCGTGTAATGCCGCCCATATAGGCGCGGATTGGGGGGACTGACTGTAGTTTCACTAAATGGATTAATGACACTGACCAAACAGTTCCTTCAGTTGCATTGGTGTTTCACTACCTTAACTTCTTGTTTGAACCCCGTCACAACATGTACAACACCCTTAGGAACCACCTGTCTGCCATTCGGGAGCCTTTTGAGCGCTTAACGGGGTTGGCCGTACCTCAGCGAGAGCTGGATTTTTTCATGAAGGCCTGCTCTAGGCTTAGGCCACCCCCGCGTCAGATTCCCCCTAAGTGGTCTCTGGCGGAAGCGCTCAAACTCCTCTCTACACCCACTTACACTACCAACCCAACACCTGAGCACTTACTTGAAAAGACATTGTTTCTTCTTGCGTTAGCTACAGGAGAGAGAGTCTCGGAGTTGGCTGCCATGTCTAGGGCCCAGAATTGCTTGCGATTTTCTCCTATCCTCGGGGCGGTCACTATGGCTCCGTCTGTTCATTTTGTGGCTAAGAATGAACGTGAGGCGCACGTTTTTAAGCCGTTCGTTGTGCCGGCTTTAAAACGTGGACGTGTTCATCATACGCTATGCCCGGTGAAAGCTTTGCATACGTATTGTATGTGCACTCCGCCAGGCCGGTGTCGGGGGTGGCGCTGTGGGTGGCATCAAAGACCGGTAGGAGACTCGCCAAACGTGCTGTGGGACTTCGCCTGTGTCGGGTTCTTCGTGCCAGCAATCCTAACATTCAAGGGTCGGCTCACGACATACGATCGTATGCTGCTACGATTCGTTTTCTAAACAATCATTCACTAGCTGACATTTCCGACACAGGGCTGTGGTCGTCCCACAACACGTTTGTCTCCTATCTGTCCATGTCCACGGGCGGACCGGGTCGTCCTTGTGTTGCGTTTAGCCAAAGGGTTTACTAGGGGTATTGCCTGTACTGTTCCTTCAGTCTGTGTTTCTCCTATCCTTTCCTTTCCATTTTGGGGGAGGGGGGGGGGGGGGAAGAGGGTATTATGAAGTATATGTACTTATTACCTAGGATTAAGGGGTTAATCTACTCTTAAGTTTACATTTTTCTATGTTTTCTTACCTAGGTTAAGAATTTGCATTATTCTTATGTTAAGTCTTTTTCACTGTACTTCGGTATGTCTATGCCTCATAACTCATTCTCTCAGGGAATAATTAAGTGCTGTTCACTTATCATTTTTGTGTCCCACACTCTCCATGCTCAACTACATGTTCTCAGGCATGTGTATGTTGTTGTTGTTCCCTAAGCTGCCTGGCCGAACAGCCCCGAGTCCCTGAGAAAGGCCATGGCCACAATCGGGCTTTCCCACAGAGCTCTCATTGAGTGTAGATTGTGTTGTTGGCGTAAGTGGTTGTGTGAAATGCAGTCTTCTATGATGTGTTTAATGGTATGGGGTGCTGTGTTACATCCCGGGCAGGCGTCGACAACGGAGTCATCCAGTCTCTTCTGATAGCTCAGGAGAGCTGGATGGTGTCCGCATCTCAGCCTGGCCAGGTGAACTCTGTCCTCGCGAGGAAGGGAGGATTCAGAAGGATGGATTTCGGGAGGTCGTGCATGCAGCTGCGTGTTGTCTGTGAGTGAGTGGATGGATCGGTGAGAGATATGAGTATGGATGTGCTTCTGGAAGTTGGTTCGGGGTGGGTAGGGAGGGAGAGAGGACAATAATTGTGTGTGATACCGTGTGCTGGGTGTTGTTTTGATATTTCTTGGTGTCTGTGGGTGTGTTGCCATGTAGTTTAGTGGGTGGTCTTGGTTCGTGGAGGCTGCTGCCAGGAATTGAGTGCCTCTCATGTCCAGATGGTCTTTGACTTTGAGGATTTTGGTTTCTTGATGTAGGTGATCTGTGGGTGCAGTAGCTGTGCAGCCTGTAATGATCTTCAGGGCTTTGTTTTGAATAGTCTGTAAGGTCTTATGATGTGTTTCAGCTAGGTTAGAAGCCCAGGCTGGGCTTGCGTATTCCATCACTGATCTTATGTATTGTTTATATACTGTGGTGGTAGTTTCTTTGTTGTGTCCAAATTTTGTGTGAGCAAGTGACCTGAGGTCGTTAAGTCTGGGTGTCAGTTTCTTTTTAATGTTTGTGATGTGCTGTTTGAATGTCATATGAGTATCATATGTTACTCCTAGGATTTTGGGTGTGTGTGTATGTGTTAGGGGTGTGTTGTTTATGGTGAGTTGAGGGATGTATTCGTGTTCTCCTGTCCAACTTGTGAGCAGGGTTGCGGTGGATTTGGCTGGGGCTAGATTAAGTCTGTTTGTAGTGCACCAGCCATGTAGTGTGTTGAAATAGGGTTGAAGGAGATCTGTTGCTCTTTTTGGGTCATGGTGTGTGCATGTGAGTGTTATGTCATCTGCATAGGAGGCTAAGTTTATTTTGGGCGTATTGGGTGTAGTTATATCGTGCATGTACAGATTGAAGAGTGCGGGCGATAGGACGGATCCTTGTGGGACTCCGTTTGGAAAGTTTCTGATTTTAGATGACTGACCGGCAAAAGATACGTGTGCACATCTGCCTGCTAGGAAGTTTGCCAGCCACCTTTTTGTGTTGTTGTGCATGTTTGTGTTGTAGATTTTGTTTGTTAGGTTGTGGCGGGGGATGGCATCGAAGGCTTTACTAATGTCGAGTGTGGCTAATAGTGATCTGTGTGGTGGTCTAGCTGAGTTGATGCCGTCGAAAGCTCTTTGTGTAAGGTCTGTGAGAAGAGTGTTTGTGGAGTGCAGTGGCCTAAAGCCATGTTGTGTTGGAGCTAGGGGTAGGTCAGGTGTAATTAGTTGTAATACTAGGCGTTCCATGACTTTGGAGGGAGAGCAAAGGAGTGTGATGGGGCGGTGCGAGGAGGGTAGCGTTGGGTCTTTGTTGGGTTTGGGGAATGTGATGATGATACCATGCTTCCAAATGTCTGGTATTGTGTTGTGTGAATAGCTGTAGTTTGATATGTTAGTGAGTGCGTGTATGCCTTGTGGTCCCAGGTGTCTGAGGTGTATGTTGCTTATGTTGTCTAGGCCACAGGCGGGTGAGTACTTGAGATTGTTGATGATTTGCTTTGTCTGGTGATTGGTGAAGGGTGTATAGTCAGGGTCTGTGGGGAATTGTCTCTTACGTCGGATGACACGTCCGTCGTCTTTGTGAGGTTTTAGGTGGCTGACATGTGAGAAGTGATTGATGAGAGTGTTTGCTTGTTGTTTACATGAAGGAGTAGAGTCTGTTGTTGTGATTGCAGCATGTGATTGTGTTGTGTTGCTGTTGGAAAGTGTGATGCTGTTTAGTGTTTTGTAGAGTTTTTTGGGGTTTGTTTTGTGATCAAGTGTTTGTAGGAAGTTATTCCAATTTAGTTTTTGTTGTTCTTGTATTTTGTTGTTAGTTTGGGTGTTGAGTGCTTGAATTTGTTGTGTGATGTCTTGTGTGTGGGGTGCTGGGGAGTGTTTCAGTATGTCGCGTTGTCTGATGAGGTTTTGAATTTCTGGTGTGAAGTTGGGGTTGTGTCTTTTTCTGTTACCTCTTGGAATGTGTTTCTTGTCAGCGTTTTGGATAGTTTTATTGAGTATGTGTACAGCATTGTTGATGTTAGTGATGTGTGTACTGTTTAGAGTTGTGAAGTGTTGTTCTGTCTCATTTGTGAATGCTTTCCAGTTAGCTCTTTTATAATTGGTGTATGTGTGTTTGTGGCTAGCTGGGGTGAGTCTGGTTTTGGTGGTGATAATGATCGGGAGGTGGTCAGAGCCTAAGGTTCTGACCACCCTCCAGGATGTTGTGGGGGCAAGTTCTGGGGAGCAAAAGGTGATGTCTGGAGATGATGGGTTATAGAGGGCTTGGTGAGGAATATGGGTATGTTGATGGATGTCGTTAAGGATGATGAGGTTATCTGTTTGGTTTTGTAGTACCAGCCCTCTGTCTGTGTTGGGGTTGTCGACAAACCAGGCCGACGTCTTGGCGTTGAAGTCACCACCCAGGATGATGTGTGGGGTGTTTGTGATGTGTTGTAAGTGTGGTCTGTATTAATTTGGTACTGTAGGGGATGTTTGAGGAGGGATGTATGTGTTTATGATGGGTATGTTGGAGTTGTTGCCAGTGCGTATTTTAATTGACTGTATTTCTGTTGTGTTATCATTTGGGGGGAGGAGGGATTTGGTTTGTACACTGGTTACTATGTATGATATTTCTTTGTGTACCAGGGTGATGAGTCCACCGCCCCCGCCGACAGCCCGGTCTTGTCTGATGGTGGTGAAATTATGAAATGTGGGTGTTTTTTGTGTTGTGCGGAGTTTTGTTTCTTGTAAGATGGCAATGTGTATGTTGTGTTGTTTGATGAAGTGTGAGAGTTCGTGTTTCTTTGTGTTGATGCCATCTATGTTCAGTTGAAGAATGTTAATGTTATGTGCACGATGTATGTTGGGTGCTGCTGCACGAGGATGGGGTGGGGGTGGGGTGAGGGAGGGGCTGGGGGGGGGGGGATTGGGGAGCAGGAGATGGGGGTTGGAATGGATTAGGATGGGGTGTGGTGTGTTGAGTTGAGGATGTGGATGGTATGGGAAGGTTAGGTGGGTTAGGGAGGAGAGGTGGGCTGGTTTTAGGGGGGGGAGTGGATGATATGGGAAGGTTAGGTGGGTTGGGGAGGAGAGGTGGACGGGTTTTAGGTGAGGGATTTGACTGGGAGAGGGAGGGGCATGAGGAACAGGTCCAGGTGTTTGTGTAGTGTTTCTTGGAGGCAAGTGTTGTGCAGGTGAAGTGGGTCCAGTTCCCGCATGAATTGCAGAGAACTGAACCCTTAGTATGGCGACTCGAAGTGATGGGTTTTGAGCAAGTTGGACATATGTCCATATGCATGTGTATGTATTTCCTCTTTACAGCATTGGGTTTTCATACTGTATTTCCAAGGGGGGGGGGGCATCCTGTTGATCATAATCATCTTTATGACATGCATCATTCTTTGTCTTAGGCTAAGATCTCCATTGCAATTGACATGACTGTACTGATTTTCTTAATATGCACCTGTCAGTACACTCTTTAAATAAACTCTCTTGTTTATGTCTGTCTTTTCTTGGTCTTGATCTTTTCACTAATGGCTAAAGTTTTGGTTTACAGCTTGGATGTCCGCCTCCAATATGGTACTCTAGCTCTACGTTGGAGACGTAGAGGCTACTACTAAATTGGGATGTTTGACGCCTCCCAAATACCAAAGAAGGAAAACCTTCTATTTGGTAGTAGCCTCGCAGTATCCAACGTCATAGTATCCCTCCCTCACGCTGTACCCCTGCCCATCCAATCTTGTCTATTTAACTTGATACCTGGATAATCCTATAAACCCTGTCGGGTTACACGGGATGCACTCGAGGACGTCGTAAGGAGCCTAGATGGTGGATGGGCAAAATTCTTCAACTTTCTCTTCTCCTCTCTTCTCACCTATATTTTCGTTTTTTTCTGTAACTAGTGGCCTCAAAGTGTGTACAACGTCCCTAGTAGAGAAAGTAGATGCTACTCTAGATGTTATCGGTTAATCGCGCTAAGTGGTTACAATAATACCCGCTCCCAGAGCGGAGCGGAATTATACAATAGTATATAGCTCTACGTTGGATACTGTGAGGCTACTACCAAATTATAGGTTTGAATCCTGTAAGGAGATAAAGAAAACCTAATATTTAGTAGTGGCCCCGTAATCATTGACGAACATGCGTATTACATAAGGCATCCTCTTCAAACACTAATCCGCCGTAGTTTGAATCTACCGCGCAGAGCATTTAAAATCTGAGGAGCCTCCATCATGAGCGCACGCGACCTCACTCATGGCTTCAGTCATTATGAATTGGGTTCTCACTACGAAAAAACTTCGTAAAAAATAAAAATAAAAATAAAATAAGAATAACTATCCAATAAGCTTTCCATCATATCGTGGATGTACTTGTGTGGATCTTTGACCAGACGCTGATTCAGGCGTCATTCTTCCTTCACTGACAATCAAGTAAACCAAAATCCTTAATACATCAACGAATGGGAAGGGGATGGTCGGGAGGGCCCCAGTCGTCAATGATTACGGGGCCACTACTAAATATTAGGTTTTCTTTATCTCCTTACAGGAGTCAAACCTATAATTTATTAGTGGCCCCTCCATCATTGACGAACATGCCTGATTTCTAAGACTGGAGGGGGACATTCGTAATCATATCATAACTCTAGCAAAGGAGATAATCAAACAACGACATAGTATTCTTACTTTGAAAAATATATTTAAATACGGCGCAGACCATATAAATACAAAAAAGGGGTTCAAGCAGGTGCGTGCTTCAAAGAAGCCTGCTTGACAAAAAAGGGGTAACTCTGGAGATTCTGTGAACAGATCTGTAGTTACCAAGGCACCCCACTCAACGAGTGGTGACAAAAATAACAAGTTATAAGTTTACATGTGCACATAATAAACCCCATAATATTCGTGAAAAATAATTTGCAAAAGATCTCCACTGTTTAATACTAAATTGCTTTCACAGCTAAAACTACTATAACAACCCCGTTGTTTTGTACTAACATTGTACTAGCACAATTTCTCGCAGAGAAATTTTCATATCACATTAACCCTAAATTGTATCACAGCTCTTATACTCCGGCGGGGTCTAGGGTGTCCTATGTTACACTGACTGCACCCCCCCCCCCCCCTTTTCCTTGAAAGTAAACAAAAGTGACTGTAGGGCCACCTAGACCCTCTGCCTTAAAGCTATACATGGTAAGGAAGGTTTGTCTAGAGCAACTGACAAGTATCTAGTCAAAAACGTATGATTAGACGCCCACAACTGTGTGGACGAAATATCTTCTACTGAAAAATTCTTCAGGAAACGTAAAGAGGCTGCCCATTTGCGTAAATCGTGGGCCCTACCCACAACGCCGGGATTACTCTCTTTAATGACTTCGACCAGAAGAGAAGCTAATCTCCGTTTCAGTAAGCGTTTACCCGTACTCGCTACCCATAAAGCACCTTGGGGATTTAGAGGAGCCACTCTCAAATATTTGGTTAGAGCTTGCACTGGACATAGATTATGGTGCACCTTTCCCCTTTTTAACGCCGGCACCGTGAACTCAGAAAACATGTGTGCACTGTGCTCATTCTTGGCTACAAATCCCGGGGAAGGTGCAATGTGAATACATTCATTAAGTCTACCAAACCTAAGGCAATTAGGTGTGTTGCTCATCGCCGCCAGCTCAGACACTCTGTTCCCGGTGGCCAAAGCCAAAAGGAATACAGCCTTTTTTAAGAGTAATGCAAAATCCGCAGTATTTTGGTACAGACGAGAGTGAAGTAAAGACAATGCCTTGTCCAGAGACCAAGTAGGCATGAGCTGACGGGGAGGTGGGCGGAGTTTAAAACATGCCCTCATAAAACCTGTTTCCTCTGCTACCGGTATGGAGAGACCTGTAAGGTCTAAAAAGGGCACTCTAATCGCAGTTAAGTGATTTTTTAACGTTACCACAGATAAACGTTTCTGCTCAAACAGATAATTTAAATAATTGAAAACTAATGCTACCGATGGCACAGTCTGTTCTGTTCTAATGATCCAAGAAGTAAAGGTTTGCCAATGTGATTGATACTGTCGTTTCGTAGACTGAGTATATTGATTTAACAATTTATTGGTCACCTCTCTACCGTATGGTGCTAGCCACTTGGCCTCCTGAATGTCCATAATGCAAAAGTCAGCGAGGTCGCTAGGTTGCCAATCGTGTAAGTGGAAATACCCGACCGGGAGCGACACCGGGTGCGGGCACCACGTCTTTAATTGCTGGTACCACAACTGCGCCGGCCACAGGGGCGCGATTAGCGAGACTAAGCCTCGATAATCTCGCAGGTTGTTCACTACGTGGCACATTAGTGACGCGTCTGGCGGCGGAAACAGATAGATGGAGCTCCATCTGTTCCAGTCTGTCACCAGGGCGTCTGGCCCCCCTGCCGGCGTTTTCGTCCGGCGGGTGAGGTATAGAGGGAGCTTGTGAGTCTCCTCGGACGCAAACAGATCCACTTGTGGATGGTAGAGCTCTGCAATCATTTGGTTGAAAATGGGTTGCTTGAGCTCCCATTCTACTGTCGTGCTCTGTCTCCGGGACAGAGCGTCTGCCCAGACGTTTGCTACGCCTGGGAGATAAGATGCGTGAAGATAAATGTCTAGTCTGTTGGCTAGAGTAAAAATCTCTTCCGACATGTTTAGCAACTTCCTTGACCTCGTTGACCCTTGTTTCTGAACACAGTGAACTGCGTTCAGATTGTCCATTCTGAAGGCCACCGACTTGCCCCTTAAAGCAGGGCCGTGAGCCTGAAGGAAATACAAGGGGACTAGTAATTCTTTGACATTGATGTGGGAGATTTCTAAGTGGGACCAAAGCCCCTGACCCTGGTGCCTCTGATTTGACTGAAATCCCCAACCTATTGTGCCTGACGCATCCGTGTCTACCCATACTGTTGGCGGAGGAGAGGTCCATGACATTATTGAGTGCAACGTTTCCCTCTTCGCCCAGACCGCTAGTAAGGTGTGGATTAATTTTGGGATGGGCCATAACTTTCCCGCCGGTATGAGTGGGAAATATTTGTTGCCTTCCAATATTAAACGTTTTACTTTCAACCGGCCCAACATTACAGTTAGTTGAATCCAGTTGAGAGAGCCGACCAGAGACTCCCAGACCCTCCGTATCGTAGTCAGACTGTGAAGAAACATGAACAGTTTCCTGCGAAACCTGTTGCGATTGTCCACATTCTGACTCAGAGTGAGAGCAGCTGTGTCCCAGACCAGCCCTATCCACTGAATTACTCGTGAGGGAACAAGGTTTGACTTTACCAGATTTACCTTGAACCCTAGAGTTTTGACATGATTTAAAATTATGTTGACATGTTTGATGCATAATTGCTCTGTCTCTGCCACCACCAGCCAGTCGTCTAGGTACCACAAAACTCTGATTCCTTGCTTTAACAACGGCATCAGGGCTTGCCGGACTAATTTCGTAAATAATCGAGGTACCCTCGGATCCGCGGGCCTTAACCCTTAATTAGCGGCTCACCACATAAGTCGAGTTAAATAAAGCTGGACTATGTGGCGGCGCTCGACATAGGTCGAGTGGCAATTTCAGCACGTAATGTTGCTGAGAGAGAGAGACAAGTGGTGGCAGGAGAGTAGCGAGCGTATGACTGCTCCAGACCACCGCGGCGAACATACTGACACGAATCCCAGCTCCCTCCTCCCTCTCTCACTCGCTATATAAGGAATTGTATCTGGAAAGTGGCTAATTACATGCTTTTTGCACTCGCGTTGCACGGTTATTGCAAGAAAACTAGCCATCATAAAAGGATCGTTATGGTGTCATTCGAAAGCTCTGTTTATGCCCTTTCAGGGATAGGTACTTGTTTTACGTTCTGGGTCTTATTTAGGCATGAAAATGATCACGTAAACAGCCCTATTTTGGCTAAAAACACCCCGCTGGGCGGTACATATAAATAAACCGCATAGGCCGCTCGTAAGGTGTTAAGACTGGCACCGGGAGTGAGAGAGACTTTAGTTTTTTGATGGTGGTGGAGTTGGTGGTGGTGGACGCTTCGCCGGCTGGCTGGCGTTGGCCGAAGACGGGCCCTGACCTGGCTTATTATGGCCGTGTCCTCTCTGACCTGAAAACCTACTCTGTCTATGCCTGTACTGACCTTGAGGGGAGGAGGAGGACTTAGGCAGAAGAAAAGGCTTAGATCCCCCGGCTGAGCCTTAGCGACTGGCCTGGGTTTGGGGAAGTTAAAGGCAGGTTTCTTAGAAGGGGTGGGACTGTGTTTAAAGGCCTGAGCCATATTAAACACCGTTCGCCACACGTCAGGGGACATTAAAGAGGGAGTGAGCACTGGTGACATTACCACCTGATTCGCAATGCTATCAGGCAGTTTTCGGACTAAGGACATTCTGAGGTCTTGTCTCGCTCGTACCGCCTCAAGCAAGGCGGTGCGGATGTCACCCAAAGATTGGATTGACGACTGAAGAAGCAGTCGCCGGGACAATTCAACCGATTGTCTGGCGTCCGCGTCTGCGATTGCCTGAGTGGACCGGAGCAAAGACTTTGCTACCTGTTGAGACACTATGTATTGAGAGAACAGGCGAAAAGCTTTCCCCCTTAGCCTAAATTCTCGTTCTAGGTGAGTTGGGGTAGGGGTAGTGAAAGGGTCTTTTAGCTCACAAAGATTAATTTTAGGGGCAGCTAAGAAAGCAAACAAAGCTGAAGGGACTCCGCCGGCAGAACACACTGGCATGGAGAACCAATAATGAGTATCTTGAGGGATCTGGTGGGAAGTTTTGGAAGTAAATGTGGTCGCAAAGTTTAGAGCCTCTGCCTCCCATTCCACCCAAGGTCCTGGACCCAACTGCCCCACCTTCAAGACTGGATTAGCTGCTGTGTCTGTGACGGTTTGCAAATCGAGTTCTGGAGTGAGAGCTGACAGAGTCTTAATGTCATTAAATCCATCATGCTTAGACCAGTCTGAAAACAGTTTTGAAGCTGAGGCAGAGGGTAAAGCCGGCTTAGCAGCATAAACAAAATAATCCTGGTGATAATAACTAGGTATAGCCTTTATGTTGACATCTAGTACATTGCCCAAAGTATCCAAGGCCCTTAATTTCCTAGATTTATTGCCCTGGATGACCCACTCACGCGGTACTGGGAGTTCCCCTGACAAGGTAGGTTGGGCGATCTCTGGTTTAGTGGGGGTCAAAAGGACCCATGACTCGTCTGGTCCGTAAAGCAAGGGCATAGCTACCTTTCTGAGAGGCGCTCTGTCTAGAGGGGGCGGATTGACATCCGTTATAACCCTTACATTCGAAGTGGTCAATGCCGCCGTAGCAGGCCTAGGAACCACTGATGGTGACAGAGGGGGAGGGGGAGGGATCTGAGTCAAAGCAATAGAAGTCATCAGAGGCCGTACCGTAGAGCTTGTCGTGGGAGCTCCCAAGTCCACTGTGGGAGTTTCATGCTGTTGGCTAAAAATTTAGATAAAGCATTACTAAGTAGCCCATCAATTTCCTGTGCAGTGACAAATTGACTTGATGATGTACTCACTAGTGACTCATTAAGATCTTGCGCGGTGTCTAAGCCTGAACCTGACTCTTGCCCTTCCATATCCGATATAATTGAAACCTCGTCTTTATGATCCTGTTCCTCCTGAGAAGATCCCGCCGAAGCCGGGGTACCACCTTGTTGCCAAGATAAGTCAGGAATAGAGGATGGGATCGCCGCGTCCCGGTGGACTTCAGCCACTGTGAATAGTTTGAGCCGGAAGTGGGTGGTCAGGTCCTGGCCGAGAATATCGCCAAACACCTAGGCATTGGCCTACACTCCCTTGGGAGTCCGCAACACTCTCAACCCCTGAGCCCCCTGAATTCTCCAATTCCAGGGTTAAAATGTTAATGTGTAAATCATCTTTAGGTACCGGCACTATACTGGACCCCTGAGACCGAACACAAACTCTGTCAGGGGTAGAGGTACGATGAGAAGCACTAGAAACTGGCGAATGTCGGGAGGCCTTTCTATTATGGGAATCCTTCTTTGAAGATTTATGGCTGCGGTGTGACCGTGAACTAATCTTCGATTTAGAGGATTTATCGCCGTGACCACTGGTGGAACTTTCTGTCTTACTCTTCTTACTCGATGGTGAAGAGGCAAGACTAGGTGGCTGGTGTCTGAGAGGTGACCTAGACCGAGATCTCTCCCGAGACGAGGAGGCTGCCGCCGGGGGTGTAGGCTCTCGTTGACGTTTCGCCGTAGCAGTCGGAGAAGACACAGAACCCTGACCAGTCTCCGCCGGCTTACGACTAGTTACTCGAGAGGGACGTTTAGGGGGAGGGTGCTCAAAAAGAAGCCTATCCCAAAGAGGGACGTTGTCACATTGAAGTGACTTATGAGCCACAATCGTAGTATACGCTGACATCTGTTGCCTAACCTCTCGTTAAGGCGACCGCTGCGGTCTTATCATTATCGCGGAGGACTTTGACACTTAATTGGGAGCAAAAGGAACATTTGCGCATCACCCACAGACCCCTTGAACGGTCTAGACATTTAACACACTTGATGCAAAGAGTGTGCGCAAAAATAGGGATACCGGCACAGGTAGGGGTAATGCATAAAGCAAAAACTGGGGCAAAGGTAGCCATGACAGAGACTGGTGGGAAACTACTGCAGGGTCTGTATTGGTCCGCCGGGGCCCAGCTCTAGAAAAAAATAAAATTTCCAGGAATTAATGCTCATAAGGTTAACCCAACATGTTCGCACACACACACACACGTGTCAATAACCCGCCGGGTAACGAGACGTAATGTCACAACGATCACAGCTCGCTACGCGGCGGGATTCTATAAAGATTTCCGAATATCTAAACATGTCCTAAGAAAGTTCAGAATACCCTCTGACATAATATAAAGGACCAGTTTGGCGTTTATAACATAGTCTTTTTGGTGGTGACTGTTTCAAGATTCAATTTTGGAAAAACAACCCCCCACAAAGACGCCGGCACCAGAATTATTTAGCAGAATAACACAGGGCAGGCTGATACGAGATCTGATTTCTAACGAATTGTCACAAAGGATCGCCGTAAGTTTGAAGGCGGCGATACATTAACGTATCTCTCAATTAACTGGTTAACTATATGGAATTGTAAATTCCTTATTTCCTCCTCCCAGGAGCACCCGCCGGGTGTGAAAAATTTGTGAAAAAGATGTTAACCCGAATTGAGCCTTCGATCGCCGTAAGTCTGAAGGCGGCGATACATAAAGTACCACTAAAATGGATCGGTTAACTAAATTGAATGACCAAGACGTTCATTCCACCCTACCAAGGTGCACCCGCCGGGTGAGATGTAAACAACGTTAACCCTATAAGTTCCTGTCCCCACTTCTTTGTAAAAGAT
>CM064520.1:48060055-48243599 GCA_032716605.1 Paralithodes platypus
AGAACATCCATTTCTGCGATAGTTGTTTTTGTCAAGTATCACATGGCAAGTCATACAGACTGTAGCTAGAAATACAAGAAGTACAAGATCAGACTGAAATATAGCCAAGACCATAGCTACCTTTCACAGAAAATGCGTGACGAAATATCACGGACCTCGAGGCCGCCATACAAATATCACCAACAACACACGCACACCTTCCCATCGTATAATAGCTACATTGACCCATGCACCACATCAACAAACAGTCGCCCTGACCGAACAACAACCTTTCGCACCCTACATATCCACAAACCCTGCCACGCCCACCACATCTCCCCACACCTCCCCCCAGACCCAGAAAAAACCCCACATTAATCCCATCTATAGCCATTGAACCCACAGCCATACTGCTGCTTGATCAAATACAATTGCAGGGATGAACGTAGGGCATGCAACAAGCCACCTATATCAGCAGCCCTCCCTTCCACATCGTTACATCCTCCCATCACCACTGCAACCTTCCCACCATACAACCCCCCATCCCACCCCACTGACCGCTAACTCCACCCCCCTGCAGGCCTCAACCACCAATACAACCAAGCCCACTATAACCCACACAACCACACTTAGCTCACCACATAAACCCCTTGCAGCACCAGCCCACACCCTACTGGGACGTTGTCTACACCACGTGTGCAAGATATATATCTGCGAAGAAGGGCCTACTTGGATCAATAAGGGCCGATATCTAATAGGGAATTCATGCTAGATTGGCCCTCCACCATCACCCAAAATTTGCCCATCAACATAACCAGAGCATGCGAAAATGTCGATTTGGTGAAACCTGCAAATACCACCACCCATCCCTTTGCACCCAGACATCACTTGAGAACAAGACATGCTCCCACAAATATGAAATGCCCAAGCTTTTCATAGTATAGAGGACGTGGACGAATACTGCTAGACCTCTAACACGAATGGTAGCCCCACAAAAACTCTCTAGCCTTTATGCCCTGAGAGGACGAGACAGAGAGAAAAAGCGCCAAGGAGGGAAGTGAAAGGCGGCCTAGATGAAGATGAAGCCAGACTGAGGGAGATGGATAGAGCACAGTTAGAACATCTAGAGAACCTCCGTGGCTCCTCCCAAGAGTGGCCACTACATCCGCAAGACTATTAGATGCCTACACATAGCTACTCCAAACAATCACTCCCCAATACTTGTTGACAAATATCCAAGGCCCCCTAAAAAAATAGAACCACGAACAAAGTACCCAGTTATTAGGGTGCCTGACTAGAACAAGGAAACGCACTTATATTTGCGGCTCCCACAGACAAAATCACATTAAAGATCAGAGATATAGTAGAGGTATGGATTCATGGTGATTACAACATACATATGAAGGAGGACAGAACGCATAGATAACATGGAGCGTTTAGCCTGTTTGTACAGACATGAATCACTGGAATATAGTAGCTGAATTCATAAATAACAGTAATGAAGTGGTTGAGAAATACTTGCCGAGTTAAAATAATAGAATCCCTACTAAATTAGCAGTTATTGTTACATACAGGCCATCCTCCAGACTCATCCCTGGAGAAGAATTCAAAACCCAGCTCAACAAAATAAAATCAGAAGTGCGCGAAACCCTGGGGAACCCCAACACCAAATATTATCTATGGAACTAGGGAGACTTTAACCTACCAAACATCCAAATGGAGACACCCTGAAAACCAGTTAGTGGCAAATAACACCGCAGCTATGCAAGCCAAATTACTAATACGATGGAGAGCTTTTTGAACTTTGTGATATTTTTAGTCTTACCCAACATATTGCTGAACCCACAGCGGAAAACAATATCTTAGACACTGCGGTCTTCACTAACAACGACTCTCTAGTACGACAGCGATTAACATATCGGACACAACAAGACTCAGATCACTAATATTAATTGAGCATCATAAACAACCTTAGAAAGCTGTACCAGACAAACTCAGAATCGCCGAACAAAAAACCGGCCCCCCTTCAGTAAATTTAACTTCAATAACCAAAACATTAGGTCGGGAATGAAGGTCAGTATCCCGTAAATCAAGAAATGGAGGAAAGAGAATGCGGAAGATTATAATGGATAACCTGACACCAGCAGAATGCGGTCCTAGTCTTAATAACAGGAAACCATACCGACCCAAATCTGTAGCCAACCATATACCTTGAAAGACAAACCAAAACGAAGAAGCCAAACAACTGATGGGAGGAAAGGAGGAAGAGCTGATACGTAAGAAGGAAAAATTACTCACACACAGACGCCCACACACATCAAAATATAAAGGATAGTGCAAAAGGTCGAAATAGATCAGCGAAATTGTGGAAATTGACACAAAGGCCCTAAGAATATCATATCGAACTACAACATACTGGAAGAGAGCAAGGAGAGCGAAGCTATTATGCAGCGTATAAAGGAAAATTCCAAATACTTCTTTCCATACGCCCAAACAACAAGGCTACTAAACAACATCAAACATCTGGCCACTCCCCGCACCCGGCCCTCGCCCTCCGCAGCCAACGGCGACGGCCTCTATTCACAAGGGACAAAAAGGACGAAATGATCCCTTAAGCCACCGGCTTGAACTCTTTAAGCATGGCCAGTAATGAAATGGCATTCAGTGAGGCACTAGATGAAACAAAAAGTCATACAGATGACCCAAAAATATATTTTTCCATAGGAAACCTCCCCCACCGGACAAACCCCTCAGATGCTGCGATATTGATTTCGCCCGTCCAAAAGAAATAGAACGCAAGGCCGATTTCCAACATGCCATCCCACTTTGGCACCAGGCCCGACAGACTCATGGAAATTCGATCCTAAATTGATATAAATGCTAAAGCGAAAAGAAAACTCTCAAAACCCCTGGCCTTATTAATGTGGAGAGAAGAGGAAGAAGGAGTCGTAAGACACTGGTGAATATTAACCAGCCGATAAGCTTGAAAAACGCAATAATTGAGCCCACTGAACCCATATAGGAGGGAGATAAAGCACACACCAAAAAACTACCGCCCGGGTAGCTATAACCTCTCACGTCATATAAAGTTTGTAGAGACGAGATCCATGCGAAGCCAAAATTTCAACATTCATGGAGACAAATGAACTACAAAACACCGGTAAACATGCGCGTTCAGAGCGGGAAGAATCATGTCTCGTCACAACTTTCTTGCGTATGACACTATGACAAAATTCTTAAAGCGCTAGAAGAAAAGAAAAAACGGCCGAATGTCCATGTACACTGATCTTTGCTAATGAGCCCTATTTGATAAATGTGACCATGGATATAATAGCCCACAGAACTGAAAAGCAAAAAGAGATTTGTAGACATGGGCAACCGAAGGAAAATCGGACGGTGGATATACATATTCCTCGTAAACCGCAAATAAAAAAATCTATCGGTGCCTAGCAGTAAACCAAGTCACTTCTAAGGCCTTCGGATCTTCAAAAAGCTCAGTTGCCCCCAGAGAACAGGGCCCCATAGACGCAACTCTCTGTTCCTCATACATAATTTGCCCCGACATAGATACCAACACCAGCCACAAGTACTGGTGTCGTACTTCTGCCATGAACCTGACACAAAATTAAGCTAGACTAAGTAAACACACAAGTGAGGACACGGGTGATCCCGACTCGCTAGGAAGACATGCAATGTTTCTCAGTAGTTCCAGTGGACCAGAGCGAAAACAACAATGCAATTCAATGCAGCGAAAAATTCCAATTAATACGCCAAGCCTTTCCGATAACGGAGATAATAATGAGATGTTAAAGAAATTACAAATTACTTAACAGATTCTAAAACATAATAGAACGGTAATTGAAAAAGACAGTGTGAAAGACCTATCGGGGTATTAATGTCCCTGAAAAATTATGGCCGTTTCAAAGTACATAACCTATGTCAAAGTGCGACCCAGGTCCTAATGCCCGAAACGTCTAATGCGGTGCGATCTCTGCGTACTTTTTAAAACATGCCTTCCTCGGGTGAATTGCCTACTGATAAAGACTCTTCAAATCTCATAGTGCTACCACGGCTTGATATATGGTAGCGTAGTAACATCCCAATACAAAGCAGAGTGAAATAAATGCACGTAGATGGAGTGCACAAAGAAATTTCAGCTTCGCATATAAGGGTTAGATAAAACATGTACACTATTTGGAGCCCAGTGAAGCAGCAATGAATCTGCACTCACTCGGAACGATAGAAGAGAACGTTACCTAATAATATAACACGTGCCGAAATCGCCAGCAGGGTTTAGTACCAACGCTACATACTACGCATAGTCATGAAACTTCAGTGTGCATAGACGAGAGGCTGGGAATGCCGAAATCCCCCGGCATAATGAATAAACAGGGATGCTATGGGCATCTCTTGCTGAGGAGAGGCTGGTTGATCACACAGAGGCCACACAGTCTCTTCAAAAATCTCCCACTGGGCGAGCCAGTAAGAGACATGCCCAGGCGACATCTCGCTTAGACAACTTCAAGAGAGCCATAGATGTCGAACTGCCCAAAATAGTGCACAGAAGGAGGCCCCATCCCTCGCAAGTCCGACGGAGCGCAGCTGTCGCTTCAAACAGTCTACTTGCACCAAATGCACCACCCATAACGAGGGTAGCAGGTCGCGCTCCTTGGTGCTGCTCTAGAAGGAGCGTTTTGTATATTGAGAAAACACATCCAAAGGTATCCAAAGAGTAATGGCTAAGAGTGCTAGGAGCCACGGTGGTGGGAGCGACCGATCGCAGGCCGACCCTACGACGTCGGCTCACCGCCTAGCCTCTTCAGCGCAGCTGAGCATTGCAGGATTCCCTCTCGGCGGTGCGATCAGAGGCAGGGCCGGCCCAAACTAGGCGGGCGCCCGCTTCGGAGACCCCGAAGGCGGCTGGGGAATGGTAGCGTGCCGTAGTCGACCCGGAATGGTAGCGTGGGGGCCATTCCCGCCCACGCACCTGTGTTCTGGGGAGACGATCCGTGCTCAAAAAAAACACGTAGTGCCGCCTGGGCTGTCCCCCTTCCCTCTCCGACCTTCTCGAATCGGTGCTGAGCTTAACACAAGGCGCTCATACCGGGTTCTTTCGTCCCCACTATCGGCAATGGCCCCAATCGTATCGTGGGCACGTTGGGTAGTGAAGCTGGGTCTGTCCCTGAGGTGGTGGTCAAGACCTTCCTTCAGGCGGCCCCCCCGACATCGACCAGTGTCTCAAGACGTGGCAAAACACAGTGGTTCTGTCCATGCACGAGGGTGGGATAATTCGGATGAGGTCATGTCGCAGCAACGTGTCTTCCTATCACATGTATTTCGTCCCCAAGAAGGACTGCGATGCCGATGAGACGGTGGGTAGATCTGTCCTGCTTAAACAACATATCGTGAACTGCCCGATTTCGGATGCTCACCATCAGTCAAGTGCGGCTGGCGATCCGGCCCATTCTTGGGTGGTGACCCTGGATCTCAAGAGACGCTTACTGGCATGTGCCTATAGCCCCTCGGTTCCAGGGGTTATCTGGTGCTCCAGTCGCACGAGCGGTGTGTTCACGTTCGACAGATTGCCGTTCGGCCCTCAATATGCAACGCGGGTCTTTACGAAACTCGTAAAACAGGCTTTGACTCCCCTGCGCCGTCAAGGATTCAGATCCTCTTTTACCTGGACGTTGGCTCATATCCGCAACTCTCCAACACACTGTGTAAGGGACACATTACTAGGCATACAACACATCACTCGTTTGGGATTCAAAGTCAATGTACTTAAGTTGTGCCTGACTCCGTCGCAAGACGTGACGTGGGTAGGCCCTAGACTGGGATATGGCGAGCGCGACTGTCAGACAGAGTCGGGGTGATGCGGCGAAAACTTCGCAGGAAGCTTTTTGCCACTTTGCACTCAGTCTCCATTACTCGGAACTGTGGGACTCGCTAGTCGTGTCCCTCAATGGGGCGTCACTGACCATTCCCTTAGGGAGGCTCAGGCTCCAAGCGCTCATTCTGCTGGGCAACAGAGCTTTCCGCTACTGCCTCCACATCGGCTTTTGGCCGATCCGCGTCGATCCATTTGAGAATACACACACTGGGTCGCTCGGGTCACGCTCACATATGCCGTGCCCTGGAAGACGCTCCGCCGACGACGATCTGGGTAGATACCGATGCGTCGAGCGAAGTGGTGGGGCGTACCATCCAACATGGGTCAACATCAGGGATTGTGGACAGGTCTCACACATTTACACATCAATGTCTTGGAAGGTTTAGTCCCGTTGTTATTCCTGGAGGATCATGGGCACGGGCCCTCACAGGCAAAGTCGATAGCCTTCAGATGGACAACATGACGGCGGTTCATTGCATTTAGAAGCAGGGCTCCTCCAGGTGTCCGCAGTTCTTCAGGACCCTGGCGGGAGAAATTGTTTTATGCGGGCCGACACTTACAGCATCACCCTGCATGTGACTTTACCTGCCCGGGACTGCCAATCTTTGGGCGGGATGCTCTGTCAAGGGGACAGAGCACCCAGTAGAATGTCTTTCTGTATTCGACGACCTAGCCGCCTCCTGGGGTGTTCCGCAGGCTAGACTTGTTCGCCTCCCACGAGTACGAACAAGTTGCCTGTGTTCCTGACCCGCTGGACTCGCACTCCATCGGGGGGGGCCGGACACGTGCAGCGAGGACTGGAACAGTGGCAGTCAATATACGTGTTCCACCACAGACGCACTTTTAATGTGCAAAGTCCTCCACAGCCCGAGAGAGATACCGAGGCAGGGTTTGGTTGGTTGCGCCCCTCTGGCCGCGCAAGCCTGGTACTGCTCAGCTGAAGCGATGGTGCCTGAGTCCCGTTCCCCTGTCGATCTCAGACTTCCACTTGGGTCGATTGGAGACCTAGGGACCTCGTTGGCATCGCGTCATGGATGTTTGTGAGGCAGGGTGGCTCCCAGAATGGGAAGACTCTTGACAGACAAGTTTAATCTGCATTGGACAAAGGCTACATGGAAGACTTACGAAGTCTCACTGGAATACAGTAGTTCCCCTACTACACGTATCCTCAGTCCGCGTTTACCCTATTCCGCGCCGAGGGGTAAACAGGTACTCAAAATCCTAAAACACGTATTGACCCCAAAAAACACGAATCACGGTTGAAGAGTGGTGTAAAAATGCTGTTTTGGTATTCCGCGCCACCACCCCTCCCTACTCCGTGCGCACAACCCTGAGGGCCCTCGGAGGCTAGGCTACCGGCCCCGCCACTGTCACTGGACCCCGTCTCCGTCTCCGGATAAACCCATAGATTTCCCGATCGCAGTAGTGACTTCACCAGGTATATTCTTCCTAGGCATTTGAAAGGGTGTTGAAGGGTGTAGGAAGGCTGGTTGTTACACAATAAATGGGTCAAGTCTCAGCGCACGGACACTTAAGGCTATTGGGACTGAGAAGAAGCACACATACCACACGCACACTCACACACTTTCTTACAGTTTCTTACAGTAGATCCTCTGGAAAAAGGCAAACTAGGCCTGTGTATCCAGCTCAGTACCAGTACTTGCACTGCTGCGGTCGTTCACAGTGTTAGCGGCGGCGGTAGCAGACGCAACATTTTTACTATTCTGTATTTTTTTTTTTATAATCAAACTTCAAATCTTGTCTTCCCCATGCTTTATCAAGATTACTTTCAAACTCCCTTATTGATTCGGAATCGACTACATACTGGGGCAGTGCCGTTCCACTCATTTACCACTCTATCACAAAATGAGTTCTTTGCCTTCTCAAGCCTATTTCTTTTTCTTTGTTTTCTTAGAGTGTCCTCT
Organism: Paralithodes platypus; assembly: GCA_032716605.1. Lineage (NCBI taxonomy): Eukaryota > Metazoa > Arthropoda > Malacostraca > Decapoda > Lithodidae > Paralithodes > Paralithodes platypus. Next base: position 48,067,850 of record CM064520.1, read on the forward strand.
CGTTCTTGTTCCCTCCCGCATCAAGAAGATACCTTCACACACATCCTCATCGTACTTTCCTGACACTATCTTAAAAGTGTCTATCATATCCCCTCTCTTTCTCCTATATGCCAGTGTCCTCAACCTCTGCTCATACACACACATAACACGTACGCTTCCTTCTCAGTCCCAATATCCTTAAGTGTCTGCGCTGAGACTTGACCCATTTATTGTGTAACAACCACCTCCTACACCCTTCAACAACATTCAAAATGCCTAGGAAGATAAACTGGTGAAGGCCACTACTGCGATCGGGAAAATCTATGGTGTTATCACGGGGATGGGGGCCAGTGACAGTGGTGGGCCGGGGAAGCCTAGGCCATATGAACTCGCCCTGTCGCGGGGTCTGTCTCGGAGCCCCCACTCTTTTCACCTACTTATAGCATTAATTTAATTGATTTGCTTTTTTTTAATCTATTCTTATGTTTCTATTATTGTTATGCTTGGGCACAATTATGATTTTGATAAAAAATACCGTCAATGTGTGTGGAAATGCGGCGCTGCCGCCCATATGTATTTTTCTCCATAAGTTATGTTATCCCCATGCGCGAATTCCCAATACCCGTCGTGTCATGCCGCCCATATAGGCGCGGATTGGGGGGACTGACTGTAGTTTCACTAAATGGAGTAATGACACTGACCAAACAGTTCCTTCAGTTGCATTGGTGTTTCACTACCTAACTTCTTGTTTGAACCCCGTCACAACATGTACAACACCCTTAGGAACCACCTGTCTGCCATTCGGAGCCTTTTGAGCGCTTAACGGGGTTGGCCGTACCTCAGCGAGCTGGATTTTTTCATGAAGGCCTGCTCTAGCTTAGGCCACCCCGCGTCAGATTCCCCCTAAGTGGTCTCTGGCGGAAGCGCTCAAAACTCCTCTCTACACCCACTTACACTACCAACCCAACACCTGAGCACTACTTGAAAAGACATTGTTTCTTCTTGCGTTAGCTACAGGAGAGAGAGTCTCGGAGTTGGCTGCCATGTCTAGGGCAATTGCTTGCGATTTTCCTATCCTCGGGGGCGGTCACTATGGCTCCGTGTCTGTTCATTTTGTGGCTAAGAATGAACGTGAGGCGCACGTTTTTAAGCGTTCGTTGTGCCGGCTTTAAAACGTGGACGTGTTCATCATACGCTATGCCCGGTGAAAGCTTTGCATACGTATTGTATGTGCACTCCGCCAGGCCGGTGTCGGGGTGGCGCTGTGGGTGGCATCAAAGACCGGTAGGAGACTCGCCAAACGTGCTGTGGGACTTCGCCTGTGTCGGGTTCTTCGTGCCAGCAATCCTAACATTCAAGGGTCGGCTCACGACATACGATCGTATGCTGCTACGATTCGTTTTCCTAACAATCATTCACTAGCTGACATTTCCGACACAGGGCTGTGGTCGTCCACAACACGTTTGTCTCCTATCTGTCCATGTCCACGGGCGGACCGGGTCGTCCTTGTGTTGCGTTAGCCAAAGGGTTTACTAGGGGTATTGCCTGTACTGTTCCTTCAGTCTGTGTTTCTCCTATCCTTTCCTTTCCATTTTGGGGGAGGGGGGGGGGGGGGAGAGGGTATTATGAAGTATATGTACTTATTACCTAGGATTAAGGGGTAATCTACTCTTAAGTTTACATTTTTCTATGTTTTCTTACCTAAATTTGCAATATTCTTATTAAGTGCTTTTTCACTGTACTTCGGTATGTCTATGCCTCATAACTCATTTCTCAGGGAATAAGTGCTGTTCACTTATCATTTTTGTGTCCCACACTCTCCATGCTCAACTACATGTTCTCAGGCATGTGTATGTTGTTGTTGTTCCCTAAGCTGCCTGGCCGAACAGCCCCGAGTCCCTGAGAAAGGCCATGGCCACAATCGGGCTTTCCCACAGAGCTCTCATTGAGTGTAGATTGTGTTGTTGGCGTAAGTGGTTGTGTGAAATGCAGTCTTCTATGATGTGTTTAATGGTATGGGGTGCTGTGTTACATCCCGGGCAGGCGTCGACAACGGAGTCATCCAGTCTCTTCTGATAGCTCAGGAGAGCTGGATGGTGTCCGCATCTCAGCCTGGCAGGTGAACTCTGTCCTCGCGGAAGGGAGGATTCAGAAGGATGGATTTCGGGAGGTCGTGCATGCAGCTGCGTGTTGTCTGTGAGTGAGTGGATGGATCGGTGAGAGATATGAGTATGGATGTGCTTCTGGAAGTTGGTTCGGGGTTGGTAGGGAGGGAGAGAGGACAATAATTGTGTGTGATACCGTGTGCTGGGTGTTGTTTTGATATTTCTTGGTGTCTGTGGGTGTGTTGCCATGTAGTTTAGTGGGTGGTCTTGGTTCGTGGAGGCTGCTGCCAGGAATTGAGTGCCTCTCATGTCCAGATGGTCTTTGACTTTGAGGATTTTGGTTTCTTGATGTAGGTGATCTGTGGGTGCAGTAGCTGTGCAGCCTGTAATGATCTTCAGGGCTTTGTTTTGAATAGTCTGTAAGGTCTTATGATGTGTTTCAGCTAGGTTAGAAGCCCAGGCTGGGCTTGCGTATTCCATCACTGATCTTATGTATTGTTTATATACTGTGGTGGTAGTTTCTTTGTTGTGTCCAAATTTTGTGTGAGCAAGTGACCTGAGGTCGTTAAGTCTGGGTGTCAGTTTCTTTTTAATGTTTGTGATGTGCTGTTTGAATGTCATATGAGTATCATATGTTACTCCTAGGATTTTGGGTGTGTGTGTATGTGTTAGGGGTGTGTTGTTTATGGTGAGTTGAGGGATGTATTCGTGTTCTCCTGTCCAACTTGTGAGCAGGGTTGCGGTGGATTTGGCTGGGGCTAGATTAAGTCTGTTTGTAGTGCACCAGCCATGTAGTGTGTTGAAATAGGGTTGAAGGAGATCTGTTGCTCTTTTGGGTCATGGTGTGTGCATGTGAGTGTGTATGTCATCTGCATAGGAGGCTAAGTTTATTTTGGGCGTATTGGGTGTAGTTATATCGTGCATGTACAGATTGAAGAGTGCGGGCGATAGGACGGATCCTTGTGGGACTCCGTTTGGAAAGTTTCTGATTTTAGATGACTGACCGGCAAAAGATACGTGTGCACATCTGCCTGCTAGGAAGTTTGCCAGCCACCTTTTTGTGTTGTTGTGCATGTTTGTGTTGTAGATTTTGTTTGTTAGGTTGTGGCGGGGGATGGCATCGAAGGCTTTACTAATGTCGAGTGTGGCTAATAGTGATCTGTGTGGTGGTCTAGCTGAGTTGATGCCGTCGAAAGCTCTTTGTGTAAGGTCTGTGAGAAGAGTGTTTGTGGAGTGCAGTGGCCTAAAAGCCATGTTGTGTTGGAGCTAGGGGTAGGTCAGGTGTAATTAGTTGTAATACTAGGTTCCATGACTTTGGAGGAGAGCAAAGGAGTGTGATGGGGCGGTGCGAGGAGGGTAGCGTTGGGTCTTTGTTGGGTTTGGGGAATGTGATGATGATACCATGCTTCCAAATGTCTGGTATTGTGTTGTGTGAATAGCTGTAGTTTGATATGTTAGTGAGTGCGTGTATGCCTTGTGGTCCCAGGTGTCTGAGGTGTATGTTGCTTATGTTGTCTAGGCCACAGGCGGGTGAGTACTGAGATTGTTGATGATTTGCTTTGTCTGGTGATTGGTGAAGGGTGTATAGTCAGGGTCTGTGGGGAATTGTCTCTTACGTCGGATGACACGTCCGTCGTCTTTGTGAGGTTTTAGGTGGCTGACATGTGAGAAGTGATTGATGAGAGTGTTTGCTTGTTGTTTACATGAAGGAGTAGAGTCTGTTGTTGTGATTGCAGCATGTGATTGTGTTGTGTTGCTGTTGGAAAGTGTGATGCTGTTTAGTGTTTTGTAGAGTTTTTTGGGGTTTGTTTTGTGATCAAGTGTTTGTAGGAAGTTATTCCAATTTAGTTTTTGTTGTTCTTGTATTTTGTTGTTAGTTTGGGTGTTGAGTGCTTGAATTTGTTGTGTGATGTCTGTGTGTGGGGTGCTGGGGAGTGTTTCAGTATGTCGCGTTGTCTGATGAGGTTTTGAATTTCTGGTGTGAAGTTGGGGTTGTGTCTTTTTCTGTTACCTCTTGGAATGTGTTTCTTGTCAGCGTTTTGGATAGTTTTATTGAGTATGTGTACAGCATTGTTGATGTTAGTGATGGGTGTACTGTTTAGAGTTGTGAAGTGTTGTTCTGTCTCATTTGTGAATGCTTCCAGTTAGCTCTTTTATAATTGGTGTATGTGTGTTTGTGGCTAGCTGGGGTGAGTCTGGTTTTGGTGGTGATAATGAACGGGAGGTGGGCAGAGCCTAAGGTTCTGACCCCCCCCCAGGATGTTGTGGGGGGGAGTTCTGGGGAGCAAAAGGTGATGTCTGGAGATGATGGGTTATAGGGGCTTGGTGAGGAATATGGGTATGTTGATGGATGTCGTTAAGGATGATGAGGTTGTTTGGTTTTGTAGTACCAGCCCTCTGTCTGTGTTGGGGTTGTCGACAAACCAGGCCGACGTCTTGGCGTTGAAGTCACCACCCAGGATGATGTGTGGGGTGTTTGTGATGTGTTGTAAGTGTGGTCTGTATTAATTTGGTACTGTAGGGGATGTTTGAGGAGGGATGTATGTGTTTATGATGGGTATGTTGGAGTTGTTGCCAGTGCGTATTTAATTGATTGTATTTCTGTTGTGTTATCATTTGGGGGGAGGAGGGATTTGGTTTGTACACTGGTTACTATGTATGATATTTCTTTGTGTACCAGGGTGATGAGTCCACCGCCCCCGCCGACAGCCCGTCTTGTCTGATGGTGGTGAAATTATGAAATGTGGGTGTTTTTGTGTTGTGCGGAGTTTTGTTTCTTGTAAGATGGCAATGTGTATGTTGTGTTGTTGATGAAGTGTGAGAGTTCGTGTTTCTTTGTGTTGATGCCATCTATGTTCAGTTGAAGAATGTTAATGTTATGTGCACGATGTATGTTGGGTGCTGCTGCACGAGGATGGGGTGTGGGTGAGGGCTGGGGGGGGGGGGGGATTTGGGAGCAGGAGATGGGGGTTGGAATGGATTAGGATGGGTGTGGTGTTGAGTTGAGGATGTGGATGGTATGGGAAGGTTAGGTGGGTTAGGGAGGAGAGGTGGGCTGGTTTTAGGGGGGGGAGTGGATGATATGGGAAGGTTAGGTGGGTTGGGAGGAGAGGTGGACGGGTTTTAGGTGAGGGATTTGACTGGGAGAGGGAGGGGCATGAGGAACAGGTCCAGGTGTTTGTGTAGTGTTTCTTGGAGGCAAGTGTTGTGCAGGTGAAGTGGGTCCAGTTCCCGCATGAATTGCAGAGAACTGAACCCTTAGTATGGCGACTCGAAGTGATGGGTTTTGAGCAAGTTGGACATATGTCCATATGCATGTGTATGTATTTCCTCTTTACAGCATTGGGTTTTCATACTGTATTTCCAAGGGGGGGGGGGGGGGGGCATCCTGTTGATCATAATCATCTTTATGACATGCATCATTCTTTGTCTTAGGCTAAGATCTCCATTGCAATTGACATGACTGTACTGATTTTCTTAATATGCACCTGTCAGTACACTCTTTAAATAAACTCTCTTGTTATGTCTGTCTTTTTCTTGGTCTTGATCTTTTCACTAATGGCTAAAGTTTGGTTTACAGCTTGGATGACCGCCTCCAATATGGTACTCAAGCTCTACTTTGGAGACGTAGAGGCTACTACTAAATTGGGATGTTACACGCATCCCAAATACCAAGAAGGAAAACTTCTATTGGTAGTACCCTCGCAGTATCCAACGTCATAGTATCCCATCCTCACGCTGGACCTGCCCATCCAATCTTGTCTATTTAACTTGATACCTGGATAATCCTATAAACCCTGTCGGGTTAAACGGGATGCACACCAGGTCGACGTAAGGAGCCAAGCTGGTGGATGGGCAAAATCCTTCAACTTTCTCTTCTCCTCTTTTCTCACCTATATTTTCGTTTTTTTCTGTAACTAGTGGCCTCAAAGTGTGTACAATGTCCCTAGTAGAGAAAGTAGATGCTACTCTAGATGTTATCGGTTAATCGCGCTAAGTGGTTACAATAATACCGCTCCCAGAGCTGAGCGGAATTATACAATAGTATATAGCTCTACGTTGGATACTGTGAGGCTACTACCAAATTATAGGTTTGACTCCTGTAAGGAGATAAAGAAAACCTAATATTTAGTAGTGGCCCCGTAATCATTGACGAACATGCGTATTACATAAGGCATCCTCTTCAAACACTAATCCGCCGTAGTTTGAATCTACCGCGCAGAGCATTTAAAATCTGAGGAGCCTCCATCATGAGCGCACGCGACCTCACTCATGGCTTCAGTCATTATGAATTGGGTTCTCACTACGAAAAAAACTTCGTAAAAAATAAAAACAAAAAATAAATAAGAATAACTATCCAATAAGCTTTCCATCATATCGTGGATGTACTTGTGTGGATCTTTGACCAGACGCTGATTCAGGCGTCATTCTTCCTTCACTGACAATCAAGTAAACCAAAATCCTTAATACATCAACGAATGGGAAGGGGATGGTCGGGAGGGCCCCAGTCGTCAATGATTACGGGGCCACTACTAAATATTAGGTTTTCTTTATCTCCTTACAGGAGTCAAACCTATAATTTATTAGTGGCCCCTCCATCATTGACGAACATGCCTGATTTCTAAGACTGGAGGGGGACATTCGTAATCATATCATAACTCTAGCAAAGGAGATAATCAAACAACGACATAGTATTCTTACTTTGAAAATATATTTAAATACGGCGCAGACCATATAAATACAAAAAAGGGGTTCAAGCAGGTGCGTGCTTCAAAGAAGCCTGCTTGACAAAAAAGGGGTAACTCTGGAGATTCTGTGAACAGATCTGTAGTTTACTAAGGCACCCCACTCAACGAGTGGTGACAAAAATAACAAGTTATAAGTTTACATGTGCACATAATAAACCCCATAATATTCGTGAAAAATAATTTGCAAAAGATCTCCACTGTTTAATACTAAATTGCTTTCACAGCTAAAACTACTATAACAACCCCGTTGTTTTGTACTAACATTGTACTAGCACAATTTCTCGCAGAGAAATTTTCATATCACATTAACCCTAAATTGTATCACAGCTCTTATACTCCGGCGGGGTCTAGGGTGTCCTATGTTACACTGACTGCACCCCCCCCCCCCCCCCTTTTCCTTGAAAGTAAAAAACAGTGACTGTAGGGCCACCTAGACCCTCTGCCTTAAAGCTATACATGGTAAGGAAGGTTTGTCTAGAGCAACTGACAAGTATCTAGTCAAAAAACGTATGATTAGACGCCCACAACTGTGTGGACGAAATATCTTCTACTGAAAAATTCTTCAGGAAACGTAAAGAGGCTGCCCATTTGCGTAAATCGTGGGCCCTACCCACAACGCCGGGATTACTCTCTTTAATGACTTCGACCAGAAGAGAAGCTAATCTCCGTTTCAGTAAGCGTTTACCCGTACTCGCTACCCATAAAGCACCTTGGGGATTTAGAGGAGCCACTCTCAAATATTTGGTTAGAGCTTGCACTGGACATAGATTATGGTGCACCTTTCCCCTTTTTAACGCCGGCACCGTGAACTCGTGCTCATTCTTGGCTACAAATCCCGGGGAAGGTGCAATGTGAATACATTCATTAAGTCTACCAAACCTAAGGCAATTAGGTGTGTTGCTCATCGCCGCCAGCTCAGACACTCTGTTCCCGGTGGCCAAAGCCAAAAGGAATACAGCCTTTTTTAAGAGTAATGCAAAATCCCCAGTATTTTGGTACAGACGAGAGTGAAGTAAAGACAATGCCTTGTCCAGAGACCAAGTAGGCATGAGCTGACGGGGAGGTGGGCGGAAGTTTAAAACATGCCCTCATAAAACCTGTTTCCTCTGCTACCGGTATGGAGAGACCTGTAAGGTCTAAAAAGGGCACTCTAATCGCAGTTAAGTGATTTTTTAACGTTACCACAGATAAACGTTTCTGCTCAAACAGATAATTTAAATAATTGAAAACTAATGCTACCGATGGCACAGTCTGTTCTGTTCTAATGATCCAAGAAGTAAAGGTTTGCCAATGTGATTGATACTGTCGTTTCGTAGACTGAGTATATTGATTTAACAATTTATTGGTCACCTCTCTACCGTATGGTGCTAGCCACTTGGCCTCCTGAATGTCCATAATGCAAAAGTCAGCGAGGTCGCTAGGTTGCCAATCGTGTAAGTGGAAATACCCGACCGGGAGCGACACCGGGTGCGGGCACCACGTCTTTAATTGCTGGTACCACAACTGCGCCGGCCACAGGGGCGCGATTAGCGAGACTAAGCCTCGATAATCTCGCAGGTTGTTCACTACGTGGCACATTAGTGACGCGTCTGGCGGCGGAAACAGATAGATGGAGCTCCATCTGTTCCAGTCTGTCACCAGGGCGTCTGGCCCCCCTGCCGGCGTTTTCGTCCGGCGGGTGAGGTATAGAGGGAGCTTGTGAGTCTCCTCGGACGCAAACAGATCCACTTGTGGATGGTAGAGCTCTGCAATCATTTGGTTGAAAATGGGTTGCTTGAGCTCCCATTCTACTGTCGTGCTCTGTCTCCGGGACAGAGCGTCTGCCCAGACGTTTGCTACGCCTGGGAGATAAGATGCGTGAAGATAAATGTCTAGTCTGTTGGCTAGAGTAAAAATCTCTTCCGACATGTTTAGCAACTTCCTTGACCTCGTTGACCCTTGTTTCTGAACACAGTGAACTGCGTTCAGATTGTCCATTCTGAAGGCCACCGACTTGCCCCTTAAAGCAGGGCCGTGAGCCTGAAGGAAATACAAGGGGACTAGTAATTCTTTGACATTGATGTGGGAGATTTCTAAGTGGGACCAAAGCCCCTGACCCTGGTGCCTCTGATTTGACTGAAATCCCCAACCTATTGTGCCTGACGCATCCGTGTCTACCCATACTGTTGGCGGAGGAGAGGTCCATGACATTATTGAGTGCAACGTTTCCCTCTTCGCCCAGACCGCTAGTAAGGTGTGGATTAATTTTGGGATGGGCCATAACTTTCCCGCCGGTATGAGTGGGAAATATTTGTTGCCTTCCAATATTAAACGTTTTACTTTCAACCGGCCCAACATTACAGTTAGTTGAATCCAGTTGAGAGAGCCGACCAGAGACTCCCAGACCCTCCGTATCGTAGTCAGACTGTGAAGAAACATGAACAGTTTCCTGCGAAACCTGTTGCGATTGTCCACATTCTGACTCAGAGTGAGAGCAGCTGTGTCCCAGACCAGCCCTATCCACTGAATTACTCGTGAGGGAACAAGGTTTGACTTTACCAGATTTACCTTGAACCCTAGAGTTTTGACATGATTTAAAATTATGTTGACATGTTTGATGCATAATTGCTCTGTCTCTGCCACCACCAGCCAGTCGTCTAGGTACCACAAAACTCTGATTCCTTGCTTTAACAACGGCATCAGGGCTTGCCGGACTAATTTCGTAAATAATCGAGGTACCCTCGGATCCGGGCCCCTTAATTTAGCGGCTCACCACATAAGTCGAGTTAAATAAAGCTGGACTATGTGGCGGCGCTCGACATAGGTCGAGTGGCAATTTCAGCACGTAATGTTGCTGAGAGAGAGAGACAAGTGGTGGCAGGAGAGTAGCGAGCGTATGACTGCTCCAGACCACCGCGGCGAACATACTGACACGAATCCCAGCTCCCTCCTCCCTCTCTCACTCGCTATATAAGGAATTGTATCTGGAAAGTGGCTAATTACATGCTTTTTGCACTCGCGTTGCACGGTTATTGCAAGAAAACTAGCCATCATAAAAGGATCGTTATGGTGTCATTCGAAAGCTCTGTTTATGCCCTTTCAGGGATAGGTACTTGTTTTACGTTCTGGGTCTTATTTAGGCATGAAAATGATCACGTAAACAGCCCTATTTGGCTAAAAACACCCCGCTGGGCGGTACATATAAATAAACCGCATAGGCCGCTCGTAAGGTGTTAAGACTGGCACCGGGAGTGAGAGAGACTTTAGTTTTTTGATGGTGGTGGAGTTGGTGGTGGTGGACGCTTCGCCGGCTGGCTGGCGTTGGCCGAAGACGGGCCCTGACCTGGCTTATTATGGCCGTGTCCTCTCTGACCTGAAAACCTACTCTGTCTATGCCTGTACTGACCTTGAGGGGAGGAGGAGGACTTAGGCAGAAGAAAAGGCTTAGATCCCCCGGCTGAGCCTTAGCGACTGGCCTGGGTTTGGGGAAGTTAAAGGCAGGTTTCTTAGAAGGGGTGGGACTGTGTTTAAAGGCCTGAGCCATATTAAACACCGTTCGCCACACGTCAGGGGACATTAAAGAGGGAGTGAGCACTGGTGACATTACCACCTGATTCGCAATGCTATCAGGCAGTTTTCGGACTAAGGACATTCTGAGGTCTTGTCTCGCTCGTACCGCCTCAAGCAAGGCGGTGCGGATGTCACCCAAAGATTGGATTGACGACTGAAGAAGCAGTCGCCGGGACAATTCAACCGATTGTCTGGCGTCCGCGTCTGCGATTGCCTGAGTGGACCGGAGCAAAGACTTTGCTACCTGTTGAGACACTATGTATTGAGAGAACAGGCGAAAAGCTTTCCCCCTTAGCCTAAATTCTCGTTCTAGGTGAGTTGGGGTAGGGGTAGTGAAAGGGTCTTTTAGCTCACAAAGATTAATTTTAGGGGCAGCTAAGAAAGCAAACAAAGCTGAAGGGACTCCGCCGGCAGAACACACTGGCATGGAGAACCAATAATGAGTATCTTGAGGGATCTGGTGGGAAGTTTTGGAAGTAAATGTGGTCGCAAAGTTTAGAGCCTCTGCCTCCCATTCCACCCAAGGTCCTGGACCCAACTGCCCCACCTTCAAGACTGGATTAGCTGCTGTGTCTGTGACGGTTTGCAAATCGAGTTCTGGAGTGAGAGCTGACAGAGTCTTAATGTCATTAAATCCATCATGCTTAGACCAGTCTGAAAACAGTTTTGAAGCTGAGGCAGAGGGTAAAGCCGGCTTAGCAGCATAAACAAAATAATCCTGGTGATAATAACTAGGTATAGCCTTTATGTTGACATCTAGTACATTGCCCAAAGTATCCAAGGCCCTTAATTTCCTAGATTTATTGCCCTGGATGACCCACTCACGCGGTACTGGGAGTTCCCCTGACAAGGTAGGTTGGGCGATCTCTGGTTTAGTGGGGGTCAAAAGGACCCATGACTCGTCTGGTCCGTAAAGCAAGGGCATAGCTACCTTTCTGAGAGGCGCTCTGTCTAGAGGGGGCGGATTGACATCCGTTATAACCCTTACATTCGAAGTGGTCAATGCCGCCGTAGCAGGCCTAGGAACCACTGATGGTGACAGAGGGGGAGGGGGAGGGATCTGAGTCAAAGCAATAGAAGTCATCAGAGGCCGTACCGTAGAGCTTGTCGTGGGAGCTCCCAAGTCCACTGTGGGAGTTTCATGCTGTTGGCTAAAAAATTTAGATAAAGCATTACTAAGTAGCCCATCAATTTCCTGTGCAGTGACAAATTGACTTGATGATGTACTCACTAGTGACTCATTAAGATCTTGCGCGGTGTCTAAGCCTGAACCTGACTCTTGCCCTTCCATATCCGATATAATTGAAACCTCGTCTTTATGATCCTGTTCCTCCTGAGAAGATCCCGCCGAAGCCGGGGTACCACCTTGTTGCCAAGATAAGTCAGGAATAGAGGATGGGATCGCCGCGTCCCGGTGGACTTCAGCCACTGTGAATAGTTTGAGCCGGAAGTGGGTGGTCAGGTCCTGGCCGAGAATATCGCCAAACACCTAGGCATTGGCCTACACTCCCTTGGGAGTCCGAAACACTCTCAACCCCTGAGCCCCCTGAATTCTCCAATTCCAGGGTTAAAATGTTAATGGGTAAATCATCTTTAGGTACCGGCACTATACTGGACCCCTGAGACCGAACACAAACTCTGTCTGGGGTAGAGGTACGATGAGAAGCACTAGAAACTGGCGAATGTCGGGAGGCCTTTCTATTATGGGAATCCTTCTTTGAAGATTTATGGCTGCGGTGTGACCGTGAACTAATCTTCGATTTAGAGGATTTATCGCCGTGACCACTGGTGGAACTTTCTGTCTTACTCTTCTTACTCGATGGTGAAGAGGCAAGACTAGGTGGCTGGTGTCTGAGAGGTGACCTAGACCGAGATCTCTCCCGAGACGAGGAGGCTGCCGCCGGGGGTGTAGGCTCTCGTTGACGTTTCGCCGTAGCAGTCGGAGAAGACACAGAACCCTGACCAGTCTCCGCCGGCTTACGACTAGTTACTCGAGAGGGACGTTTAGGGGGAGGGTGCTCAAAAAGAAGCCTATCCCAAAGAGGGACGTTGTCACATTGAAGTGACTTATGAGCCACAATCGTAGTATACGCTGACATCTGTTGCCTAACCTCTCGTAAGGCGACCGCTGCGGTCTTATCATTATCGCGGAGGACTTTGACACTTAATTGGGAGCAAAAGGAACATTTGCGCATCACCCACAGACCCCTTGAACGGTCTAGACATTTAACACACTTGATGCAAAGAGTGTGCGCAAAAATAGGGATACCGGCACAGGTAGGGGTAATGCATAAAGCAAAAACTGGGGCAAAGGTAGCCATGACAGAGACTGGTGGGAAACTACTGCAGGGTCTGTATTGGTCCGCCGGGGCCCAGCTCTAGAAAAAAAAAAATTTCCAGGAATTAATGCTCATAAGGTTAACCCAACATGTTCGCACACACACACACACGTGTCAATAACCCGCCGGGTAACGAGACGTAATGTCACAACGATCACAGCTCGCTACGCGGCGGGATTCTATAAAGATTTCCGAATATCTAAACATGTCCTAAGAAAGTTCAGAATACCCTCTGACATAATATAAAGGACCAGTTTGGCGTTTATAACATAGTCTTTTTGGTGGTGACTGTTTCAAGATTCAATTTTGGAAAAACAACCCCCCACAAAGACGCCGGCACCAGAATTATTTAGCAGAATAACACAGGGCAGGCTGATACGAGATCTGATTTCTAACGAATTGTCACAAAGGATCGCCGTAAGTTTGAAGGCGGCGATACATTAACGTATCTCTCAATTAACTGGTTAACTATATGGAATTGTAAATTCCTTATTTCCTCCTCCCAGGAGCACCCGCCGGGTGTGAAAAATTTGTGAAAAAGATGTTAACCCGAATTGAGCCTTCGATCGCCGTAAGTCTGAAGGCGGCGATACATAAAGTACCACTAAAATGGATCGGTTAACTAAATTGAATGACCAAGACGTTCATCCCACCCTACCAAGGTGCACCCGCCGGGTGAGATGTAAACAACGTTAACCCTATAAGTTCCTGTCCCCACTTCTTTGTAAAAGATCGCCGGGGAGGAAAGCCCTCAACAACAGCTAGGTTTTTCCTTTGGTTTGTAAAACCGGTTAGAAAAACTTCATAACATCTGTCCGCATGAACAATGTTAGATGGGTACAGCCAGTCCGCCGGGGATCATAGGGAGTCTGAAACAGGCACCAACACAGAGACGCAGTCCTGGAGAGCCACAGACACCTCCACGCCGGGGACACAAGCCTGTGTTGAAACCACGCGTGGCCCAACACGGCTCTCGGCCGGGTTTTTCATGGTGTAACCGAGAAAAACCCGCCGGAAAGTAACCCACCCCGTTCAGAAACCAACTGAACGCACAACGGACCTGGGAGCAAGCCAAGCACGACTAGCCCAGGGCCCACACAATAATCCGTGGAATTAGCCAATACACAACTAATCCAGGAAACATACATAGTCCGTGGAATTAGCCAATACACAACTAAACCAGGATACACATGACACAGTAGGACATATTTATAAAATAAACAATAACACTTGTACATGTGGCAAAGCTACGAGCGGCTGGCTAGGCCTAAGCAGACGGCATAAGAAATGTTGAAATATAAACAAAAAACACTGGAAATATAACAACAGGAACCACCGCCAACACACCACTGTAGTAAATACTTCCGACAAAGGGAAGACTGACTCGGGACCCAGAAAAAACTTCACTAAGTGAAGAAAAATACGCTGGGAACGTCAGAAGCAACGCTTACCTCATCAGAAAGATAAAAGGCAGCATAAAATAACGCGTAATGAAAGCCGCCTGCATCACAAGCTAACTCAACTGTGAAAAGATCACATGTCCACAACAGGACCACGAGGGTACATCCGAAATAGATGCCCCAATCACACGACCCAAAATACACTGCACTGCGGGCAACCAGCCCAGGACACTTTTGCTACACATATCCTAACCTTACTCGATACATCCCGGAGTAAACAAATGAGAAAAAACTCACTAGGGACGCAGCAAATGCGGAACCAGCGGAGCGTGGGGAGACACGTCCGGGCAGGCTGAGCGCAGAGCAGAGAAGGAAGAATGATGCCTGAATCAGCGTCTGGTCAAAGATCCACACAAGTACATCCACGATATGATGGAAAGCTTATTGGATAGTTATTCTTATTTTCTTTTTCTTTTTATTTTTTACGAAGTTTTTTCGTAGTGAGAACCCAATTCATAATGACTGAAGCCATGAGTGAGGTCGCATGCGCTCATGATGAAGGCTCCTCAGATTTTAAATGCTCTGCGCGGTAGATTCAAACTACGGCGGATTAGTGTTTGAAGAGGATGCCTTATATAATAGGCATGTTCGTCAATGATGGAGGGGCCACTAATAAATAGAAGGTTTTCCTTCTTTGGTATTTGGGAGGCGTCAAACCTCCCAGTCCTAGAGGTAGATTATGAGGTAAAGAAAATCGTCAAATGGTAACCAGAACAAGATGGAAAATTATGTCATTGTGCTGAAAGGGTTAAATCATGAAGGTAGGACATGGCATCTGATGATAACTATACTTCTGTTATCAGATCTGCAAGAAGAGCACCCAGTTCCAAGGTTACGAGCAGCAGGACGCCCACGAGTTGTTGCGGTGTCTGCTGGAGGCCATCCGTAATGAGGAGATCCTGCGAGCCAAACGGGCCATCCTGCGTGCATTCGCCCTCTCCGAGAAGACTGACCCCAACAGTGTCACTCCCCGGCTGAAGAAGATGATCAAGGGGTACGGCAAGCAGGCCACACACACCATCGTTGACCAGATCTTTGGAGGACAACTCATCAGCACAGGTAGGACAGAGGAAGCATCCGTTATGTGAATATTCTCGGAGAGAATAAGAGTGAGGAATTTTTAGAAACTTGAAACACTCAGTCTCTCGGACTTTTACCTTAGTCTTCAGACGAAGATTGGAAGACCAAGGTGATCTTGGGAACTGGATGTTGGGTGTTTATTTGTTTTTATTTTTGTTACAGTACATATCTACTATGAATACCAATGTTCAGACAATTACCTTGATCTTTCAGACTTTTGCATCAATCAAGAGAGAGTTTAAGTCAGAACTAAAAACCTAGTCTGGCAACCATGGATTTGTGGATCCCTTGGGTTCAAAATATGTTTCTCTGTACAGTAGCCTACATACTTATATATATACACTTTGAAGAATGAAAGATTCATAAGAAGTATGGTACGGTTTCAGTCATGTCTTAATGACAGCATTCCAGGCAGCTCTGTTGGACAGTAGGGTATGAATAAATCCATAGGAGAATCTTTATTAAATAAGATAAAAATTATAATGCAGACAAAAGATAGTCTAGCACTGAGGTGGAGAACCTCTTCCTGTTGTCCAGTTCAGGTAATTTGCTTGAATAACATAATTCAAGAACTGTTCTATTTTGTATCTAATATAGTTTAGTTGTTTTAATTTAATTTAATTTTACTAAAATAGACTTTAATTTTAGTTTTCTGCGAGGAGTGCCATGGGTCGTCACAAGTGTTTGAGCCAATGATGGATCTCTCCCTTCCAATAAATGAAGAAAAGGTAAAGTACCTAATGTTTATGTGTAAGATGATCTCTCAGTTTAAATCTTACTTTCTGTTTAAAGTAACCATCTATCTATCTATTGCCTGACGCCGTGATCCCCGAAGGGGTGGCCACGAACGAACCGCCCCCATGCACCTCTGTCCCCAGTCAGTCGACGCCCCTCCCCCCAACCAGCACCGCCTTCGTTCGTATACTTCCTCACTCCATCCTTCCACCTCTCTTTCGGTCTACTTCTCCCTCTCTGTCCCTCCACCTTGCTCTCGTACACCCTCTTAGTCATTCTCTCGCTTTCCATATGTTCCATATGGCCGAACCATCTCAAGTTGTTCCTTTTCACACTTTCCAGCACATCTACCTCCACACCACACCTCCTTCTTACTTCCTCATTAGTCTGTCTATCCCTCCATGTAACTCCACACGCTCTTCTTAAGTAATTCATTTCCACTGCTCTCACTCTTGGTCTGAGTCTCTCAACCAACGTCCATGCTTCGCTTCCGTAAGTCAGTGTCGGGATTACCACACTGTCATGCAAGGACTTCTTCACTTCCATACTGACCACCCTATTTCTTGTTACTGCTTTCAGCATTCCTACAACCCTCTTCCCCTGTTGTACCCTCTCCTGCACTTCTTCATCCATATTCCCATCTTTACTCAACACACTGCCCAGATACTTAAAAGAGTTGACGATCTCCATAGCCTGACCGTTCAGTAACCATAAATTGTATTAATTATCACTTAAGCTAAATAAATGTATTTTAAGTAAAGCAGGGTAAAATTATTGTTGGGGAGAGGGCTGTGTCCTCAAATAAGTTTATCCAATTTAGTGTTAAAGTTAGATTATATAGAGATTAGTCTATAAATATTTTTAGTGTCAACCCCTGTTTCTAATATCTAAACAAAATTATTGTCTTTTGAAAACTAAAGATTAGGATATTGTACTGTATTCTCTTGATGCAGGGCAAACCAAAGAAACCAACCACCGACGACGAAAGCACATTTGACTGTTTCGGGCGTACCACTTCCAACAACAACCTTTCCAAGCACCAATTGAAGAAACAGAAGAAGGCGGAGAAGAAACAGCAGCGACGGAACTCCAAGGGTCGCAATAAGGTAAAATTTTGTTTATTGTACCCTTTCCTCTCACTTAACCTTAGGTTATTCTTATGTGCAGTTGGGTGTAGTACATGATTAGATTAGTGTCCAGTATTCGATAAATGGATATTATTCGTAGTCATGAGCTGTACTTATACAAAGCTGAGCGATCTCTGCCATACCCGTAGCTTACTCTGACTGTTCCTTTTACTTATATATTTTCTAGATCTCAAGTGACGGCTTCTCTTCCGTGGATTGACCTCCCAATCTGCCAACCTAGAGGCTGGCAGATTGGAAGCCAAAGCGTTACATTTTTTCCTTTGCCCCTCAACTTTCTCTTCATAATTGCTGAGGGGCACAGGGCCCTGGGTGGGGCTTTGTTTTCCTGGGCGTTTCTGCACCCTCCTCACGCTCCCCGCCATGGAGTGGCTTCGGTCACCCAGGCTTTATTGTGGTAGGCAGGGAGGGTTCTGTGGGGGCACTCGGCTATGGCCTTGGCCTTCCTCGGGGCCTTGGGGCTGTTCGGCCAGGCAGCCTGGGGAACAGCAACAACAACAAAACTGCCTTGATGGTGTAATGGTTAGAGTGTTTAAAATCTATATGTGGTAACCCAGGTTCGAATCCCAGTGGATCACATGCTTGCTTTCATTAATTTCATTGGGATGTGTTTGGTGTTGGAGTTAAATTAATAAAAAATAGATTATCATTAGGTTCAGGGATATTTCGTAGCGAGGTCAGTCTATATGATCTGTGCCCCATGAATATCCTTTCTTCTCACTTAACCATAGGCTATTCATAAGTGCAGTTGGGTGTAGTAAATGAGATTAAAATCCAGTATTCGATAAATGGATAATTTAGTAATGGTTCTCTCCGTCAATGACGTAAGAGCCTTATACATATTATAGAGCGGCGGTAGCAGACGCAAATTTTTTACTATTCTGTATTTTGTTTTATAATCAAACTTCAAATCTTGTCTTCCCCATGCTTTATCAAGATTACTTTCAAACTCCCTTATTGATTCGGAATCAACTACATACTGGGGCAGTGCGTTCCACTCATTTACCACTGTATTACAAAATTAGTTCTTTGCCTTTTGAAGCCTATTTCTTTTCTTGTAAATTTTCTTAGTGTGTCCTCTCGTTCTTGTTCCCTCCCGCATCAAGAAGATACCTTCAAACACATCCTCATCATATTTTCCTGACACTATCTTAAAAGTCTCTATCATATCCCCTCTCTTTCTCCTATATGCCAGTGTCGGAAGTCCCAGTGTCCTCAACCTCTGCTCATAGCCCGCGTTCTTCAACGTTGGTACCAGCTTGCTAGCTCTCCTCTGCACTTTCTCCACTGCTTCTATATCCTTTACCATATATGGAGCCCACACCTGGTTCGCATATTCCAGGTGCGGCCTAACCAGCGTTGTATAGAGATTCCTGAAGATTTCTTCATCAATTGACACAAATGTCCTCCTTATCAGCCCACAATTCTATTGGTTTTATTTATCTTTTCCGCTAAATGTTCTGAAAAATGTAACTTATTGTCTATCACTACTCCTATATCCTTTTCTGCATTCACTTCCTCCATCGCTTCATACATACTGTATCCTACCCTGTCTGTCTTGCTTATCCCAATCCGCATGTACTTGCATTTTTTTGGATGAAAAGGCATTAACCAATGTTCAGACCATCCCTTCACATCTCCTTGAAGCAAACCCACATCTTCCTTACTCCTCACTCTTCTATACAGCTTGGTGTCATCCACATACAGGTATATCTCACTTCCATTAGCTATAACTTCAGGTAAGTCGTTGATAAACATAACGAACAATAGTTGTCCCAACACAGATCCCTGAGGTACCCCACTTGTAACTTCCCTCCACCCGAGCCTATTCCATTCACCAGTACCCTCTGTCTCCGATCTTTCAGGAAGGCTTCTATCCATTTCACACATTTCTCTCCTATACTATAGCTTCTAACTTTCTCTATTAGCCTTTTATGTGGGACCTTATCGAAGGCCTTCATAAAATCGCAATATACCACGTCTATTACATCCCCATCCTCCAGAATTTGCATCCAATCATTTACCACCTTAATTAGCTGTAGTACCGTCGACCTCCCCGGCAAGAATCCGAACTGTCTCCCACTGAGAAGTTGGTTTGATTTCATATGTTCCATTATTCCTTCTCTAATTACAGTTTCCATTAGTTTACACACACCACTTGTCAAACTGACTGGTCTATAGTTTCCTGGGTCATTTCTCTTTCCCTTCTTAAAAATAGCTGTTATGTTTGCCTCTCTCCAGTCCGACGGGATTTGTCCTGTATTAAAAGATACCTCAAATAAAAAATTGAATGGCTCTACTAACATCTCACCTCCTTCCTTTATGATTCTTGGATGTATCCCATCCGGTCCCGGGAACTTACTTCTGTTCATTTTCCCTATAGCACTCCTTATTCTAGCATGGGAAAACTCTATTAGTTCAAGTGCTGGTGCCTGTTTGATGGGAATAGTAGGCACTGCTACATCCGACTCCACTGTGAGTACCTCCCCAAAGTATTTCCCCAGCACCTCTGCTTTCTCCTTATCAGTTTCTGCTCTATTCCTATCATCCAAGTCTCCTATCAGTTCTGGGATACCTACTCTTCTTGTTAACTTTTCTTGAATATACTTCCAGAATATTTTTGGATTATCCTTCACATTTCTTGCAATCTCTCTTTCCCTCTCCTTCACCCCCCTCCTTGTCTCCCACCTTGTCTTATTGTTTATTGGTCTGCGTTCCAAATCCACTTCTTTAGTTTCTATACTAGACCCATTGTTCTTTTTTAACAATTTTAATCTTTCCCACAAACGTTTCTTTCTTCTTATCAATGTCCAAAGCTTTCTTTTCATTGGCAATTCTGTGTTCGTTCTTTTCCTCAATTTTGTTTTATCCTTATATTCTCTTACTAGCACACATTTGGATACAGCATTCTCCAGTTTGACTCTAATCTTCCTCCACATTCCTTCAGCATCTTCACCGTTCTAGTACTCCCCCCAGTCAATGTCCAAACACCGTCTCAGCAGCTCATAATCTGCTCTATCATACATGTATTTTTTTGTTTAGCTTCTATTATCCTTCTCTATTATAATATTGCAACTAAAACTTATACAGGCATGGTCACTATGACCTATAGGGCTATCCACATTGACTTCTTCCACTATATCCTCCTCATTACTAAATATCAAATCAAGTACACTCCCCTGCGTCTCATCTCTATATCTTGTCATCTCTGTAATATGTTGCGTTAAAAAACAATCTCACTTTCTCTATGAACTTGTATTTCAGGCTACACTGTCCCGCTGGAGTAGTATAATTTGCCCAGTTGATCCTTGGCAAATTGAAATCTCCAATCAATATCTTATATTTGTTCTCTCTATTATCTATTTCCTCCATTGCTTTCAGTAGGTTATCATCCTCTTCCTTACTATTATTTGGGCTTCTATTATATAGAGGCAATTAGAATTGACCCCTTGCACATTTTACTTCAATACACAAATACTCACAATACTGCTGTCTCAAATCCACCTCATTTACCTTGAGCTCTTTTCTTACATAAATAAATAGTCCTCTTCCAACCTCTGCTCTAATAGTATTCCTCTCATACAACTCAAACCCTTCCAAACTATACTCCACCAGTTCCCTTTCAATTCTAGCATTTTTTGGTCTTACTTCCTGTAAGGCTATGACATCAGGTTTTTCCTCTTCATCCTGCAACCTACATATCAGTTCTCTTTTCTTGTCCTGGGTAAACACATCAACATTACTAAACATAATCCTTAATCTTTCTACCATTCCTTCAGCAACATCATCATCCCGCTCCTCCTGTCCGTACCCTACTCCCCCCTATGATCACTACTGGGTCTGCAGCTTCGTCTCCTGTCTCTCCCCGAGACACCTCCACCCTGTTCTCCCCCTCCGCCACAACTCCTATCACATTCTCTTCCCTCCCTGATCTCCTTCTCCCTTCTATTCGTATAAACCACTTCTTCAATTTCCCATCCCTCACTCTCCAGAAAAACTTCCTCTTATCCTCCTCACCCAACTTTCCATTATCCTCATCAGCCTTTTCCTGTAATTCCTTTATTGATTTTCTTTGTTCTATGCTCAAATCCTTCTTTAGTCTTATATGTTTCAGTTCTTCATTTATGTTTAGCTTCCACCTAAAATTTGTCACTGTCTCTGCCACTGCCCTGGTTTTAAACTGTACTCTTATAGATCTCATCTCCCCCCTTCTATATCTACCTATCCTACTGACTTCCTCCACCTTCCCTTCCCATCCACATCCACACCTTTCATGGCCTCCTTCACTTTCTCCGTATCCCTCACTTTCCTCACTCCATTATCATTCGTATGAGCCTCTATATCTCCATGCATGATTACACCCCTATCCCTGTCCATGGCCTCCCTCACGACACTCTCCTTGCTCTTCATGACACCTACTACTGCACTTTCAAAACTTTTTTTGATCATATTCATTTCTTCCTTTTGTTCTTTCACAATATCCTCCAAAGCCTTAACTTTCTGTTCACCTACCACCGTCCATGCAGTTGACTCCTTCACTTCCTTGAATCGTCCTTCGTATTCCTTCAGCTGCTCCTTCAATGCCATATTCTCTGCTCCCAATTCATCTACCCTTTTTAATACCATCTCTAGGCTATTATTAACTTCCGAAATAGGAAATGGTTACGGAAGGAGGAATCTGGAAGGCAAATATATACTGGAGTCCAACATGGTTGTGTGTAACACGAAGTTCAAGAAAAGACAGAGCCATCTGATCACATATAACTCTGGGGTCTCCAGTAGCCAGATAGATTACTTCTTGGTTAACAGGAAAGACGAAACTGGTTCGAGATGTAAAGATCATCCCGTGCGAAGAATGTATCCACCAGCATAAGCTACTTGTATGCGACATGAGCTTATACAGAGATCCTAAGCGCAAGAAGGTATACATACCCAAAAGGAAAGTGTGGCTGCTGAAGAACAACGAAGCTAGGGATAGGTTTCATAGTGAACTGGAGGAAATGAATAGAAATAAGGAAGCTAGGCCTAACGATGTAAATAGTAAATTTATTAGTGGCCCCTCCATCATTGACGAACATGCCTATTACATAAGGCATCCTCTTCAAACACTAATCCGCCGTAGTTTGAATCTACCGCGCAGAGCATTTAAAATCTGAGGAGCCTTCATCATGAGCGCACGCGACCTCACTCATGGCTTCAGTCATTATGAATTGGGTTCTCACTACGAAAAAACTTCGTAAAAAATAAAAAACAAAAATAAAATAAGAATAACTATCCAATAAGCTTTCCATCATATCGTGGATGTACTTGTGTGGATCTTTGACCAGACGCTGATTCAGGCGTCATTCTTCCTTCTCTGCTCTGCGGTCAGCCGGCCCGGACGTGTCTCTCCACGCTCCGCTGGTTCCGCATTTGCTGCGTCCCTAGTGAGTTTTTTCTCATTTGTTTACTCCGGGATGTATCGAGTAAGGTTAGGATATGCGTAGCAGGAGTGTCCTGGGCTGGTTGCCCGCAGTGCAGTGTATTTTGGGTCGTGTGTTTGGGGCATCTATTTCGGATGTACCCTCGTGGTCCGGTTGTGGACAGGTGAACTTTTTCACAGTTAGCTAGCTTTGTGATGCAGGCGCCTTTCATTACGCGTTATTGCTTCCTTTTATCTTTCTGATGAGGTAGCGTATTTTTGCTGACGTTCCCAGCGTATTTTTCTTCACTTAGTGAAGTTTTTTCTGGGTCCCGAGTCAGTTCTTCTCTTTGCCGGAAGTATTTGCTACAGTGGTGTGTTGGCGGTGGTTCCTGTTGTGATATAATTCAGTGCTTTTTGTTTATATTCCGACATGTTAATGTTATCCGTCTGCCTAGGCCTAGCCAGCCTCTCGTAGCTTTACCACATATACAAGTGTTATTGATTTATTTTCTAAATATGTACTACTGTGTGATGTGTGTCCTGGTTTAGTTGTGTATTGGCTAATTCCACGGACTATTTATGTGTCCTGGGTTAGTTGTGTATTGGCTAATTCCACGGACTATGTTGGGCCCGGCGTTAGTTGTGTTTTGGCTACGCCTCGGTCCTGTGTTGCGTTCAGATGGTATCTGGACGGGGTGGGTTATTTCCGGCGGGTTTTTCTCGGTTACACCATGAAAAAACCCGGCTGGTTGCCGAGTTTTGGCCACGCGTGGTTTAAAAACAGGCTTGTTTCCCCGGCGAGTGGGTGTCTGTGGCTCCCCAGGACTGCGTCTCTGGGGTGCCTGTTTCAGGCTCCATCTGATTCCCGGCGGGTTGGCTGTACCCATCTAACAGTGTTCATACGGACACGTGTTGTTTGTAGTTTTTCGGTTTTGCAAAGCCAATATAAAACTATGCTGTTGTTGTATTTCCTCCCCGGCGATCTTTTACAAAGAAGTGGGGTTAGGAACAATTGGGGTTAACTTTTAAACTTTAAATCACCCGGCGGGTGCAACCTGGTAGGGTGGGATGACCGAATTTGCAAAATTCAGTTTTGTTGACCAGACAATATAGGGATGCATTGTGTATCGCCTCCTTCAACATACGGCAATTTAAGGCACAATTGGGGTTAACGTTTTTTTTTTAAACTAATATTCACATCCGGCGGGTGCTCCCTGGAAGGGTGGGAATAACGAATTTACAATTCAGTTAGTTAACCAGACAATTGAGGGATACATTTTGTATCGCCGCCTTCAACATACGGCGATCTAAAAAGATACTTCGGGAGAAGTTAGATCTCGTATATTTGTCAGGCTTCCCAGTTTTTTATCTACGAGATAATTCGGGGGCCGGCGTCTTTTTTAGTTTTTTTTTTCCAAAATTGAATCTTGAAACAAACACCACCGGAAAGACTTAATCAGTTATAAACGCCATGCTGGTCTTTATATATTATGTCAGAGGGTATTCATAAATCTTTTGGACAAATTAAGATATTCTGAAATCTTTTACTTAGGAAACCCCACCGCGTAGCGAGCTGTCGTCGTTGAGTATTACGTCTCGTTACCCGGCAGGTTATTTAACACTTGTGTGCGAACATGTTTGGGTTAACCTTATGAGCATTAATTCCTGGACATTTTCTTTTTTTCCAGAGCTGGGTCCCGGCGGGTCTATGCAGAACCTGGAGTAATTATCCCACCAGTCTCTGTCATGGCTACCTTTGCCCCGGTTTTTGCTTTATGCATTACGCCCTCCTGTTCAGGTATCCCTATGTTTGCGCACCCCCTTTGTATGAAATGTGTTAAAATGTCTCGTTTGGTGTAGGTTACCTTTCCGGCGTTTTTTCTCGTTGCTCCGAGAACACCGTTTTTGTTTACCGAGTTTTAGTTAGGATGGCTCAAAATAGGTAAGTTACCCCGACGAGTTTGGTCGCTTGGGGCTCATAAGAAACTGCGTTTTCTGTGGTCGAGCCTGGGAGCAGGCTTCCTGTGTTATTCATTGCTTTATGCATTACGCCCTCCTGTAATGTATAGTTTAGTGTGGGTTACCTTTCCGGCGTTTTTCTCGTTGCTCCGAGAACACCGTTTTTGTTTACCGAGTTTTAGTCAGGATGGCTAAAATAGGTAAGTTACCCCGACGAGTTTGGTCGCTTGAGGGCTCATCAGAAACTGCGTTTTCTATGGTCGAGCCTGGGATCAGGCTTCCTGAGTTATTCCCGTCGAGGGGGCTCCACTCAGTTTTCTAGGTGATCAGGCTGACACCTGTTGGCCTTGGTTTTCTCTGCTTTTCAAAGCCATTGAAACAATGCTGTCTGTTTGTTTGGTCTTTACCTCCCGGCGACCTTTTTACAAAGAGGTCTGGGGCAGGTATAATTGGTTTGACATTAATAATAATAATAATAATAATAATAATAATAATATAATATTTATTCAGTTAGCAATTTACAGAGTTGGTACCACATAGTATGTTATAAATATGACATGTACCAGCCTTGCATAATTCCAACTAATGATAGCCCAATAAGGCCATTAGGCGTATTTCCATTGGGGTCCTTGTATATAAAACCCGGCGGTTGTACCTTCGGGTGGTTATATTAACGGATTTGCGATTTGAGATAATTTGCCAAACAATTGATTGATACAATAGGGTATCACGGCCTTCAAGACGGCGATCTATGAGGGCTTCTGGGAGAAGCCGGATTAGAGATTATGATAGGCTTAGACTTTTTATGGGATAAAAAGATGCCTGAATCTTACTAGTGTTTCAAGTGTAAAGGGTTACTTGAAAGACTTCATCTTTAATAAAGATATGCTTCATCTTTATGAGGATTAAGAAGTTATGCTTAATTCTTTTGGACAGATAAAAGATATGCTGAAATCTTTAATAAGCCATTGAAACAATGCCGTTTGTTTGTTTAGTCTTTCCCTCCCGGCGACCTTTTTACAAAGAGGTCTGGGGCAGGTACAATTGGTTTGACATTGCATATAAAACCCGGCGGTTGTACCTTTGGGTGGTTATATTAACTGATTTGCAATTCGCGATAATTTGCCAAACAATTGATTGATACAATAGGGTATCACGGCCTTCAAGACGGCGATCTATGAGGGCTTCTGGGTGACGCCAGATTAGAGATTAAGATAGGCTTAGACTTTTTATGGGATAAAAAGATGCCGGAATCTTACTAGTGTTTCAAGTGTAAAGGGATACTTGAAAGACTTCATCTTTAATAAAGATATGCTTCATCTTTATGAGGATTCAGATGATATGCTTAAATCTTCTGGACAGGTAAAGATATGCTGAAATCTTTAATATGATACTAAAGGACAACGAAAAGTAGTGGTGGAGTGCTACGGTTCGTTGACCGGCGGTTTTGAGGCACATATTTTGTACCGTTTTTTGGGTGTAACCCTATGAGCATTAACCCTTCAACCCCGGGTGGTACACGTGTGTACCATTATGTTTTGACCCGAGGAACCCGGGTGGTACAACATTCTACCATTGCTTGCGTATGTGCTTTTGAATGGCGCGCGTAAACATTTCGTTCCGTGGTCGCTAGGTGACGCCACCAGACACCATGTACGCCACCAAAACAGTCTCAACCTTGCCGCCAACATGGATACTAGCCCAAAAAGTTATTCCCCTGTGTCCGATTCCATGCTCCCTTCGACGCCTGCCCAGGTTCGTCGCGCCCTAACGCAAAGGCACGTACAAGATGCGTTGACTCCCGGAGGTATTGAAATAGCTTTGATGAGTTATGAACGTGGTGAAGGACAAAATAGTGTTGATGACTTGGGCAGTGATAGCTCCGAGTCTTATCAGTCGCACTTACTCATCGTGGCGGAAAGTTGAGAGTGGTGTGCCGCAGGGATCTGTGTTGGCACCTCTCATGTTCCTTATGTACGTGAATGACCTGCCGATAGGCATAAATTCCTACATGTCAATGTTTGCAGACGACGTAAAAATTATGAGACAAATAACAAATAAAAGTAGTTGTGAGGAGCTGCAAGGGGATTTAGATAGAATATATGAATGGAGCACCAAGTGGAAAATGAAATTTAATATAAGTAAATGCCATGTGTTAAATATGGGAAGAAGTGTGAATAGACCAAATTGGGAGTACAGGATGGGAGATAATATAATTAGCAAGGCCGAAAAAGAAAAGGATTTAGGGTTGATTATACAAGATAATTTGTCGCCAGAGAAACATATTAACAAGCTCTTTAGCGGAATGTATGCAATGGCCGGGAATATGAAAGTTGCTCTGAACTACTTGGATGAGACCATGGTAGCGAAAATTATGAAGAGTATGATTAGACCAAGATTGGAGTATGCAGCCCCCCGCTCTGCCTGCTTTGTTGGTTTCACTTTTGAACACGTGCGGGGGCTGACTGAGGCGGCAGGAGGGGAGTGCATGCCCGCATGCCCACCCTTCCTGCCGCCCCCAACTAATTGTAGTGGGCCCTATCATTTCTCATCCTTTCTGTTTTCCGTTTTTCCCTTCTTCCCGCTGCCCCCTCCTTTGGGAGCACCGTGACTGTCATGAGGTAAACGACCGTACTCACTCTTTGGTTTCGTTGGAGGGTGTTGTGGGTCGGCAATCCCTACACCCGTCGAACTGTGGTACCCGACGTGTTCGAGCGAGGGGAAACTTTTATGCCAAACCCTAACCCTTGTGCTGGGTCGGCGATCGACGGATCGACGGCCCTTAAGGTGCATTAGTCGGGGTGTATATCTGCAAGAATTCCTAGGGCGGTCGTCCCGTCCTCTAATTGTGGCTCCATGGTGGGTTTGGAATCTGACTCAGATGAATTTAGAAATATTCGTCCTATGGTATCTAAAATTGCCCCCTCTGACGCCGACCCCTGCGAGAAATTGGACTGCCTCAAGGACCCTTCCCCTGCTGCCAACAGTGCCGGAGTTCCCCACTCAGGCATGGCACCCACAGACCTTGGCAAACCTCCTAAGGATACTGTGACGAATTCTCCATCGTCGGGTAGTGAGATCCATCAGGTGATCTCCCCGGCATCAATTCCTATGCACAGTACTGCCTCTGTGATCAATAATAGTGATGACAACCCCACAGTCTCGACTTTAACTTCTAAATTACCAGATTATGATTCTAGCCTTAATCTACCTCTTCATTCTGTTGACAACCTTACTGAAGAACCTCGCATGCCCTCAGCTGACACCCCTACGGATGCTTCTTGCATCCCTGACCCGTCTGTGACTCCATCTGTTACCATCTTCCCTCCGGATGCAGGATCTCCTACCTCAATTAAACCTGCTTTTGTACCTCCACGATCTCAATGGGCCGTTAATGCAGGTACAGGAAAAGACCTTGCCGGTATTTCCTCTGCCATTCCCACGCTTCAACCGTTCGTACCTTCGCTTAACCGACAAAGGCGTAAACGTAACACGTATACCCCTGCTTCGAAGGACACTTATAACGCTATGTTCAGTCCCCCTGATTGGTCACGGTTTTTCACGGTCTCTGGTGAACCTATGGATGATTTCAGTCTATACGATACTCTCGCACAAGATACTGGTGACTTCACCATGCATGCTGTTGGATCGGCCAAGCGCATGATTGAGGTGAAAACACAGGAGCAATCAGAAGCCTTACAAGCCTACCTCGACACCCCCAACGACAGATACACAGGTAAACCTGATGAATACCTGAATCAGTGTACTGGCACGGTTGTGCTCCCTTCCAACTTCGAATTTGCAGATCAGAGCTTTACAGACTCAACCAATCGTATCTTAAAATTATTGCAAAGAACTGACCCCACTGTTGTTAAAGTTGACACTTATACTGCTCCTCAGCGTGGAAATTAGCCCCCACTACGCATTGTCAAAATCTATTTTAAGCGCCATGACCTCCCTATGCATGTCCGTCTTGCAGGTCGCCAACTGCAGGTACGAAGGTATGTTAACAAGCCGAGACAATGCACAAATTGCTGGAAGCTTGGGCATTCAACCCCACGGTGTCGGGCTCTCAATGCTCGTTGCTTAAATTGCGGCTCAGAACAACATGCTCTCAACAATTGTCAAGTCAGCGCGCCCCGTTGTGCAAATTGTGACGGGTCCCACAAAGCCAATGACAGAACATGCCCGCACTTTGCGTTTCATTGTGACGTATTACATTTACAGGCCACAAAAGGACTCCCCTTCCGGTCTGCTGCAGCACAATTCAGGCAGGAAGGTAAATCTCCTCCATATCGACGGTTTGAATCAACTACACCCGCTGACTCCTCTGACCACCAGCGTCCAGAGCAGCCTCCGGCACCACCTATTAGCCCACAACATTACCCCACCAATGATACCTTCCGTTTATTTCACCTTAACTCCCCGGACCTATCCACCTCTAACAGGTTCGAGGGATTTACTAACTTGACCGATGATACTGAGTTTTGGAACATGACTGCCGAAGAGAACCTCATGGAATGTAACACAGTACCAGATATAGAGACTTCTCCCCAATCTCGCTCCACCCAGTCGCAGCCTCGGAAAAAGCGTAAGGTTGCAAGTCCTATCCGGTCATTATCCCGGACCTCGAAACTCGGTTACACCACACAGAAGTGGGTTATGCCTACCCACGATCCGGACTGTGGCTGCCATAACTGCGGCCGATTTTTCTACTTCAGCACAAGACTTCTACCCGTACAGTACTCACCGAACATCTTCACAAATTTCTTTCCAAGCGAGCTCCAGCGGAAGATGCTCCAATTCACCCGACTCCTTGTTATTGTGTCACCCATATTTGTGAATCTGATCCTACGCCCAAGGACTTGATGCAGAGATTCCTGAAGGACAATAACCTGTTGGATTCTGACTTGACTAATATAGAGCTATCACAATCCCGATTTGATGTTCACCAACCTCCTGTCAATGTGCGTACCACCCTCACCACGCCTGATCCTCCCTGTAACCTTGAGCGCCATGTTCCGTTAGCCGCTCCCCACTGCCCAAATCCCGATGCTCCCAAACCTAGAGGCATTCCCCCACAAACTCCTGCTAACCCTACGACACCATCATCTGACAAACCTTCGATAAAGACTCATCATACCCCGAGCCCCTCACAATCTCCTGTATTGATATGTCACACCAATATCCCACCTGACAAATGTGGATGTCCAATTTGTTTCCGTAATTACATCACACCCCATATCTGTGCCACGGATCCCTGCCTCCTTGCTCGGACGCAGGAATTTGTCACCACACGTACACTTCCCCCTAACCCTGATGAAGATGTTACCTCCGCTTATCTATTTATGGACGCTCTGCGCCAAAAACTCCTCCACTGCCCCACCCTTGTTCCTAAACTAGTCACACAATTCACAGCTATTTCTGAAAAATGTACAGACCTTACATCTACCCCTTCACCTTCATCCACACAACCCTCTCCACACTCACAACCTTTACCGGACTCTCTTCAAGAGACCTCTATTGTCGATGACTCTGACAATCCTATTCTTGATGGCATATAACATTTTGCAATGGAATATAAACGGATACCAAACTCGCCTCCGTATGGGAGAATTACAACGATTACTTAAATTATATTCACCATTATGCATTTGCCTCCAACATGTAGGCAATTTTGTTGTCCCCCCCAGGCATTATACTGTTGCTGCTAGCTCCCCTATAACCCCTTCACATCTCCGAACGGCCATCCTTGTGCACTATAAGTGCGTATTTGTTCCTGTCACCCTTGACCCCAACCCTTTTCAAACAACTGCCGTCTCCATTTCATTACCAAACCTTCCTTCCTTGACTGTTTGCTCCTCCTACAATCAACCCTCCTGTCATTACAATACTTCAGACCTTCATCAACTAGTACAACAACTGACCCCACCGTACCTTATTCTGGGCGACTTTAACGCACACTCTCCCCTTTGGGGCAACCCAAACACAGACATCCCAGGCGATAAAATTGAAAAATATCTCCTTCATTCTACTCTTTGTTGTCTCAACTTTGACACCCCCACCTACAGATCTGCTACCCACTGTACATTTTCCGCTGTTGATCTTTCCTTTGCCTCGGATGACGCAGCTCCCCTATTTGACTGGTCAGTTTTACAGGATCGCTTCTCCAGCGACCACTACCCTATACTCCTTAAGTATTTGTGCCCTGCATCCTCCCCTCAAATATCGAGTTATAATCTCTCTAAAGCCGATTGGACGTCTTATACGCACTCCTCTGCAGACGTTTCGGACTTCTCCCCTACCCTCTTCCCCTGCCCACAATTTTGATTATTTTTCGTCCTTCCTGAACTCCATTGCACGCACTCATATCCCGCTTACCTCCTCGCTGACGCACCCTCGCCAGGTCCCTTGGTGGACGCCCACTCTAGCCCAAATGATAAAATTCAAGCATCGTGTGGAACGCCTTCTTAAGCGTCTGAGTGTTAGGCAGCGGCGTTTAAAGACTGTTTCCCCCCGGCTTTTTTCCACTAATCGTTACTTTGACCTTATAACCATCACTATTGAAAAAATTGCCCTTAAAACGTTCTATAACAAGATCTGTGCAGTTGTCAAACGCAGTATCCTTGACAACAAGATACTTTCATGGCGATCATATATCTCATCCTTCAATTCCCGCACCCCTCTCTCTACTTTATGGAAAAAGTTTCGCAGTATCAACGGACGCACTGTACGGCCTCCACTCTCTCCACTCAAAGACCCTGCCTCGGACTCGCTTACACATGACCCCCTTGACATCGCTGCCATACATGCCAAACATTTCTGTCACGTCAGCTCAGACCAGTCATTGCCTCGTCAATTTCTTCGTTATAAATGTATGGAGGAATCTCACCCGCTATCTTTTCATAGCGGGAAAACACATGAATATAACACCCTTTTTTCAATTCCGGAATTGCGACACGCGCTCGACCTGTGTACAGACACTACTCCTGGCCCGGATGGATTCTCGTACGCTCTCATCCGTCACCTCCATCCACGTGCGCTACAACATCTTTTACAACTGTACAATCAGTTTTGGATAAGTAACTACTTCCCACCGTCTTGGCGGCATGCTTACACTATACCCGTACCGAAGCCTGGAAAAGATCATAGTCTTCCCACAAATTACAGACCGATTGTGCTTACCTCATGCCTCTGCAAATTAATGGAAAAAATTATCAATCCTCGACTTTTACATTACACTGAGTCACATGCCCTCCTATCCCCATATCAGAATGGTTCCCGCCCTGGCCGTTCTACACTGCACTCACTTATTCGCCTTGAACACCAAATACGTGATGGGTTCTCCAAGAACCAACCCACAGTGGCAATATTTTTTGACATTGCTAAGGCTTATGACACAACATGGAGACACAGGATTTTAAAAAAATTACACGATTCTGGCATGCGGGGTCCTCTTCCCTGCTTTTTACAAAATTTTCTCTCTAACCGTACATTCCAGGTCAAAATAATGGTCTCCTATCGGACATTATGTCACAAATTAATGGAATACCACAAGGATGTGCCCTTAGCAGCTTACTCTTTATTATGGCGATCAATAGTGTCATACGCAGCCTCCCACCTGAAATATCGTATAGCTTGTATGTGGACGACTTCGCAATATATTATACTTCTCCCAGTCTGACTCACATACAACGGCGTCTCAACATTGCTCTAAAATCCATCCACTCTTGGGCATCCACTGCTGGTTTTCAATTTTCTGCTGAAAAGACTAACGCCGTTGTATTCTATAGAAATGTTCGACATTTACGTAACCAGTCCATTACTCTCACCATGGGACATTCTAATATTCAGATCCTTCCACATACCAGGTTCCTTGGTTTAATCTTTGATACTCACCTCAATTGGAAGAGTCACGTTGCCTGCTTAAAGGCACGTTGCCTCCAGAGAATGAATGTTCTGAAAACAGTCGCACGAGTCCATTGGGGCGCAGATCGCGCTACACTTTTACTGTTCTACAGAGCTACCATCCTCTCAGCCCTAGATTATGGTAGCCCTGTGTATGGCACGGCCTCTGCTTCCACATTAGGAACCCTCGACAGCGTACACCATTTGGGCATCCGCATTAGCTCGGGGGCATTCCGTTCCTCTCGTGTCTCCAATATCCTATGTGAGGCTGGGACCTTACCTCTAGCCTACCACCGTCGATTAGTCCTCATGCGTACGGCTGTTCGCCTCCGTCATGACCCAACTCTACTAGAACTATTCCATTCCACAGATAACTATCGTTCAACCATTCCAGTGCCATTCCCACTATTGTCTCGCCAATTGCTCTCCACTTACAGTATC
This sequence comes from Paralithodes platypus, assembly GCA_032716605.1. Taxonomy (NCBI): domain Eukaryota; kingdom Metazoa; phylum Arthropoda; class Malacostraca; order Decapoda; family Lithodidae; genus Paralithodes; species Paralithodes platypus. The sequence continues at coordinate 48,100,702 of CM064520.1, forward strand.
ACCGTTCCTCCCATAACTCCCCCTCCTAGTCACATCACTCCGTGGACCCTAAAACACCCTACAGTTTGCTTTCACTTAGCAGATCAACTTGATGCCCAAGCCCCATCTCAACGTCGACATCTCGCTTTACAACATCTTGATGATCACATCCCGGCTGTTTTCATTTACACCGATGGCTCGAAAACTGCGGATGCCGTGGGTTGCGCTGCAGTCTCAGACCATGGCTTGTCTCAAAGTACCTTACACCATCACTCCACGGTTTTCACTGCTGAATTATGGGCTATTCAAGGTGCTTTAAGCACCATCTCTTCATTGTCGAGGAACTCTCCACGGGTCGTTATCTGTAGTGACTCAAAGAGTGCACTGCAAGCCTTATGTGTATTTGCCCCCAAGGACCCATTGGTCAAGACTATCATCCACACAATACACAAATTACAGTGCGCCAATCGTTCCATCACACTGTGCTGGATCCCCGCGCATGTAGGAATTCCCGGGAATGAGCGTGCAGACTTCCTCGCTAAGCAAGCGTGTCATGGTACACCCTCTACTACTTTGCTGCGTTCGGAGGATATGCTCCCTGTCCTCCGTCGCCATGTTTATGACGCTTGGCGAGTTGAGTGGAGCAACCATTAACTGGCCACCTTCGCTCCATTAAGGATGACATACACTTGTGGCCCTCTTCAATTAATGGTTCACGTGCAGACCAAACCCTATTAACTAGATTACGTTTAGGCCACACGCGCCTCACACATGGTTACCTGATGTCCACCCCTCGTGGTCCACCACCTGAATGCCAACATTGCCATACATCATTGACTGTTTTTCACTTTCTTTGTATTTGTCCCGTCTATGCATCTGAAAGACGGAGATTCTTGCTGAACACCTCATTACATGGCATCCTCTCTGACTCAGACTCTTTCAATTTCACCCCTATTCGTCACTTCCTGAGAGCGATAATTTTATACAATGACATATAACTGCTGACATATACGTGACTTTAAACTCTGTACCACCTCCTCCACCACTGGCCTTGAGAGGGCCTAGGCCCAGTGGGCTAGTATAAAATAAAAGCATCATCAACAACTGGAGTATGCAGCAGTGGTGTGGTCCCCGCGTCTAAAGAAGCATATTCACAAGTTAGAAAGAATCCAGAGAGCAGTTACTAGATTGGTTCCAAGTCTCAGAGAACTGCCATATGAAGGGAGGCTAGACAAATTAAATCTACCAAGTTTAAAAGAGAGGAGAGAGAGGGGAGACATGATAATGATGTACAAATGCACCCGGGGGCTGGAGAGGCTGGATAGGGAGGATATGTTAATTATGGATACAGGAATAACTAGAGGCCACAGCTACAAAGTAAAAAGACCTACCTGCAAGAACGATATCAGGAAGTTTAGCTTCCCCTATAGATGTATTGACAAATGGAATGGGCTGGAGGAGGAGGTGGTAGGGGCAAGGAACATCCATATTTTCAAGAAAAAATTGGATAAAAAGTAGACTGAGAGACGGGACAACACGAGCTTAGCTCAACTCCTGTAAACTACAATTAGGTAAATACAATTAGGTAAATACTATAGTGAAGATTTAGACGATCTAGACGAAATTCATCAAAGAGACGCGCAATTTGTTGGATTTGAGCATGGCGATGATAGTGATGATAGTACTGAACGTGATATAGTTGTGCAAGGTGATGAGAGTGTAGTGAGAGTGAGCGAATGGGACAGCACTAGGTCGACTACCAAGTTTAGGTTGAGTGACATGACACCTAGCCCTTCGCCAGCTAAATCCCCATTCAAGATACGTTTTTATAAGAAGCAAGTTCTTGAAAAGGCGGCCGCGGCAGCCAGGAAAGAGGCCCTAAAACTTGTTGAGGGAGCAGTGCGTGAGGGTGCCAGTGAGGGTGAGCGTGAGGGTGAGGTTGACACGCCATTGTCTTCCTTATTTACCCACGCCACCCAAGTTGCCCCAGGCGCCCGCCATTCTTCCCCACCACCACCAGCACTGCCTAGGGTTGAGGACCCCCCACTTTCGGCCTATTTACCCCCTATTTCCCCCGAGAGGAGACATACTACTAAAGAAAAGGGAAAAGGGAGAAAATATGTGAAAAAGGAGCTACAAGTAGGCGCTCTTTGTTCGAGGCTCCTGCGGCTTCCACCCCTGCTGGTCCCAGCCATACGCCCCCGCAACTTTCCCCAGGGTCCATCCCACCTCTCCAGCCTACAACAGAGGTTCCTGACGATGTATTTGACCTCGCATCCATACCTGCACCTACAGACACTGAACCAGTGCTGTCTACGACTCGTCGTAGGCCAAGGAGCCCCGAACCTCTGCATGAAGATGACAGAGCCTCACCTGCCACTCCTTCCCCACCTCGCCGACCTACACGCCGCCCACGCATCATTCGTTCCCCGCGAGATTATGAGGGGGGGTCTGAAGATGAAGGGCACCTCACAGATGACTCTGGCCATGATTACATGGGTCCACCGTCAGGGCAAGATGACGGCTCTGACGACAACGACGATGACTTTATGGACATCGACGACCCTCAACCCAGACGCTTGGCCCAGGGCCGTCGTGCTCCTGGCCGCCCTGGCCGCCGGGCTGGGCCTGGGCGCCGTCGCGCTCCTGGCCGCCCTAGGGTGTGCGCTGCCAAAGTTCGTGGGCGTGCTGCCCCAGCTGCAGCTCCTCGTCAGCGTCGCCAGCAGGACCCATTTTATATTTTCAACTGGCAGGATGTGGCTGCTGATGAAGTGAATGACCCTGATGTAACCCCTTTTGATGAGGTACAGGAGGGTTCAGGAGTTACCCCAAGGTTTCCCGCAGGCCCCAATGATCCACCACATCAGCTTTTTGAGGCAATTTTTGATAAGGAGGTTACTGAGTTTGTCATAGAGGAGACAAACAAGCACCACCAAATCCAGGTGAACTTTTTTGGCAAGGTGACCAAGGGCCACATGAAGCGGTGGACCCCAGTGACTCATCCCGAGTTCATGGTGTTCCTGGCAATCACCATGCTAATGCCTCATGTAAAGAAGCACAGGTTGGCTGACTATTGGATCACCAAAGATCTGATATCCACCCCTGCCTTCGGGAAATACATCTCTCGGGACCAGTACCTCGACATCCTCGGAGCGCTCCATCTTGTCACCAACACCGACATGCATCTCTCTGACAAGCTGTGGAAGATTAGGACGTTGTACGAGATGATGCGAGAACGTTTCACGTCATACTTCACGCCCTTCTGCAACGTCTGTATTGACGAGTCTCTTGTGCTGTTCCGGGGAAAGCTGAGCTTCAGGCAGTACATCCCCTCAAAGAGACATCGCTTTGGTATAAAGTTCTTTGTGCTGTGCGATTGCCAAACTGGCTATGTCCTGGACTTCCTGGTCTACAGCGGGAAGGAAGGGGACGTGGAAATAGACCCCCTCATTGGCTTTGGCGGAGCAGTGGTTCAAGCCATGATGAACCGGTACTTCGAGAAGAATCACGTCCTCTACACGGACAACTACTACACGTCCCCCACTCTCTCAAAGTACCTCCATCAGCGCAAGACGGGGACTGTAGGCACAGTTAGAGCGAAAAGGAAGGGCATGCCAACTTTCCCTCCTAAAACCAAGAAAGGCGATGTCTTCAAGAAGAAGTCGGGACCCATTCTGGCTATCCACTGGCACGACCAGCGGAAGGTCAACCTCCTGAGCACCGTCCACAAGGGGGAAATGGTTGAGACTGGCAAGGTGGATCGCCGCACCCAAGTCAGGGTGACCAAGCCCGATGCTGTAATGGACTACAACATAAATATGAGGCTGGTGGACAAGTCCGACATGCAGATAGGCTTCATCGACTGTCTGCGTACCTCGTGCAGATGGTACAAAAAGTTCTTTCTGCACATGGTGGACATGTCAATGCTGAATGCCTACAATATCTACAGGCTTCGGAATCCGCGCACACCCAGGAAGTTCAGTAGCCTGCGGAGGTTCCAAAAACAGGTGTTGGTGGAGCTCCTGGACAGGTATGCTACGCCACAGAGGGCAGTGGCACAACCTGTGCCCCCCGTTCAGGGCCGCATGCAGTGTGCACAGTATCTAAATGTGCACAAGCTCGGTTACCTGCCTCTGGATCGAGATGGAGTCACCATTAGCAGAAGGCGGTGCCATGTCTGCTGGAACAGCCAGGTGAGGCCGAGGAAGCAGAAAAAGACCACCATTCAGTGTGTGGAGTGCCAGGTGTCACTATGTGCTATACCGTGCTTTGCTGAGTACCACACCAAGCAGGAGTACTAACTAATAATCATAGTGAAAGTACCAAAGAGTGACAATATGTATGTATATAGGCAACAAGTGGAAACAAAACAATGTATTGTGATAAAAAAGTCATGTATTATGAAAACATATATAAATAAGTGAAAAAAGACACAATAAATTGTATATAAAACGTTAACAAAGCATATAACTAAGTGAAAGTGACACATGACATAATATTAGATGGCCAAAGTATAATAAACACCTGTGATAACGAATAATCACTGCCTAATATAGCAATAACCTACCTCAATTACTAATAAAATGTACCGTATCAAGTGAAAATGAGCATTATCAGTGACAGTGACACTCTCTCAAGCATATTTACCAAAGTGAAAGTGACACACAAAGTAATATTAGATGGCCAAAGTATAATAAACACCTGTGATAACGAATAATCGGTGCCTAATATAACAATAACCTACCTCAATTACTAATAAAATGTACCGTATCAAGTGAAAATGAGCATTATCAGTGACAGTGACACTCTCTAAGGCATATTTATCAAAGTGAAAATGACACAACACCCAATACTTGATGGCCAAAGTACAATAAACACCTGTGATAACGAATAATCACTGCCTAATATAACAATAACCTACCTCAATTACTAATAAAATGTACCGTATCAAGTGAAAATGAGCATTATCAGTGACAGTGACACACTCTCAAGCATATTTACCAAAGTGAAAGTGACACACGAACTAATATTAGATGGCCAAAGTATAATAAACACCTGTGATAACGAATAATTAGTGCGTAATATAACAATAACCAGCCTCAATTACTCCTAAAAACTACGGTATCGAGTGAAAATGTGAAATATTAGTGACAATGATAGCCTAATACACATATTTTATATAATTGGACTCCAAATAACTATAATAACATCACTATCAATAAATAAAATCGACTCCGGGAGGTAAAAACTCTGGCGCGACGAGTGGCTAAGTGCGGGGCCTGGGCCAAGGCGACGCATCCGAACGCGGGAAGATTTTCCCGCATAAAAATCACACCACTTCCCGCGCTCGCCATTATGCAATCACTTGGGCTAGAGACCTCTACTCAACGGCATTCTACACATGAAGGTTTGTGCAAAAAATTTTTTTTTTTTTTATAACTTTGTGTCCTGTATTTCAGGAGTAACAGGTGAATCAACATGGACCAAAATTCCTCAAAACCCCCGGTCACAGAGTACAGTCACGATCTACCCTAGCCGGGGTTGGAGGGTTAATCCCCGGAAAATTCTCTTTCCAGGGCGGATTACCGGTGTTGCACCAGGTGACCAGGTAGTTCCCGGGGGCGGGGTAGTTTTCCCCCAGTCTCTGTCGTGTCGGCACTTGAACCTCTCATTGCTGTATGTTCAACGCCGTTAAGCTCAGGTAGCCTTATCTTATTTTTATTTGTTAATGAAATAATTTAATAGCTGAATCATAATAAACATATATATTTTCTATGATTATATTATGATAATATTGTGTTTATTTATAGTAATTTATTTTAATACAATTAAATATAAATTAAATTAATTAGTATACTTTATGATTTTGCTCACCAGCTCTGCTTTCAATGTGTTAATGAGCTATGGGAGCTTTTAATTATCATAAACCTTTCCGGGACTCGGACGAGGGCTCCCGTTCTGGGAGTATACCGAGCTCGCAAGCGAGGGACAGCCACAGCCAAGGTGTATGGCGATACTCACAGTCGTACCTCACCCGCCGGACGATAACGCCGGCGGGCGGACCTGACGCTCTGATGACGGACGAGAACAGGTTGAGTTCCAATTATCTCTTTTCCGCCGCCAGACGCGTCTCTAATGTGCCACGTAGTCAACAAACTACAGGATTAGCGAGGCGTAGTCTCGCTAATCGCGCCCCTGTGGCCGGCGCAGTGTGGTACCAGCATTTGAACACGTGGTGCCCGCACCCAGTGTCCCTCCTGGTCGGGTTGTTCCACTTAGAACACAATTGGCAACCTAGAAACCTCGCGGACTTGTTCATTTTGGACATTCAGGAGGCCAAGTGGCTAGCACCTTATGGTAGCGACGTGACCAAGATATTCACGAATCAATATACCCAGTCTACAAAGCGACAGTTTCAATCGCATTGGAAAGCTTTTACGTCTCGGATTCTTAGAACAAAACAAACTGTGCTCTCGGTGGCGTTGGTTGTTTATTATTTAATTTATCTGTTCATGCAGAAACATTTATCTGAAAGTGATTTATGTGGGCAGGTTTTAAACTCCGCCCACCTCCCCGTCAGCTCAGGCCTACATGGTCTCTGGACAAAGCATCGTCGTTATTCTCGTTCCCGTATGTACCAAAGACTGCAGATTTTACAAAAGGGCAGTATTCCTTATGGCTTTGGCTACCGGGAACAGAGTATCTGAGCTGGCGGCGATGAGCAACGCACCTAATTGCCTCAGGTTTGATAGGCTTCATGAGTGTAATCACATTGCACCTTCCCCAGGATTCATAGCCGAGATTGAGCACAGTGAACACGTGTTTTCAGAGTTCACGGTGCCGGCGTTAAACAGGGGAAAGGTGCACCATCTTTTTTGCCCAGTGCAAGCTCTAACCAAATATTTAAGAGTGGCACCTCTAAATCACCAGGGTGCTTTATGGGTCGCAAGTCCGGGTGAACGATTGATGGAGCGTACACTGGCTTCTCTCTTGGTCGAGGACTTTAAAGAGAAGCATCCCGGCGTTGTGGGTAAGACCCACGATTTACGCAAGGGGACAGCCTCTTTACGTTTCCTTAATAATCTTTCGGTGGAAGTTATTACGTCCACACAGTTGTGGGCCTCTAATCAGGAGTTTTTGCCTCGATACCTTTCAGTAGCTCTGGACAAACCTTCCTTGCCATGTATAGCTTTACGGCAGAGGGTCTAGGTGGCCCTTTTAGTCACGTTTTGTTTAATTTCAAGAAAAAGGGGGGGGGAGGGTGCAGTCAGTGTGACATAGGACACCCTAGACCCCTCCGGAGTATGTGTTCGGAACATACGAGCTGTGATACTGGTTGTAGGCATTGTATTATAAAATTTCTCTGTAGTATTCATTGCAGGAAATTGTGCTAAAGCCCAATAGTAGTGTTACGACAATTCGTGTTGTAAGTAGCTTTGGCTGTGAAGCAATAGATTTTTGAGAAATCTCGGTAGTGGCAACTACGACTTTTACTTTTGCAGTAATTACTTCTGCATAAGTACACGAGTTCAGTACTTCTACGAATGTACAAGAATTCATTTATGTTTGGTTATATTTTTAGGAATATATCCACTAGTTAATGGGGTTTATATGTGCACATGTAAACTTATAAGTTTTTAGTTTTCACCACTTACTTTAAGTTGGGTGCCTTCTTAACTAGCAGATCTGTGCACAGAGTCTCAGAGTTAACCCTTTTTTCAAGCAGGCTTCTTTGAAGCACGCTCCTGCTTGTACCCCTTTTTGAAGATTTAGGCTGTATAAAGTTTATGCACCCGAATATCTCTTTTTTACAAAAGTAAGAATACTATGTGGTTGTTTGATTATCTGCTTTTCTAGAGTTATGATATGATTACGAATGTCCCCCTCCAGTCTTAGAAATCAGGCATGTTCGTCAATGATGGAGGGGCCACTAATAAATTATAGGTTTGACTCCTGTAAGGAGATAAAGAAAACCTAATATTTAGTAGTGGCCCCGTAATCATTGACGACTGGGGCCCTCCCGACCATCCCCTTCCCATTCGTTGATGTATTAAGGATTTTGGTTTACTTGATATGTCAGTGAAGGAAGAATGACGCCTGAATCAGCGTCTGGTCAAAGATCCACACAAGTACATCCACGATATGATGGAAAGCTTATTGGATAGTTATTCTTATTTTTTATTTTTTTTTTACGAAGTTTTTTCGTAGTGAGAACCCAATTCATAATGACTGAAGCCATGAGTGAGGTTGCGTGCGCTCATGATGAAGGCTCCTCAGATTTGAAATGCTCTGCGCGGTAGATTCAAACTACGGCGGATTAGTGTTTGAAGAGGATGCCTTATGTAATAGGCATGTTCGTCAATGATTACGGGGCCACTACTAAATATTAGGTTTTCTTTATCTCCTTACAGGAGTCAAACCTATAATGTATGTATGTACCTTATCGAATGCTTTGGAAAGGTCTAAGTAGACGCAGTCCACCCATCCGCCTCTTTCTTGCAGTACATCTATCACCCTACTATAGAAACATAGCAGACTGGTAACACAAGATGTCCCTTCTCTGAATCCAAATTGCTTTGGGGTTACATACATACACTATTACACACATAACATTTTAAGACGGAGTGCTCCACACATACGTGCAGTTTCAGTCTCTTGTCCTAATTGCGGCGTTCCAGGCAACCCTGTTAAGGGCTGCTTCACTTGTCAAGTTTTTGGATTTGAGATCGGCACGTATAGTCCGATCCCAGGTCTTCCTCGGTCCACCCCTTGGTGCAGCTCCCTCCACAATCACAGAACTGCATTTTTTCACCCAATTTTGTTCATCCATGCTCTCCACATGTCTATACCATCCCAGTCTACTTGTATGCATCACCTCGCTAATACTCTTTATACCTAAACGTCTCCTCAGCTCATCATTTGTTATTCTATCCTGCAGCCTGGCCCCACACATCCGTCTCGCCGTTCTCATCTCATTACGTTCCATTCTGTTGACATCCTCTACTTTAACAGCCCATGTTTCTGAGGCATACGTCATTGCACTTCTAACACATGAGGCATACACCTTTTCCTTTAGTGGGAGAGGCATTCTTTTCATGGTCAGAATTGGCAGCAGTATTCTGAACTTCCCCCAGCCACATCTAATTCTAGCGACAGTGGCAGCCTCGGCCCCACCACCGGCAGAGATGGTATCTCCTAGGTAACAAAACTTGTCCACCAGCTCCAATGACTCATTTCCAAAATTCACAGCCACAGGATCATCACTTAACACAAGCTCGCCTTTGCACACTACGCACTCAAATTTCTCTATTTCTGACTTATCCTTCGGCAGGGGTCCTTTTATTCTACTACAGCGCTTACTCCCATGGTGCACCCAGCATCGACAGATGCTACATCGAATCGAGTTAGCGCCCACACCCTTTCCACACACTGCACATGGGTATGCACCGCTCTTTTCCACATTGCCTCGTCTCAAACTACAATGCATAACCTTGGTTTTGTTAATATTGACTCTTAAACCCTTGTTCGCCATGCCCTCTCTCCTTCTGAATTTGGCCTCAGCATCTTGCATATTGTCAGCTATTAGGACTAAATCGTCTGCATAAAACAGTTCCAACGGGAGTCCGCCTCTAAAAACTCTAGACAGTGCCTCCAGGACCATAATATAGAGGAGGGGGCTTAACACTGAACCCTGATGAACTCCAACTCGGACTGTGAACTCCTCACTCAGTACACCTTTCACCCTCACCGCACTTCGCGAATCCTCATACATCTTCATTATCACATGCACCAGCCACTCTTCCACACCAAGTTTCCTCATAGCCCACTGCACATCTCTAGGCACCCTGGCAAAGGCCTTCTTCATGTCTACAAACACAAAGTAAAGATCCCTGCCTTTTAGTAAGTATCTTTCCTGTATCTGCCTGACTATGAAGATAGCATCGGTTGTACAGTACCACGTCCTGGCATAAAACCAAACTGCATATCATCAATGGAGATGCTTTGCCTGATCAAACCCTCAAAGACTCTCACACAGACCTTCATGATTTGGTCAAGTATATTCAGGCCCCTATAATTACCTCTATTTATTAGTGGCCCCTCCATCATTGACGAACATGCCTATTACATAAGGCATCCTCTTCAAACACTAATCCGCCGTAGTTTGAATCTACCGCGCAGAGCATTTAAAAACTGAGGAGCCTTCATCATGAGCGCACGCGACCTCACTCATTGCTTCAGTCATTATGAATTGGGTTCTCACTACGAAAAAACTTTGTAAAAAATAAAAACAAAAACAAAATAAGAATAACTATCCAATAAGCTTTCCATCATATCGTGGATGTACTTGTGTGGATCTTTGACCAGACGGTGATTCAGGCGTCATTCTTCCTTCTCTGCTCTGCGCTCAGCCTGCCTGGACATGTCTCCCCACGCTCCGCTGGTTCCGCATTTGCTGCGTCCCTAGTGAGTTTTTTCTCATTTGTTTACTCCGGGATGTATCGAGTAAGGTTAGGATATGCGTAGCAGGAGTGTCCTGGGCTGGTTGCCCGCAGTGCAGTGTATTTTGGGTCGTGTGTTTGGGGCATCTATTTCGGATGTACCCTCGTGGTCCTGTTGTGGACATGTGAACTTTTCACAGTTGAGTTAGCTTGTGATGCAGGCGGCTTTCATTACGCGTTATGTTTGCTGCCTTTTATCTTTCTGATGAGGTAGCGTTGCTTTGCTGACGTTCCCAGCGTATTTGTCTTCACTTAGTGAAGTTTTTTCTGGGTCCCGAGTCAGTCTTCCCTTTGTCGGAAGTATTGCTACAGTGGTGTGTTGGCGGTGGTTCCTGTTGTAATATTTCCAGTGTTTTTGTTTATATTTCAACATTTCTTGTGCCGTCTGCTTAGGCCTAGCCAGCCGCTCGTAGCTTTGCCACATGTACAAGTGTTATTGATTTATTTTATAAATATGTCCTACTGTGTCATGTGTATCCTGGTTTAGTTGTGTATTGGCTAATTCCACGGACTATGTATGTTTCCTGGATTAGTTGTGTATTGGCTAATTCCACGGATTATATTGTGGACCCTAGGCTAGTCGTGCTTTGGCTATCTCTCGGGTCCTATGTGCGTTCAGTTGGTTTCTGAACGGGGTGGGTTACCTTCCGGCGGGTTTTTCTCGGTTACACCATGAAAACCCCGGCCGAGAGCCGTGTTTACCCACGCGTGGTTTCAAAACAGGCTTGTGTCCCCGGCGAGGAGGTGTCTGTGGCTCTCCAGGACTGCGTCTCTGTGATGGTGCCTGTTTCAGGCTCCCTATGATTCCCGGCGGAATGGCTGTACCCATCTAACATTGTTCATGCGGACATATGTTATGAAGTTTTTCTACCTGGTTTTACAAACCAAAGGAAAAACCTAGCTGTTGTTGTGGGCTTTCCTCCCCGGCGATCTTTTACAAAGAAGTGGGGATAGGAACTTATGGGGTTAACGTTTATACATCAGATCTCACCCGGCGGGTGCACCTTGGTAGGGTGGGATGAACGAATTGGTAATTCAGTTTAGTTAACCGGTCCATATTAGTGATACTATATGTATCGCCGCCTTCACACTTACGGCGATCGAAGGCTCAATTAGGGTTAACATCTTTTTCACAAGTTTTTCACACCCGGCGGGTGCTCCTGGGAGGAGGAAATAAGGAATTTACAATTCAATTTAGTTAACCAGTTAATTGAGAGATACATTAATGTATCGCCGCCTTCAACTTACGGCGATCTATGTGACAATTCGTTAGAAGTCAGATCTCGTATTAGCCTGCCCTGTGTTATTCTGCTAGATAATTCAGGGGCCGGCGTCTTTGTGGGGGGTTGTTTTCCAAAATTGAATCTTGAAACAGTCACCACCGGAAAGACTATGTTTATAAACGCCATACTGGTCTTTTATATTATGTCAGAGGGTATTCTTAACTTTCTTAAGACATGTCTAGATATTCGGAAATCTTTATAGAACCCCGCCGCGTAGCGAGCTGTGATCGTTGTGACATTACGTCTCGTTACCCGGCGGGTTATTAACACTTGTGTGCGAACATGTTGGGTTAACCTTATGAGCATTAATTCCTGGAAATTTTCTTTTTTCCAGAGCTGGGCTCCGGCGGACCAATACAGAACCTGCAGTAGTTTTCCCACCAGTCTCTGTCATGGCTACCTTTGCCCCAGTTTTTGCTTTATGCATTACCCCTACCTGTGCCGGTATCCCTATTTTTGCGCACACTCTTTGTATCAAGTGTGTTAAATGTCTAGACCGTTCAAGGGGTCTGTGGGTGATGCGCAACTGTTCCTTTTGCTCCCAACTAAGTGTCAAAGTCCTCCAAGATAATGATAAGACCGCAGTGGTCGCCTAACGAGAAGTTCGGCAACAAATGTCAGCGTATACTACGATTGTGGCTCATAAGTCACTTCAATGTGACAACGTCCCTCTTTGGGGTAGGCTTCTTCTTGAGCACCCTCCCCCTAAACGTTCCTCTCGAGTAACTAGTCGTAAGCCGGCGGAGACTGGACAGGGTTCTGTGTCATCTCCTGCCCCTGCTACTGCGAAACGTCAACGAGAGCCTACACCCCCGGCGGCAGCCTCCTCGTCTTGGGAGAGATCTCGGTCTAGGTCACCTCTCAGACACCAGCCACCCAGTCTTGCCTCTTCACCATCGAGTAAGAAGAGTAAGACAGAAAGTTCCACCAGTGGTCACGGCGATAAATCCTCCAAATCGAAGAGTAGTTCACGGTCACACCGCAGCCATAAATCTTCAAAAAAGGATTCCCATGATAGAAGGGCCTCCCGACATTCGCCAGTTTCTAGTACTTCTCGTCGTACCTCTACCCCTGACAGAGTTTGTGTTCGGTCTCAAGGGTCCAGTATAGTGCCTGTACCTAAAGATGATTTACCCATTAACATTTTAACCCTGGATTTGGAGAGTTCAGGGAGCTCAGTGGTTGAGAGTGTTACGGACTCCCAAGGTAGTGTAGGCCAAGGCCTAGGTGTTTGGCGATATTCACGTCCAGGGCCTGACCACCCACTTCCGGCTCAAACTATTCACACAGTGGCTGATGTCCACCGGGGCGCGGCGATCCCATCCTCTATTCCCGACTTATCTTGGCAACAAGATGGTACCCCAGCTTCGGCGGGATCTTCTCAGGAGGAACAGGATGATAAAGACGAGGTTTCGATTATATCGGATATGGAAGGGCAAGAGTCAGGTTCAGGCTTAGACGCCGCACAAGATCTTAATGATTCACCAGTGAGTACATCATCAAGTCAATTTGTCACTGCACAGGAAATTGATGGGCTACTAAGTAATGCTTTATCTAAATTTTTTGGCCAACAGCAGGAAACTCCCACAGTGGACTTGGGAGCTCCCACGACAAGCTCTACGGTACGGCCTCTGATGACTTCTATTGCTTTGACTCAGATCCCTCACCCTCCCTCTATGTCACCATCAGTGGTTACTAGGCCTGCTACGGTGGCATTGACCACTTCGAATGTAAGGGTTATAACGGATGTCAATCCGCCCCCTCTAGACAGAGCGCCTCTCAGAAAGGTAGCTATGCCCTTGCTTTACGGACCAGACGAGTCATGGGTCCTTTTGACCCCCACTAAACCAGAGCTCGCCCAACCTACCTTGTCAGGGGAACTCCCAGTGTCACGTGAGTGGGTCATCCAGGGCAATAAATCTAGGAAATTAAGGGCCTTGGATACTTTGGGGAATGTACTAGATGTCAACATAAAGGCTATACCTAGTTATTATCACCAGGACTATTTTGTTTATACTGCTAAGCCTGCTTTACCCTCTGCCTCAGCTTCAAAATTGTTTTCTGACTGGTCTAAGCATGATGGGTTTAATGACATTAAGACACTGTCAGCTCTCACTCCAGAACTCGATTTGCAAACCGTCACAGACGCAGCAGCTAATCCAGTCTTGAAGGTGGGGCAGTTGGGTCCAGGACCTTGGGTGGAATGGGAGACAGAGGCTCAAAACTTTGCGACCACATTTACTTCCAAAACTTCCCACCAGATCCCTCAAGATACTCATTCTTGGTTCTCCATGCCAGTGTGTTCTGCCGGCGGAGTCCCTTCAGCTTTGTTTGCTTTCTTAGCTGCCCCTAAAATTAATCTTTGTGAGCTAAAAGACCCTTTCACTACCCCTACCCCAACTCACCTAGACCGAGAATTTAGGCTAAGGGGGAAAGCTTTTCGCCTGTTCTCTCAATACATAGTGTCTCAACAGGTAGCAAAGTCATTGCTCCGGTCCACTCAGGCAATCGCAGATGCGGATGCCAGACGATCGGTTGAATTGTCCCGGCGACTGCTTCTTCAGTCGTCAATCCAATCATTGGGTGACATACGCACCGCCTTGCTTGAGGCGGTACGAGCGAGACAAGATCTCAGAATGTCCTTAGTCCGAAAACTACCTGATCGCATTGCGAATCAGGTGGTCATGTCACCAGTGCTCACTCCCTCTTTAATGTCCCCTGAAGTGTGGCGGACGGTGTTTAATATGGCTCAGGCCTTTAAACACAGTCCCACCCCTTCTAAGAAACCTGCCTTTAACTTCCCCAAACCCAGGCCAGTCGCTAAGGCTCAGCCGGGGGGATCTAAGCCCTTTCTTCCACCTAAGTCCTCCTCCCCTCAACGTCAGTACAGGCATAGACAGAGTAGGTTTTCAGGTCAGAGAGGACGCGGCTATCATAAGCCAGGTCAGGGCCCGTCTTCTGCCAACGCCAGCCAGCCGGCGAAGCGTCCACCACCACCAACTCCACCACCATCAAAAACTAAAGTCTCTCTCACTCCCGGTGCCAGTCTTAAGGCCGGCGGATCCGAGGGTAGTACAGCCGGCGAACCCTTGTCTGCTAACTGGGTCGTTCCGAACGTGTCACCAAGCATGGCCGTTAAACACTTGGGCACGGATGGTGGCACGCAAAGGCATCACTTGGCAGTGGCTCCGGCGACCTCGCTTACGTCAGCCGACAACGGCGAATTTTGTTTCATTAGAGGTGGAGTCACTGGTCCAGGAAATGATTGCCAAGAATGTCATCATCCCGGTCCCCCCAAATTACCCTGTATTCACGTCCAAGCTATTTTTGGTTCCCAAGAGGGACAGTGTTCAGATGAGACCGGTCGTAGACCTGTCTTATCTGAACCTTCACATTCACAACGAGTCATTCCGAATGTTAACAGTACACCAAATCAGGCTAACACTTCCGCCGGGAGGTTGGATGTGTTCCCTAGACCTGACAGACGCTTATTGGCACGTATCGGTAAACAAAAGATTTCAATGGTTTCTGGCCTTACGGATCAGGCACCAAAATTTTGTTTTTCAGAGGATGCCATTCGGTTTGAACCTGGCACCTCGATTATTTACGAAATTAGTCCGGCAAGCTCTGATGCCGTTGTTAAAGCAAGGAATCAGAGTTTTGTGGTACCTAGACGACTGGCTGGTGGTGGCAGAGACAGAGCAATTATGCGTCAAACATGTCAACATAATTTTAAATCATGTCAAAACTCTAGGGTTCAAGGTAAATCTGGTAAAGTCAAACCTTGTTCCCTCACGAGTAATTCAGTGGATAGGGCTGGTTTGGGACACAGCTGCTCTCACTCTGAGTCAGAGTGTGGACAATCGCAACAGGTTTCGCAGGAAACTGTTCATGTTTCTTCACAGTCTGACTACGACACGGAGGATCTGGGAGTCTCTGGTCGGCTCTCTCAACTGGATTCAACTAACTGTAATGTTGGGCCGGTTGAAAGTAAAACGTTTAATATTGGAGGGCAACAAATATTTCCCACTCTTACCGGCGGGAAAATTATGGCCCATCCCAAAATTAATCCACACCTTACTAGCGGTCTGGGCGAAGAGGGAAATGTTGCACTCAGTAATGTCATGGACCTCTCCTCCGCCAACGGTATGGGTAGACACGGATGCGTCTGGCACAATAGGTTGGGGATTTCAGTCAAATCAGGGGCACCAGGGTCAGGGGCTTTGGTCCCACTTAGAAATCTCCCACATCAATGTCAAAGAATTACTAGTCCCCTTGTATTTCCTTCAGGCTCACGGCTCTACTTTACGGGGCAAGTCGGTGGCCTTCAGAATGGACAATCTGAATGCAGTTCACTGTATTCAGAAACAGGGGTCAACGAGATCAAGGAAGTTGCTAAACGTGTCGGAAGAGATTTTTACTCTAGCCAACAGGCTAGACATTTATCTTCACGCATCTTATCTCCCAGGCGTAGCAAACATCTGGGCAGACGCTCTGTCCCGGAGACAGAGCACGACAGTAGAATGGGAGCTCAAGCAACCCATTTTCAACCAAATGATTGCAGAGCTCTACCATCCACAAGTGGATCTGTTTGCGTCCGAGGAGACTCACAAACTCCCTCTATACCTTACCCGCCGGACGAAAACGCCGGCAGGAGGGCCAGACGCCCTAGTGACAGACTGGAACAGATGGAGCTCCATCTATCTGTTTCCGCCGCCAGACGCGTCAATAATGTGCCAAGTAGTGAACAAACTACGAGATTATCAAGGCTTAGTCTCGCTAATCGCACCCCTATGGCCAGCGCAGTTTTGGTACCAGCAATTAAAGACGCGGTGCTCGCACCCGGTGTCGCTCCCGGTCGGGTATTTCCACTTAGACACGATTGGCAACCTAGCGACCTCGCTGACTTTTGCATTATGGACATTCAGGAGGCCAAGTGGCTAGCACCATATGGTAGAGATGTGACCAATAAATTATTAAATCAATATACTCAGTCTACGAAACGACAGTATCAATCACATTGGCAAGCCTTTACTTCTTGGATCATTAGAACAGAACAGACTGTGCCCTCAGTAGCATTAGTTTTTAATTATTTGAATTATCTGTTTGAGCAGAAACGTTTATCTGTGGTAACGTTAAAAAATCACTTAACTGCGATTAGAGTGCCCTTTTTAGACCTTACAGGTCTCTCCATACCGGTAGCGGAGGAAACAGGTTTTATGAGAGCATGTTTTAAACTCCGCCCACCTCCCCGTCAGCTCATGCCTACTTGGTCTCTGGACAAGGCATTGTCTTTACTTCACTCTCGTCTGTACCAAAATACTGCAGATTTTGCATTACTCTTAAAAAAGGCTGTATTCCTTTTGGCTTTGGCCACCGGGAACAGAGTGTCTGAGCTGGCGGCGATGAGCAACACACCTAATTGCCTTAGGTTTGGTAGACTGAATGAATGTATTCACATTGCACCTTCCCCGGGATTTGTAGCCAAGAATGAGCACAGTGCACACGTGTTTTCTGAGTTCACTGTGCCGGCGTTAAAAAGGGGAAAGGTGCACCATAATCTATGTCCAGTGCACGCTCTAACCAAATATTTGAGAGTAGCTCCTCTAAACCCCCAAGGTGCTTTGTGGGTAGCGAGTACGGGTAAACGCTTACTGAAATGGAGATTAGCTTCTCTTCTGGTCGAAGTCATTAAAGAGAATAATCCCGGCGTTGTGGGTAGGGCCCACGATTTACGCAAATGGGCAGCCTCTTTACGTTTCCTGAAGAACTTTTCAGTAGAAGATATTTCGTCCACACAGTTGTGGGCGTCTAATCATACATTTTTTACTAGATACTTGTCAGTTGCTCTAGACAAACCTTCCTTACCATGTATAGCTTTAAGGCAGAGGGTCTAGGTGGCCCTTCAGTCACTTTTGTTTACTTTCAAGGAAAAAGGGGGGGGGGGGGTTGCAGTCAGTGTAACATAGGACACCCTAGACCCCGCCGGATTGTAAGAGCTGTGATACAAATTATGGATAATGTGATATGAAAATTTCTCTGTTCTATTCAGGGCGAGAAATTGTGCTAGTACAATGTTAGTACTAACAACAGGGTTGTTATAGTAGTTTTAGCTGTGAAAGCAATTTAGTATTAAACAGTGGAGATCTTCTGCAAAATATTTCCACAAATATTATGGGGTTTATTATGTGCACATGTAAACTTATAACTTGTTATTTTTGTCACCACTCGTTGAGTGGGGTGCCTTTGTAACTACAGATCTGTTCACAGAATCTCCAGAGTTACCCTTTTTTGTCAAGCAGGCTTCTTTGAAGCACGCACCTGCTTGAACCCCTTTTTTGTGTATATATGGGCTGCGCCATACTTAAATATATTTTCAAAGTAAGAATACTATGTGGTTGTTTGATTATCTGCTTTTCTAGAGTTATGATATGATTACGAATGTCCCCCTCCAGTCTTAGAAATCAGGCATGTTCGTCAATGATGGAGGGGCCACTAATAAATTATAGGTTTGACTCCTGTAAGGAGATAAAGAAAACCTAATATTTAGTAGTGGCCCCGTAATCATTGACGACTGGGGCCCTCCCGACCATGCCCTTCCCATTCGTTGATGTATTAAGGATTTTGGTTTACTTGATATGTCAGTGAAGGAAGAATGACGCCTGAATCAGCGTCTGGTCAAAGATCCACACAAGTACATCCACGATATGATGGAAAGCTTATTGGATAGTTATTCTTATTTTCTTTTTGTTTTTATTTTTTACGAAGTTTTTTCGTAGTGAGAACCCAATTCATAATGACTGAAGCCATGAGTGAGGTCGCGTGCGCTCATGATGAAGGCTCCTCAGTTTTTAAATGCTCTGCGCGGTAGATTCAAACTACAGCAGATTAGTGTTTGAAGAGGATGCCTTATGTAATAGGCATGTTCGTCAATGATTACGGGGCCACTACTAAATATTAGGTTTTCTTTATCTCCTTACAGGAGTCAAACCTGTAATCTAGCGCATCCCCTTTTCCTTTGTATATATTTACTATTACACTTTTGTGCCAATCCTTGGGGATTTCTTAGCTTTAATAATGGTGTTAATCAACTCGGTGACAAAGTTGACACCAGTCTCCCCTGAGGCTTTTATCATCTCAGCGACAATGTCAGAGCACCCTGGAGCTTTACCGTCCTTCATTTTATTGATTGCGTCGCTCACTACAGCAGGTGCTATCAAAGGAGGGGGTCCAGATACTAAGCTGTTCCTTATCCCATTCAAATTCTACATTTAACAATTGTTCATAGTGTGCCTTTCATGCTTCTCTGATTTAATTTTCTGCATACACAATCTTCCCATTATCATTTCTAACACACTGTTCACCTATAATATCCTTACTGTAATTTTTAACTCGCCTAGCTAGGTTGAAGATCCCATTGGGATTGTCAGTGTTACACACTTGTTCGAGGACCAGGTCCTTAAACCATTAAACACGATAGGCCTCACGGAAGGCTTACCATAGGGAACGCGATAGGCCTCACGGAAGCAAGACCATAAAAAAAGCCTTCCAAAACATCCCAGGGGCTATCAAAACAAAGGAATTTGTCTCTAGGTGAGATAATTCCCCTCTAGTACCATCCATGTGTTTCTCCCCCCCCCCCCCCTTCCCCTCCTTATTCCCCCCTCCTCAATTATCACCTATTTTTCCTCTTATTTTCATCATTTATCGGTTATTTTTCTCTCCCGCGATAATGTAGCACAAGTCTATCTATCTATCTATTGCCTGACGCCGTGATCCCCGAAGGGGTGGCCACGAACGAACCGCCCCCATTCACCTCTGTCCCCAGTCAGTCGATGCCCCTCCCCCCAACCAGCACCGCCTTCGTTCATGTAGTTCCTCACTCCATCCTTCCACCTCATATTCGGTCTACCTCTCCCCCTCCGTCCCTCCACCTCGCTCTCGTACACCCTCTTAGTCATTCTCTCGCTTTCCATACGTTGTGGGTTGCATAAAAGATCGTTATATAACACCCAGACACCGCCCGCACGCCTCAGTTACCTCACAGACAGTGAGAGGGGAGGGGTGTGTGTGGCTCACTCTCGCCTGAGACTATGACCGGGTGGCCAATATCTACGTTTTTCACCACCCAAATGCTTTTCCAACTTATTTTAGCACTCTTGAAGGTTCATATATACATCATACTGTATATGTAAAATAAAAGCATATTGAAAACAAATAATGCTCCATATCGTAAATATAACAAATTCTGTCAGAATCCAAGGCTAGAAATTCACAAATAAGTACCCTTGCCCCTAGGGTATTTTCGCGTTTAATAGGTTAATGCCTTTTTTAGCATTGTAAATAACTCTTTTGGCAGTTCGTTTAGCTGCCTGGTATTCCTCCTTGCTGCCTCCCTTCTTCCATGCTTTGAATCATCTTTTCTCTTTCACAGTATGTTGTTGTTGTTGTTCCCCAGGCTGCCTGGCCGAACAGCCCCAAGGTCCCGAGCAAGGCCAAGGCCAAGGCCATAGAGCGCCCCCACAAACCCTCCCTGCTTACCACTAACAAAGCCCGGGTGACCGAAGCCACTCTAAGGCAGGGCGCTGAGGAGGGCGCGGAAACGCCCGGGAAACCAAAGCCCCACCCAAGGCCCTGTGCCCCTCAGCAATTATGAAGGGAAAGTTGAGGGGCAAGGGAAAAATGTGATGCTTTGGCTCCCAATCTGCCAACTTTTAGGTTGGCAGTAGGGAGGTCGATCCACGGAAAAGACGCCGTCACTTGAGATCTAGAAGATATATAAGTAAAAGGAACAGTCAGAGTAAGCTATGGGTATGGCAGAGATCGCTCAGCTCTCACTCTGATAGACCAGCCCATCACCATCACAGTATGTTCTACCTCATCGTTCCACCATCAGGAGGTCTTATTCCTGGGTGACCCTTTGTTTTCCCACAGACTTTGTCAGTGGCAGCAAGAAGGCTGTGCTTAAGAAAATTCCATTGACTATTTACATCGTCAGGCCTAGCTTTCTTATTTCTATTAATTTTCTCCAGTTCACTATGAAACCTACCCCTAACTTCCTTGTTCTTCAGCAGCCACACTTTCCTTTTGGGCATGTATACCTTCTTGCGCTTAGGATCTCTGTATAAGCTCATGTCGCACACAAGTTGTTGTTCCCCAGACTGCCTGGCCGAACAGCCCCAAGGCCCCGAGCAAGGCCAAGGCCATAACCGAACGCCCCCACAGATCCCTCCCTGCCGACCACAATAAAGCCTGGGTGACCGAAGCCACTCCATGGCGGGGAGCTGAGGAGGGTGCGGAAACGCCTGGGAAACCAAAGCCCCACCCAGGGCCCTGTGACCCTCAGCAATTTTGACAAGAAAGTTGAGGGGCAAAGGAAAAATGTGATGATTTGGCTTCCAATCTTGGTAGATTGGGAGGTCAATCCACGGAAGAGACGCCGTCACTTGAGATCTAGAAAATATATAAGTAAAAGGAACAGTCAGAGTAAGCTATGGGTATGGCAGAGATCGCTCAGTTCTCACTCTGATAGACCAGCCCATCACCACATGACTAGAACCCAATCCTCTCAGCATCAGCTAGGAAAGGCCATAGAAAGCCGCCTTTGGCGGGGGGATAGCTCCCCTATTTCAACCCCTTTTGGGGCTGGGCACCCAAGTAGCTTATGCTGGGGGATACATTCTTCACTCGGGACGACCTTTACATCCTGATCCAGTTTCCAGTCTTTCCTATTAACCAAGAAGTAATCTATCTCGCTACTGGAGACCCCTAGGGGCAACCCAAACACAGACACCCCAGGCGATAAAATTGAAAAATATCTCCTTAATTCTACTCTTTGTTGTCTCAACTTGGACACCCCCACCTACAGATCTGCTACCCATTGTAAATTTTCCACTGTCGATCTTTCCTTTGCCTCGGATGACGCAGCTCCCCTATTTGACTGATCAGTTTTACAGGATCGCTTCTCCAGCGACCACTATCCTATACTCCTTAAGTATTTGTGCCCTGCATCCTCCACTCAAATATCAAGTTATAATCTCTCTAAAGCCGATTGGACGTCTTATATGCACTCTTCTGCAGACGTTTTGGACTTCTCCCCTACCTCTTCCCCTGCACATAATTTTGATTATTTTTCATCCTTCCTCAACTCCATTGCTCGCAATCATATTCCGCTTACTTCCTCGCTGACGCACCCTCGCCAGGTCCCTTGGTGGATGCCCAATCTAGCCCAAATGATAAAATTCAAGCATCGTGTGGAACGCCTTCTCAAGCGTCTGAGTGTTAGGCAGCGACGTTTAACCCTCCAGCCCCGGCTATGTATTATATATATATTCCCCGAAACCCGGGTGTTTTGGCCAAAAAACGTCTAGGCTAGGCTGCCGTATATTTGTTAATCTGACTGCTTCCCGCATTCCCACGCATCCCCAATAGCTGTGTTATTTACCTGTAGAATGGCATTAAGTAGAGCTCTCTAAGTCAACTGGTTGATTTGTGATGATGATTTCATTGGAGATAACTTTATGGCAAAAACAGCCACTTTACACTACTTTTCGATACTTAACAACAACATACAGGCACACACGAACAAGCGACGCTCTCCTTCTTGTGGCCGGAGATGCGGGGCGTCGGTCCAGCCGGCTGTTGTTTACATGCGTCGGACCGACGCCTCGCACAAGAAGCTCACAGGCTTTCAACCACTGGGCGTTCAAGAGCCCTTCCGGGTACCTGTTATATACTTTTTTATGGGCGTTCAAGAGCCCTTCCGTGGTGAGAGGGTTAAAGACTGTTTCCCCCCCGAGTTTTTTCCACTAATCGTTACTTTGGCCTCATAACCATCACTATTGAAAAAATTGCCCTTAAAACGTTCTATAACAAGATTTGTGCAGTTGTCAAACGCAGTATCCTTGACAGCAAGATACTTTCATGGCGATCATATATCTCGTCCTTCACTTCCCCCACCCCTCTCTCAACTCTATGGAAAAAGTTTTGCAGTATCAACGGATGCACTGTACGGCCTCCACTCTCTCCACTAAAAGACCCTGCCTCAGACTCGCTTACACATGACCCCCTTGACATCGCTTCCATACATGCCAAACATTTCTGTCACGTCAGCTCAAACCAGTCATTGCCTCGACAATTTCTTTGTTATAAATGTATGGAGGAATCTCGCCCGCTATCCTTTCATAGCGGGGAAACACATGAATATAACAACCATTTTTCAATTCCGGAATTGCGACACGCGCTCGACCTGTGTACAGACACTACTCCTGGCCCGGATGGATTCTCGTACGCTCTCATCCGTCACCTCCATCCACGTGCGCTACAACATCTTTTACAACTGTACAATCAATTTTGGATAAGTAACTACTTCCCACCGTCTTGGCGGCATGCTTACACTATACCCGTACCGAAGCCTGGCAAAGATCATAGTCTTCCCACAAATTACAGACCGATTGTACTTACCTCATGCCTATGCAAATTAATGAAAAAAATTATCAATCCTTGACTTTTACATTACGCTGAGTCACATGCCCTACTATCCCCATATCAGAATGGTTCCCACCCTGGCCGTTCTACACTGCACTCACTTATTCGCCTTGAACACCAAATACGTGATGGGTTCTCCAAGAACCAACCCACAGTGGCAATATTTTTTTTACATTGCTAAGGCATATGACACAACATGGAGACACAGGATTTTAAAAAAAAATCACGATTCTGGCATGCGGGGTCCTCTTCCCTGCTTGTTTACAAAATGTTCTCTCTAACCGTACATTCCAGGTCAAAAATAATGGTCTCCTATCGGACATTATGTCACAAATTAATGGAATACCACAAGGATGTGCCCTTAGCAGCTTACTCTTTATTATGGCGATCAATAGTGTCATACGCAGCCTCCCACCTGACATATCGTATAGCTTGTATGTGGACGACTTCGCAATATATTATGCTTCTCCCAGTCTGACTCACATACAACGGCATCTTAACATTGCTCTAAAATCCATCCACTCTTGGGCATCCACTGCTGGTTTTCAATTTTCTGCTGAAAAGACTAACGTCGTTGTATTCTATAGAAATGTTCAACATTTACATAAACAGTCCATTACTCTCACCATGGGAAATTCTAATATTCAGATCCTTCCACATACCAGGTTCCTTGGTTTAATCTATGATACTCACCTCAATTGGAAGAGTCACATTGCCTGCTTAAAGGCACGTTGCCTCCAGAGAATGAATGTTCTGAAAACAGTCACACGAGGCCATTGGGGCGCAGATCGCGCTACGCTTTTACTGTTCTACAGAGCTACCATCCTCTCAGCCCTAGATTATGGTAGCCCTGTCTATGGCACGGCCTCTGCTTCCACATTAGGAACCCTCGACAGCGTACACCATTTGGGCACCGCATTAGCTCGGGGGCATTCCGTTCCTCTCGTGTCTCCAATATCCTATGTGAGGCTGGGACCTTACCTCTAGCCTACCACCGTCGATTAGTCCTCATGCGTACGGCTGTTCGCCTCCGTCAAGACCCAACTCTACTAGAACTATTCCATTCCACAGATAACTATCGTTCAAACATTCCAGTGCCATTCCCAATGTTGTCTCGCCAATTGCTCTCCACTTACAGTATCACCGTTCCTCCCATAACTCCCCCTCCTAGTCACATCACTCCGTGGACCCTAAAACACCCTACAGTTTGCTTTCACTTAGCGGATCAACTTGATGCCCAAGCCCCATCTCAATGTCGACATCTCGCTTTACAACATCTTGATGATCACATCCCGGCTGTTTTCATTTACACCGATGGCTCGAAAACTGCGGATGCCGTGGGTTGCGCTGCAGTCTCAGACCATGGCTTGTATCAAAGTACCTTACACCATCACTCCACGGTTTTCACTGCTGAATTATGGGCTATTCAAGGTGCTTTAAGCACCATCTCTTCATTGTCGAGGAACTCTCTACGGGTCGTTATCTGTAGTGACCAAGAGTGCACTGCAAACCTTATGTGTATTTGCCCCCAAGGACCCATTGGTCAAGACTATCATCCACACACTACACAATTACAGTGCGCTAATCGTTCCATCACACTGTGCTGGATCCCCGCGCATGTAGGAATTCCCGGGAATGAGCGTGCAGACTTCCTCGCTAAGCAAGCGTGTCATGGTACACCCTCTACTACTTTGCTGCGTTCGGTGGTTATGCTCCCTGTCCTCCGTCGCCATGTTTATGACCCTGGCCGCGTTGAGTGGAGGGCGCAACCATTACTGGCCACCTTCGCTCCATTAAGGATGACATACACTTGTGGCCCTCTTCAATTAATGGTTCACGTGCAGACCAAACCCTATTAACTAGATTACGTTTAGGCCACACACGCCTCACACATGGTTACCTGATGTCCACCCCTCGTGGTCCACCACCTGAATGCCAACATTGCCATACATCATTGACTGTTTTTCACTTTCTTTGTATTTGTCCCGTCTATGCATCTGAAAGACGGAGATTCTTGCTGAACACCTCATTACATGGCATCCTCTCTGACTCAGACTCTTTCAATTTCACCCCTATTCGTCACTTCCTGAGAGCGATAAAATTATAGGTTTGACTCCTGTAAGGAGATAAACGAAAACCTAATATTTAGTAGTGGCCCCGTAATCATTGACGAACATGCCTATTACATAAGGCATCCTCTTCAAACACTAATCCGCCGTAGTTTGAATCTACCGCGCAGAGCATTTAAAAACTGAGGAGCCTTCATCATGAGCGCACGCGACCTCACTCATGGCTTCAGTCATTATGAATTGGGTTCTCACTACGAAAAAACTTCGTAAAAAATAAAAACAAAAACAAAATAAGAATAACTATCTAATAAGCTTTCCATCATATCGTGGATGTACTTGTGTGGATTTCTGACCAGACGCTGATTCAGGCGTCATTCCTCCTTCACTGACATATCAAGTAAACCAAAATCCTTAATACATCAACGAATGGGAAGGGGAAGGTCGGGAGGGCCCCAGTCATCAATGATTACGGGGCCACTACTAAATATTAGGTTTTCTTTATCTCCTTACAGGAGTCAAACCTATAATTTATTAGTGGCCCCTCCATCATTGACGAACATGCCTGATTTCTAAGACTGGAGGGGGACATTCGTAATCATATCATAACTCTATAAAAGCAGATAATAAAAACAACCACATAGTATTCTTACTTTTGAAAAATATATTTAAATGTGGCGTAGGCCAAAAATATACAAGAAAAAGGGGTTCAGGCAGGTGCGTGCTTCAAAGAAGCCTGTCTGACAAAAAATGGGTAACCCTGAAGATTCTGAACACAGATCTGCAGGTACAAAGGCACCCCACTCAACGAGTGGTGACAAAAATAACAAGTTATAAGTTTATATGTGCACATAATAAACCCCAAAATAATCGTGGAGGTAAATTGCAAAGGATCTCCACTATTTTAATATTAGATTGCTTTCGCAGCTAAAACTACTATAACAACACCGTTGTTTTGTACTAACATTGTACTAGCACAATTTCTCGCTGAGAAATTTTCATATCACATTAACCTTAAATTGTATCACAGCTCTTATACTCCGGCGGGGTCTAGGGTGTCCTATGTCAGCTGACTGCACCCCCCCCCCCCCTTCTCGTGAAAATACACAAAAGTGACTGCAGGGCCACCTAGACCCTCTGCCTTAAAGCTATACATGGTAAGGAAGGCTTGTCTAGAGCAACTGACAAGTATCTAGACAAAAACGTATGATTAGACGCCCACAACTGAGTGGACGCGATATCTTCTACTGAAAATTTTTTCACGAAACGTAAAGAAGCTGCCCATTTGCGTAAATCGTGGGCCCTACCCACAACGCCGGGATTACTCTCTTTAATGACTTCGACCAGAAGAGAGGCTAATCGTCGTTTAAGTAAGCGTTTACCCGTACTTGCTACCCATAAAGCACCTTGGGGGTTAAGAGGAGCTACTCTCAAATATTTGGTTAGAGCTTGCACTGGACATAGATTATGATGCACCTTACCCCTTTTTAACGCCGGCACCGTGAACTCAGAAAACACGTGTGCACTGTGCTCATTCTTGGCTACAAAACGTGGGGAAGGTGCAATGTAAATACATTCATTAAGTCTGCCAAACCTAAGGCAATTAGGTGTGTTGCTCATCCCCGCCAGCTCAGACACTCTGTTCCCGGTGGCCAAAGCCATAAGGAAAACCGCCTTTTTTAAGAGTAATGCAAAGTCTGCAGTATTATGGTACAGACGAGAGTGAAGTAAAGACAAGGCTTTGTCGAGAGACCAAGTAGGCATGAGCTGACGGGGAGGTGGGCGAAGTTTAAAACAAGCTCTCATAAAACCTGTTTCCTCCGCCACCGGTATGGAGAGACCTGTCAGGTCTAAAAAGGGCACTCTAATCGCAGTTAAGTGATTTTTTAATGTTACCACAGATAAATGTTTCTGCTCAAACAGATGATTTAAATAATTGAAAACTAAAGCCACTGACGGCACGTTCTGTTCCGTTCTGATGATCCAGGAAGTAAAAGCTTGCCAATGTGAGTGATACTGTCGTTTCGTAGACTGAGTATATTGATTGATTAATTTATTGGTCACATCTCTACCGTATGGTGCTAGCCACTTGGCCTCCTGAATGTCCATAATGCAAAAGTCAGCGAGGTCGCTAGGTTGCCAATCGTGTCTAAGTGGAAATACCCGACCGGGAGCGACACCGGGTCCGGGCACCACGTTTTCAATTGCTGGTACCACAACTGCGCCGGCCACAGGGGCGCGATTAGCGAGACTAAGCCTCGATAATCTCGTAGTTTGTTCACTACGTGGCACATTAGTGACGCATCTGGCGGCGGAAACAGATAGATGGAGCTCCATCTGTTCCAGTCTGTCACTAGGGCGTCTGGCCCCCCTGCCAGCGTTTTCGCCCGGCGGGTGAGGTATAGAGGGAGTTTGTGAGTTTCCTCGGACGCAAAAAGATCCACTTGTGGATGGGAGAGCTCTGCAATCATTAGGTTGAAAATGGGTTGCTTGAGCTCCCATTCTACTGTCGTGCTCTGTCTCCGGGACAGAGCGTCTGCCCAGACGTTCGCTACGCCTGGGAGATAAGATGCGTGAATGTAAATGTCTAGTCTGTTGGCGAGAGTAAAAATCTCTTCCGACACGTTTAGCAACCTCCTTGACCTCGTTGATCCTTGTTTCTGAATACAGTGAACTGCATTCAGATTGTCCATCCTGAAGGCCACCGACTTGCCCTGTAACGCCGGCCCGTGAGCCTGAAGGAAATACAAGGGGACTAGTAATTCTTTGACATTGATGTGAGAGATTTCTAAGTGGGACCAAAGCCCCTGACCCTGGTGCCCCTGATTTGACTGAAATCCCCACCCTATTGTGCCTGACGCATCCGTGTCTACCCATACCGTTGGTGGAGGAGAGGTCCATGACATTATTGAATGCAACGTTTCCCTCTTTGCCCAGACCGCTAGCAAGGTGTGGATTAATTTCGGGATGGGCCATAATTTTTCCGCCGGTAAGAGCGGGAAATATTTGTTGCCTTCCAATATTAATCGTTTTACTTTCAACCGGCCCAACTTGACAGTTAGTTGAATCCAGTTGAGAGAGCCTACCAGAGACTCCCAGACCCTCCGCGTCGTAGTCAGACTGTGAAGAAACATGAACAGTTTCCTGCGAAACCTGTTGCGATTGTCCACACTCTGACTCAGAGTGAGAGCGGCCGTGTCCCAGACCAGCCCTATCCACTGAATTACTCGTGAGGGAACAAGGTTTGACTTTACCAGATTTACCTTGAAGCCTAGAGTTTTGACATGATTTAAAATAATATTGACATGTTTTATGCATAAGTGTTGTGTCTCTGCCACTACCAGCCAGTCGTCTAGATACCACAACACTCTGATCCCCTGTTTTAACAATGGTATCAGGGCTTGCCGGACTAATTTCGTGAATAATCGAGGTGCTAGGTTCAAGCCGAACGGCATCCTTTGAAAAACAAAATTTTGGTGCCTGATCCGTAAGGCCAAAAACCTTTGAAATCTTTTGTTGACCGAGACGTGCCAATAGGCGTCTGTCAGGTCTAGTGAACACATCCAACCTCCCGGCGGAAGTGTTAGCCTGATTTGGTGTACTGTTAACATTCTGAAAGATTCGTTGTTAATGTGAAGGTTCAGATAAGACAGGTCTACGACCGGCCTCATCTGAACACTGTCCCTTTTGGGAACCAAAAATAGTTTGGACGTGAATACAGGGTAATTTGGGGGGACCGGGATGATGACATTCTTGGCAATCATTTCCTGGACCAGTGACTCCACCTCTAAAGAAACAAAATTCGCCGTTGTCGGCTGACGTAATCGAGGTCGCCGGAGCCACTGCCAAGTGATGCCCTTGCGTGCCACCATCCGTGCCCAAGTGTTTAAAGGCCATGCTTGGTGACACGTTCGGAACGACCCAGTTAGCAGACAAGGGTTCGCCGGCTGTACTACCCTCGGGTCCTCCGGCCTTATGGTTGGCACCGGGAGTGAGAGAGACTTTAGTTTTTTGATGGTGGGGTTGGTGGTGCTGGACGCTTTGCCGGCTGGCTGGTGTTGGCCGAAGACTGGCCCTGACCTGGCTTATGCTGGCCGCGTCCTCTCTGACCTGAAAACCGACTCTGTCTATGCCTGTACTCACCTTGGGGGGAGTGGGAGGACTTAGGCAGAAGAAAGGGTTTAGATCCCCCTGGCTGAGCTTTAGCAGTTGGCCTAGGTTTGGGGAAGTTAAATGCAGGTTTCTTAGCTGGAGTGGGACTGTGCTTAACGGCCTGTGCCATATTGAACACCGTTCGCCACACTTCAGGGGACATTAAAGAGGGAGTAAGCACTGGTGACATGATCACCTGATTCGCAATGCGATCAGGTAGCTTGCGAACTAAAGACATTCTGAGATCTTGTCTTGCTCGTACCGCCTCAAGCAAGGCGGTGCGTATGTCACCCAAGGATTGGATTGACGACTGGAGGAGCAGTCGCCGGAATAATTCAACCGATCTTCTGGCATCCGCGTCTGCGATTGCCTGAGTGGACCGTAGTAAAGACTTAGCCACCTGTTGAGACACTATGTACTGAGAGAACAGGCGAAAAGCTTTCCCCCTTAGCCTAAATTCTCTGTCTAGGTGAGTAGGGGTAGGGGTAGTGAAGGGGTCTTTTAGCTCACAAAGATTAATCTTAGGGGCAGCTAGGAAAGAAAACAAGGCTGCTGGGACTCCGCCGGCAGAACCTACCGGCATGGAGAACCAAGAATGAGTGTCCTGAGGGATCTGGTGGGAAGATTTAGAAGTGAATGTGGTTGCAAAGTTTTGAGCCTCTATCTCCCAATCTACCCAAGGTCCTGGCCCCAACTGCCCCACCTTCAAAACTGGATTAGCTGCTTCGTCTGTGACGGTCTGTAAATCAAGTTCAGGAGTAAGAGCTGACAGAGTCTTAATATCATTAAACCCATCCAGCTTAGACCAGTCTGAAAATAGTTTTGAAGCTGAGGCAGGGGGTAAAGCTGGTTTAGTAGCATACACAAAATAGTCTTGGTGATAATAACTAGGTATAGCCTTGATGTTTACGTCTAGTACATTCCCCAAAATATCCAAGGCCCTCAATTTCTTTGATTTATTGCCCTGGATGACCCACTCACGCGGTACCGGGAGTTCCCCTGACAAGGTAGGTTGGGCGAGCTCTGGGTTAGTGGGGGTCAAAAGGACCCATGACTCGTCTGGTCCATAAAGCAAGGGCATAGCTACCTTTCTGAGAGGCGCCTTGTCTAGAGGGGGTGGATTGACGTCCGTGATGACCCTGACATTTGAAGTTGTCAATGCCGCCGTAGCAGGCTTAGTAACCCCTGATGGTGACAGAGTGGGAGGGTTAGGGATCTTAGATAAAGCAATCGAAGTCATCAGAGGCCGTACCGTAGAACTTGTCGTGGGAGCCCCCAAGTCCATAGTGGGGGTTTCCTGTTGTTGGCCAAAAATTTAGATAAAGCATCAGTAAGTAGCCCATTAATTTCTTGCGCAGTAACAAATTGGTTAGATGATGAACTTACAGGTGAATCATTACTATCCTGCGCGGCGTCTAAGCCTGAGCCTGACTCTTGCCCTTCCATCTCCGAAATTATAGAAACCTCGTCTTTTTCCTCCTGATCCTCCTGAGAAGACCCCGCCAAAGCTGGGGTACCTTGTTGCCAAGATAAGTCAGGAATAGAGGATGGGATCGCCGCGTCCCTGTGGACATCAGCTACTGTGTGACTCGTTTGAGTCGGACGTGGGTGGTCAGACCCTGGCTGAGCAAACCGCCAAACACCGAGGCCCTGGCCTACACTCTCTTGGGAGTCTGAAACATTCTCAATTATTGAACCACCTGAACTTTCCAATTCCAGGGTTAGAATATTACTAGGTAAATCCTCTTTAGGGACCGGCACCGCACTGGACCCTTGAGGCCTAACACAAACTTTGCCTGAGGTAGAGGTACTATGAGAGGCACTAGAAGCTGGTGAATGTAGGGAGGACTGTCTCTTATGGGAATCCTTTTTGGAGGATTTATGGCTACGGTGTGACCGAGAACTACTCTTAGATTTGGAGGAATCCTCACCGTGACCACTGGTGGAACTTTCCGTCCTACTCTTCTTACTCGCTGGTGAAGAGGCAAGACTAGAAGACTGGCGTCTGAGAGGTGACCGAGACCGAGATCTCTCCCGAGACGATGAGGCGGACGCCGGGGGTGTAGGCTCTCTTGGACGTTTTGGTGTAGTAGCCGAAGATACAGAACCCTGACCAGTCTCCGCCGGCTTATAACTCGTGACTCTAGAGGAACGTTTAGGGGGGGAGGGTGTTCAAACAGCAATCGATCCCAAAGAGGGACGTTGTCACATTGAAGTGATTTATGCGCAACAATCGTAGTGTAAGCTGCCATCTGCTGCCGTACTTCTCTTAAAGCTACTGCCGCGGTCTTATCATTATCGCAAAGGACCTTGATAGCTAATTGGGAGCAAAAAGAACAATTACGCATAACCCAGAGACCCCTTGAACGGTCTAGACATTTAACACACCTTATGCAACGGGTATGCGCAAAAATAGGGATACCGGAACAATCAGGGGTAGTGCATAAAGCAAAGACTGGGGCTGAGGTAGCCATGACAGAGACTGGTGGGGAAACTACCGCCGGGTCTGTATTGGTCCGCCGGAGCCCAGCTCTGGAAAAAAAGAAAATTTCCAGGAATTAATGCTCATAAGGTTAACCCAACATGTTCGCACACAAGTGTTAATAACCCACCGGATAACGAGATGTAATGACACAATGATCACAGCTCGTTACGCGGCGGGGTTCAGAATATCTAAACAAATCTTTTGAAGAAAGTGAAGAATACCCTCTGACATAATATAACTGTCCAGCATGGCGATTATAGTCTTTCTGGTGGTGACTGTCTTAAGATTCAATTTTTGGAACAAAAACAACCCCCCATAAAGACGCCGGCCCTTGAAATATTTTAGTAGAATAACACAGGGCGGGCTGACACGAGATCTGATTCCTAACGAATTGTCACAAAAAGATCGCCGTAAGGTTGAAGGCGGCGATACCTAATTGTATCACTAAATTAAGTGGTTAACTCGAAATTGAATTGTAAATTCCTTATTTCCTCCACCTAGGAGCACCCCCGGGTGTGAAAAACGATGTTAACCCTAATTGAACCTTCAATCGCCGTAAGTATAAAGGCGGCGATACATATAGTATCACTTAAAATGGAATGGTTAATGAACTAATTGACTTAGTTGTTCATCCCACCCTACCAAGGTACACCCGCCGGGTGAGATGTCAAAAAGTTAACCCCATAAGTTCCTGTCCCCACTTCTTTGTAAAAGATCGCCGGGGAGGAAAGCCCTTAACACAGCTAGGTTTTTCATGTGGTTTTTTGTAAAACCTGGTAGAAAAACTACATAACGTATGTTCGTATGAACAGCGTTTTATAGATGGGTACAGTCATTCCGCCGGGAATCAAAGGGTGCCTGAAACCAGGTACCAACAGAGACGCAGTCCTGGAGAGCCACAGACACCTCATCGCCGGGAATACAAGCCTGTGTGAAAACCACGTGTGGCCCAACACGGCTCTCGGCCGGGTTTTTTTCATGGTGAAACCGAGAAAAAACCCGCCGGAAGGAAACCCACCCCGAACAGACACCATCTGATCGTACAACGGACACGAAGGAAGCCACGCACGACTAACCTAAGTCCACACAATAATCCGTGGAATTAGCCAATACACAACTAAACCAGGAACAAACATAGTCCGAGGAATTAGCCAATACACAACTAAAACCCGGATACACATGACACAGTAGGGCATATTTATAAATAATAAACAATAACACTTGTACATGTGGCAAAAGCTACGCGTGGCTGGCTAGGCCTAAGTAGACGGCATAATAAATGTTGAAATATACACAAAACACTGGAAATATCACAACAGGAACCACCGCCAACACACCACTGTAGCAAATACTTCCGGCAAAGGGAAGACTGACTCGGGACCCAGAAAAAACTTCACTAAGTGAAGAAAAATACGCTGGGAACGTCAGTAAGCAAAGCTTACCTCATCAGACAGATAAAAGGCAGCAATAACTAACGCGTAATGAAAGCCGCCTGCAACACAAGCTAACTAACTGTGAAAAAGTTCACATGTCCACAACAGGACCACGAGGGAACATCCGAAATAGATGCCCCAAACACACGACCCAAAATACACTGCACTGCGGGCAACCAGCCCAGGACACTCCTGCTACGCATATCCTAACCTTACTCGATACATCCCGGAGTAAACAAATGAGAAAAAACTCACTAGGGACGCAACAAATGCGGAATCAGCGGAGCGTGGGGAGACACGTCCGGGCAGGCTGAACGCAGAGCAGAGAAGGAGGAATGACGCCTGAATCAGCGTCTGGTCAGAAATCCACACAAGTACATCCACGATATGATGGAAAGCTTATTAGATAGTTATTCTTATTTTCTTTTTGTTTTTATTTTTTACGAAGTTTTTTCGTAGTGAGAACCCAATTCATAATGACTGAAGCCATGGGTGAGGTCGCGTGCGCTCATGATGAAGGCTCCTCAGTTTTTAAATGCTCTGCGCGGTAGATTCAAACTACGGCGGATTAGTGTTTGAAGAGGATGCCTTATGTAATAGGCATGTTCGTCAATGATGGAGGGGCCACTAATAAATTATACAATGACATATAACTACTGTACTGACATATACGTGACTTTAAACTCTGTACCACCTCCTCCACCACTATCCTTGAGAGGGCCTAGGCCCAGTGGGCTAGTATAAAATAAAAGCATCATCAACAACAGAGCTACCATCCTCTCAGCCCTAGATTTTGGTAGCCCTGTCTATGGCACGGCCTCTGCTTCCACATTAGGAACCCTCGACAGCGTACACCATTTGGGCATCCGCATTAGCTTGGGGGCATTCCGTTCCTCTCGTGTCTACAATATCCTATGTGAGGCTGAGACCTTACCTCTAGCCTACCACCATCGATTAGTCCTCATGCGTACGGCTGTTCGCCTCCGTCATGAACAAACTCTACTAGAACTATTCCATTCCACAGATAACTATTTATTAGTGGCCCCTCCATCATTGACGAACATGCCTATTACATAAGGCATCCTCTTCAAACACTAATCCGCCGTAGTTTGAATCTACCGCGCAGAGCATTTAAAATCTGAGGAGCCTTCATCATGAGCGCACGCGACCTCACTCATGGCTTCAGTCATTATGAATTGGGTTCTCACTACGAAAAAACTTCGTAAAAAATAAAAACAAAAACAAAATAAGAATAACTATCCAATAAGTTTCCATCATATCGTGGATGTACTTGTGTGGATCTTTGACCAGACGCTGATTCAGGCGTCATTCTTCCTTCTCTGCTCTGCGCTCAGCCTGCCCGGACGTGTCTCCCCACGCTCCGCTGGTTCCGCATTTGTTGCGTCCCTAGTGAGTTTTTTCTCATTTGTTTACTCCGGGATGTATCGAGTAAGGTTAGGATATGCGTAGCAGGAGTGTCCTGGGCTGGTTGCCCGCAGTGCAGTGTATTTTGGGTCGTGTGTTTGGGGCATCTATTTCGGATGTACCCTCGTGGTCCTGTTGTGGATATGTGAGCTTTTCACAGTTGAGTTAGCTTGTGATGCAGGCGGCTTTCATTACGCGTTATTTTTGCTGCCTTTTATCTTTGATGAGGTAGCGTTGCTTTGCTGACGTTCCCAGCGTATTTTTCTTCACTTAGTGAAGTTTTTTCTGGGTCCCGAGTCAGTCTTCCCTTTGTCGGAAGTTTTTGCTACAGTGGTGTGTTGGCGGTGGTTCCTGTTGTAATATTTCCAGTGCTTTTGTTTATATTTCAACATTTCTTGTGCCGTCTGCTTAGGCCTAGCCAACCGCTCGTAGCTTTGCCACATGTACAAGTGTTATTGATTTATTTTATAAATATGTCCTACTGTGTCATGTGTATCCTGGTTTAGTTGTGTATTAGCTAATTCCACGGACTATGTATGTTTCCTGGATTAGTTGTGTATTGGCTAATTCCACGGATTATATTTGTGGGCCCTAGGTTAGTCGTGCTTTGGCTATCTCTCGGGTCCTACGTGCGTTCAGATGGTTTCTGAACGCGGCTATAATAAGCCAGGTCAGGGCCCGTCTTCTGCCAACGCCAGCCAGCCGGCGAAACGTCCACCACCACCAACTCCACCACCATCAAAAAACTAAAGTCTCTCTCACTCCCGGTGCCAGTCTTAAGGCCGGCGGATCCGAGGGTAGTACAGCCGGCGAACCCTTGTCTGCTAACTGGGTCGTTCCGAACGTGTCACCAAGCATGGCCGTTAAACACTTGGGCACGGATGGTGGCACGCAAAGGCATCACTTGGCAGTGGCTCCGGCGACCTCGCTTACGTCAGCCGACAACGGCGAATTTTGTTTCTTTAGAGGTGGAGTCACTGGTCCAGGAAATGATTGCCAAGAATGTCATCATCCCGGTCCCCCCAAATTACCCTGTATTCACGTCCAAGCTATTTTTGGTTCCCAAAAGGGACAGTGTTCAGATGAGACCGGTCGTAGACCTGTCTTATCTGAACCTTCACATTCACAACGAGTCATTCCGAATGTTAACAGTACACCAAATCAGGCTAACACTTCCGCCGGGAGGTTGGATGTGTTCCCTAGACCTGACAGACGCTTATTGGCACGTATCGGTAAACAAAAGATTTCAAAGGTTTCTGGCCTTACGGATCAGGCACCCAAATTTTTTTTCTTCAGAAGATGCCATTCGGTTTGAACCTGGCACCTCGATTATTCACGAAATTAGTCCGGCAAGCCCTGATGCCGTTGTTAAAGCAAGGAATCAGAGTTTTGTGGTACCTAGACGACTGGCTGGTGGTGGCAGAGACAGAGCAATTATGCGTCAAACATGTCAACATAATTTTAAATCATGTCAAAACTCTAGGGTTCAAGGTAAATCTGGTAAAGTCAAACCTTGTTCCCTCACAAGTAATTCAGTGGATAGGGCTGGTTTGGGACACAGCTACTCTCACTCTGAGTCAGAGTGTGGACAATCGCAACAGGTTTCGCAGGAAACTGTTCATGTTTCTTCACAGTCTGACTACGACACGGAGGATCTGGGAGTCTCTGGTCGGCTCTCTCAACTGGATTCAACTAACTGTAATGTTGGGCCGGTTGAAAGTAAAACGTTTAATATTGGAGGGCAACAAATATTTCCCACTCTTACCGGCGGGAAAATTATGGCCCATCCCAAAATTAATCCACACCTTACTAGCGGTCTGGGCGAAGAGGGAAATGTTGCACTCAGTAATGTCATGGACCTCTCCTCCGCCAACGGTATGGATAGACACGGATGCGTCAGGCACAATAGGTTGGGGATTTCAGTCAAACCAGGGTCAGGGGCTTTGGTCCCACTTAGAAATCTCCCACATCAATGTCAAAGAATTACTAGTCCCCTTGTATTTCCTTCAGGCTCACGGCTCTACTTTACGGGGCAAGTCGGTGGTCTTCAGAATGGACAATCTGAATGCAGTTCACTGTATTCAGAAACAGGGGTCAACGAGATCAAGGAAGTTGCTAAACGTGTCGGAAGAGATTTTTACTCTAGCCAATAGGCTAGACATTTATCTTCACGCATCTTATCTCCCAGGCGTAGCAAACGTCTGGGCAGACGCTCTGTCCCGGAGACAGAGCACGACAGTAGAATGGGAGCTCAAGCAACCCATTTTCAACCGAATAATTGCAGAGCTCTACCATCCACAAGTGGATCTGTTTGCGTCCGAGGAGACTCACAAACTCCCTCTATACCTCACCCGCCGGACGAAAACGCCGGCAGGGGGGCCAGACGCCCTAGTGACAGACTGGAACAAATGGAGCTCCATCTATCTGTTTCCGCCGCCAGACGCGTCACTAATGTGCCACGTAGTAGTACCATGTAGTCGATTCCGAATCAATAAGGGAGTTTGAAAGTAATCTTGATAAAGCATGGGGAAGACAAGATTTGAAGTTTGATTATAAAACAAAAATACAGAATAGTAAAAATTTTGCGTCTGCTACCGCCGCCGCCAACACCGTGAACGACCGCAGCAGTGCAAGTACTGGTACTGAGCTGGATACACAGGCATAGTTTGCCTT
Source organism: Paralithodes platypus (assembly GCA_032716605.1). Taxonomy (NCBI): domain Eukaryota; kingdom Metazoa; phylum Arthropoda; class Malacostraca; order Decapoda; family Lithodidae; genus Paralithodes; species Paralithodes platypus. The sequence goes on from CM064520.1 coordinate 48,138,184, forward strand.
TTTCCAGAGGATCTACTGTAAGAAACAGTAAGAAACTGTAGTGAACAAACTACGAGATTATCGAGGCTTAGTCTCGCTAATCGCGCCCCTGTGGCCGGCGCAGTTATGGTACCAGCAATTGAAGACGTGGTGCTCGCACCCGGTGTCGCTCCCGGTCGAGTATTTCCACTTAGACACGATTGGCAACCTAGCGACATCGCTGACTTTTGCATTATGGACATTCAAGAGGCCAAGTGTCTAGCACCATATGGTAGAGATGTGACCAATAAATTAATCAATCAATATACTCAGTCTACGAAACGACAGTATCAATCACATTGGCAAGCCTTTACTTCTTGGATCATTAAAACAGAACAGACTGTGCCCTCAGTGGCATTAGTTTTTAATTATTTGAATTATCTGTTTGAGCAGAAACGTTTATCCGTGGTAACGTTAAAAAAACACTTAACTGCGATTAGAGTGCCCTTTTTCGACCTTACAGGTCTCTCCATACCGGTGGCGGAGGAAACAGATTTTATGAGAGCATGTTTTAAACTCCGCCCACCTCCCCGTCAGCTCATGCCTACTTGGTCTCTGGACAAGGCATTGTCTTTACTTCACTCTCGTCTGTACCAAAATACTGCAGATTTTGCACTACTCTTAAAAAAGGCTGTATTCCTTTTGGCTTTGGCCACCGGGAACAGAGTGTCTGAGCTGGCGGCGATGAGCAACACACCTAATTGCCTTAGGTTTGGTAGACTTAATGAATGTATTCACATTGCACCTTCCCCGGGATTTGTAGCCAAGAATGAGCACAGTGCACACGTGTTTTCTGAGTTCACTGTGCCGGCGTTAAAAAGGGGAAAGGTGCACCATAATCTATGTCCAGTGCAAGCTCTAACCAAATATTTGAGAGTAGCTCCTCTAAACCCCCAAGGTGCTTTGTGGGTAGCCAGTACGGGTAAACGCTTACTGAAACGGAGATTAGCTTCTCTTCTGGTCGAAGTCATTAAAGAGAGTAATCCCGGCGTTGTGGTTAGGGCCCACGATTTACGCAAATGGGCAGCCTCTTTACGTTTCCTGAAGAACTTTTCAGTAGAAGATATTTCGTCCACACAGTTGTGGGCGTCTAATCATACGTTTTTGACTAGATACTTGTCAGTTGCTCTAGACAAACCTTCTTTACCATGTATAGCTTTAAGGCAGAGGGTCTAGGTGGCCCTTCAGTCAATTTTGTTTACTTTCAAGGAAAAAGGGGGGGGGGGGGGTGCAGTCTGTTTAACATAGGACACCCTAGACCCCGCCGGAATGTAAGAGCTGTGATACAAATTATGGATAATGTGATGTGAAAATTTCTCTGTTCTATTCAGGGCGAGAAATTATGCTAGTACAATGTTAGTACAAACAACAGGGTTGTTATAGTAGTTTTAGCTGTGAAAGCAATTTAGTATTAAACAGTGGAGATCTTTTGCAAAATATTTCCACGAATATTATGGGGTTTATTATGTGCACATGTAAACTTATAACTTGTTATTTTTGTCACCACTCGTTGAGTGGGGTGCCTTTGTAACTACAGATCTGTTCACAGAATCTCCAGAGTTACCTTTTTTTGTCAAGCAGGCTTCTTTGAAGCACGCACCTGCTTGAACCCCTTTTTTGTATATATATGGGCTGCGCCATGTTTAAATATATTTTCAAAGTAAGAATACTATGTGGTTGTTTGATTATCTGCTTTTCTAGAGTTATGATATGATTACGAATGTCCCCCTCCAGTCTTAGAAATCAGGCATGTTCGTCAATGATGGAGGGGCCACTAATAAATTATAGGTTTGACTCCTGTAAGGAGATAAAGAAAACCTAATATTTAGTAGTGGCCCCGTAATCATTGACGACTGGGGCCCTCCCGACCATGCCCTTCCCATTCGTTGATGTATTAAGGATTTTGGTTTACTTGATATGTCAGTGAAGGAAGAATGACGCCTGAATCAGCGTCTGGTCAAAGATCCACACAAGTACATCCACGATATGATGGAAAGCTTATTGGATAGTTATTCTTATTTTCTTTTTCTTTTTATTTTTTACGAAGTTTTTTCGTAGTGAGAACCCAATTCATAATGACTGAAGCCATGAGTGAGGTCGCGTGCGCTCATGATGAAGGCTCCTCAGATATTAAATGCTCTGCGCGGTAGATTCAAACTACGGCGGATTAGTGTTTGAAGAGGATGCCTTATGTAATAGGCATGTTCGTCAATGATTACGGGGCCACTACTAAATATTAGGTTTTCTTTATCTCCTTACAGGAGTCAAACCTATAATCGTTCAACCATTTCGGTGCCATTCCCAATATTGTCTCGCCAATTGCTCTCAACTTACAATATCACCGTTCCTCCCATAACTCCCCCTCCTAGTCACATTACTCCATGGACCCTTAACCTAAGAAGTGCGCAGGGGGGGTACTGAACACCGTGCCGTGGTGCGGAGGTATTTAGGCTGTTTTCTTCACTCAAATCGTCATCGTACCATAAATATCATTAATACTTATCCATATGCGCCTATTTTACGTTGATTATGAAGATATTAACCTGTTACAGCAATAAAACAAGTGGAAACAGCGTTGGGATGGTCAAAATCCGCAAATTAGATCGGGAGTTACATAACTGAAGGCTGAGCCAGCCTCCCACTCCACCACTCCTCCCCACGTCTGGAGAGAGACTGTCGCGCAATACTCTCTCTCTCTTTCATTCGCTTGGTAACACATACAAGCACACCCCTCTTATGTCTCACTATTGATAGCACAAAAATATATCGCCGAAAAAAGGGAATAAGAGGGAGAATAGGTGATAATTGAAGGGGGGGGGGGGGGGGGGAAGAAGGGAAGGAGGGGATGTGGAGGAGTGATATTTTCCATGGCCAAGGGGCAAAAAAAAAAAAAATATAACAATTGATACTGGGCTGGTTTAAAAAAAAAATATTTAGGCCTTGGATTGGTAAGATCCTATGTAGCGGTAGTCACCGTATTTTGTTTGCCCATTAAATAAGGATCCTTATTTATATCCTCATATCTCTTAGTTATTTTCTTCACTTACCTCAACAATACTAAACCCCGATAGCTGGGGAGGGTATGAAATATATCAGGGAAAGAGAGGGGTTGAAACACGGAGATTAACTAGAATATAGCCATCTTGATTAACCAAGCCAAGACGTTGTGTATCCTTGCTTGTGATTGGTTGTTGATTATCGTGACGTCATCAGCCAAGGCGGACCTCAGCGATGACGTCATTCCAGCCCTCGGCCAACATGTCGTCATTACACCCGCTTATTTTTACACCCGCTTAGTCTTACACCCGGTTAATTTAACATCAGCGGTGTATATGTTTCACACAACGTGTATTATAATGTCATTAGTGCACTGTGTAATTTGCGTCTTGATATTCAAACCGTTTCTATTTATCAATACTAATTAGTATCCGCCACCCCCGTATTTGGCTCGTGAACGGTAAGGTTAATCTGCGAGAGCGGTATCGTCCCAAGATGAACTGATATATTAGTAATTATAGGGAATAGGCTCGCACCCTTATTTGTTATGTTTTTTCCTCCAGATTTTGAGAAATGAGTGTAGGGCCTATTCATGGTCTTAGTTATAATGCCAATGTTGGAACTTTGCCCCCCCTCACCCCCCCCATGAATTATTGAAATCGTCATCTATGTTGCCAGCAGGGGGTAAATATTGATTATACTGCATAAAGAAGGCATTTGTAAACAGTGACTGTCCGAAAGAGCTCTGAGATTTATTAGAATGGGCGTTTTTTCGGTCAATATTAAGGAGACGGACCACAGCTATTTTCAATGATTGTATTTTTGTGGATTTGTTATTTATATGATTTATAAGGTTTCTATAGGCCTATTACAATTTGTTCATGCAAATTAAGGAAAATATCCAGGAACCTGGCCAACTTTTATTTCGTGAGTGTTTTTTGGGGGGGTTATAGCTAGTTTTCATCATTATACAGTGGTTGTCATTAACCCTCCAGCCCCGGCTATGTATTATATATATATTCCTCGAAAACCGGGTGTTTTGGCCGAAAAACGTCTAGGCTAGGCTACCGTATATTCGTTAATCAGACTGCTTCCCGCATTCCCGCGCATCCCCAAGCGTAGCTGTGTTATTTACCTGTAGAATGGCATTAAGTAGAGCTCTCTAAGTCAACTGGTTGAGCTGTGATGATGATTTCATTGGAGATAACTTTATGGCCAAAACAGCCACTTTACACCACTTTTCGATACTTAACAACAACATACAGGCACACACGAACAAGCGACGCTCTCCTTCTTGTGGCCGGAGATGCGGAGCGTCGGTCCTGCCGGCTGTTGTTTACATGCGTCGGACCGACGCCTCGCACACCAAGCTCACAGGCTTTGACGTCATGGGTGTTTAAGAGCCCTTCCGGGTAGCTCGTGTATGCTTTTTTATGGGCGTTCAAGAGCCCTTCCGGGAACAGAGGGTTAATTAGAATCTCCGGAAAAAAAGTTGTCCCCATTATCCAACAATCTTAAGATACGGCCCCTGATAGTGGGGAGGGCTATGAAGTACAGGGAAATTGAGGGGTAAAAGACGAAAATAAGGGGTAATATTAGCGTAACCTAACAACCTTACCTAACCTAACCTAGTATATTAGGTGGGGGCTGCCGCCCCCACACCCCCGCTGGTTTGGTATTTAGCCTAATTCATAAAAGATTGACGGTCTGCAAAAGAGTTAATTATAAGAGTGAGAGAACTCTATTTCTTATTGCTAATCTGCCAACCTCTGCATCATTTGAGTCTGAAGGGGTTAAGTGGGCTAAGAGTTAATGAACATGGCTAAATTGCAGATAATGTTTCAACATCACTTTTTCTTTGATATAATATTATTTTTATTAATCTCACCACCACACCCCCAATGAAATTAATTAAAGTAATTCAGGGCCTCTGCACCTATATGGATTATTATTGACGAGGTAAGTGAAGGAAATAAGTCTGTATTGAGGATCATTAAAGATTCCGGAAAAAACGTTTTCCCCATTATCCAACAATCTTAAGATACGGCCCCCGATAGTGGGGAGGGCTATGAAGTACAGGAAAATTGAGGGGTAATATTAGCGTAACCTAACAACCTTACCTAACCTAACCTAGTATATTAGGTGGGGGCTAAAGCCCCCACACCCCCGCTGGTTTGGTATTTAATTCATAAAAGATTGACGGTCGCCAAAAGAGGTAATTATAAGAGTGAGAGAACTCTATTTCTTATTGCTAATCTGCCAACCTCTGCGTCATATGAGTCTGAAGGGGTTAAGTGGGCTAAGAGTTAATCAACATGGCTAAATTGCAGATAATGTTTCAACATCACTTTTTCTTTGATATAATTCAGGGCCTCTCCACCTATATGGGTTATTATTGACGAGGTAAGTGAAGGAAATAAGTCTGTATTGAGGATATTCATTAAAGATTCTGTGGTAAATGTAGCCTAGGCTTGGACCCAATTAACGATGGTATAAAACCCTTACCCTTGGTGTACTGGACAATAATGGTCTGCAGCCAAATTAACACAATGCCGCTGGAAGCTCCGTTGGTAATCCCGGTAAATAGAAGATGTTGTAGGTGTTTTCATAAAGCAAAATCACTTCACTATTTATTGAACAACAGTTCCACCATTTCAAATATGGCCGACTGGCCCGAATCCGAGAGATTATAAACACCAAGGATAATAAATGAATCAATATGATGTCGTAGAGGGATTGAGAAACAAAAGAGGCTCATTATATGGACTGACGTGTATTTCTACACCCATTAAAATGTCGCGAGAATTTGTGACGTCACCGTCTAGACAGTGACGTACTCCCACAACAACCATTCATATGCCATCATCGCTCTTGACGTCACACCCAGTTTATTGACCAATAGAATATCAGTATACAACTCGACTCACCTCCACTCGTCGCCCACCAGTTGAGCTGGGAAATTGTAAAAGTGAGTCCACAGATGCCCTCTAATTATTCATTTACCAAGTATATTTTCCATTTATAGTATACTACGAAGCAACATACATAATACATATATATGTACAAACAACAAGTATGCTATAACACTGCCCAGTTCTCGAGATATAATGCATGCCGTTTCGCAGGAATATACCCTTGGATTATATAAGGCTTCCCGCAGCGCACCGGTAGGCCTTATATAAGTCTTGCCGCACTTGCTGGGTTAAACACCCTACAGTTTGCTTTCACTTAGCAGATCAACTTGATGCCCAATGGTGATGGGCTGGTCTATCAGAGTGAGAATTGAGCGATCTCTGCCATACCCATAGCTTACTCTGATTGTTCCTTTTACTTATATATTTTCTAGATCTCAAGTGACGGCGTCTCTTCCGTGGATTGACCTCCCAATCTACCAAGATTGGAAGCCAAAGCGTCACATTTTTCCTTTGCCCCTCGACTTTCTCTTCATAATTGCTGAGGGGCACAGGGTCCTGGGTGGGGCTTTGATTTCCCGGGCGTTTCCGCACCCTCCTCAGCTCCCCGCCATGGAGTGGCTTCGGTCACCCAGGCTTTATTGTGGTCGGCAGGGAGGGATCTGTGGGGGCGCTCGGTTATGGCCTTGGCCTTGCTCGGGGCCTTGGGGCTATTCGGCCAGGCAGCTTGGGGAACAACAACAACAACAACAACTTGATGCCCAAGCCCCATCTCAATGTCGACATCTCGCTTTACAACATCTTGATAGTCATATCCCGGCTGATTTCATTTACACCGATGGCTCGAAAAATGCGGATGCCGTGGGTTGCGCTGGAGTCTCAGACCAGGGCTTGTATCAAAGTGCCTTACACCATCACTCCACGATTTTCACTGCTGAATTATGGGCTATTCAAGGTGCTTTAAACACCATCTCCTCATTGTCGAGGAACTCTCCACAGGTCCTTACCTTAGGTTGTGTTCGCCACTCTCCTAGCAGCACCGAGGAGCGCATCGCCCCTCGTTGTGGGTTGTGATTTGGTGCAGCAGACTGTTTGAAGAGACAACCCGCTCCCTTGCTAAGATGGGCTCGTCTGGCACTTTTTGCAGTTCGACATCGAGGGCTCTCTTGAAGTTGTCTAAAGAGACGCCCCTCATGTCTCTTACTCGCCGTGGGAGTTTGTTGAAGAGACGTGGGCCTCTGTGTGATAACCAGCCCTCTCGTAGAGAGCCCATAGCACCCCTGTTATTCATCCGGGGGATATTGCATTCCCAGCCTCTCCTATCACTGAATTTCATGACTATCGGAGTATGTAGGTTTGGTACTAAACCCTCTGCGATTTTCCACGTGTATATTATTAGGTAACGTTCTCTTCTACGTTCCAGCGAGTACAGGTTCAGTGCTCTTAACCCTTCCTCCCCGGGCTGTCTTACCCAATGACGGTCGCCCCTACCCGGGCGATATGGCCGAAAAATGTCTAGGCCTAGGCTACCGTATTTATGTTTATTTTCACTGCTAGAACTTTCCCACTCATCTATAATCGTAGTGCGGTTTTCAATCTGTATTTTGGCATTGAGTAGAGCTCTGTAAGTCAACTGGTTCAGTTGTGATGACGATTTCAGTGGAGCCAATATTGCAGAGATGTTGCCAATATGGGGGCTTTTTAGACACTAATTTCGTCATGACATCAGAACAATAACATTGAGGAGTCTTCTCCTTCTTGTTTTCGGAGGTGCGGTGACGAACGCTTGGGTTTGTTGACATACGTCGTACGCACGGCGTTCGGACCAAGCTTAATTAGGCTATTAAGCTCATGCCTTAGATAAGGCATACCGGGTAGTGGCCCTTCTTTCGTGCTGTCCTTACCTAATGCAGGCCGGGTAGGAAGGGTTAAACGATCCCAATAGTGTAGCTGTTTTACCGAACTTATATGCGAAGTGAAATTTCTTTGTACACTCTCTAAGTCATTTATTTCACCTGCTTTGTATGGGGATGTTAATACGCTACAGTATTCAAGCCGCGGTAGCACTAGAGATTTGAAGAGCGTTATCATAGGTAATTCACCGCGTGTTTTAAATGTACGCAGAATCCAACCCGTTAAACGTTTCGCAGCCGCAACTTTGACCTGGTTATGTTCTTTGAAACACATATTTTCAGACATTAACACCCCAAGGTCTTTCACACTGTCTTTCCGTTCTATTATGTGGTTAGATTCTGTTAGGTAGTTTGTGATCACTTTAACGCCATTATTTTCTCCGTACCTTATTAATTGGAATTTTTCTTCATTGAATTTCATGTTGTTTTCCCTGGTCCACTGGAACACTACATTTATGTCTTCCTGCAGATGGCCCGTGTCCTCTTGTGTGTTTACTATCTTGCTTAGTTTTGTGTCATCCGCAAAAGACGACACCGTACTGTGTCTTGTGTTGGTATCTATGTCGCAAATTAGAATGAGGAACAGAAGGGGTGCTAGTACTGTTCCTTGGGGCACTGAGCTTTTTACATCCGAAGGCTCAGATGTGACTTGGTTTACTGCTACTGATTGTTTCCGGTTTACGAGGAAATTATATATCCACCGTCCGATTTTCCCCGTTATACCTTTTGCTTTTAATTTGTGGGCTATTATACCATGGTCACATTTATCAAATGCCTTAGCAAAATCAGTGTAGATGACATCAAAAAAATTCTTTTCTTCTAGCGCTTTAAGAATTTAGTCATAATGTTCCAAAAGTTGTGAGAGACATGATCTTCCCGCTCTGAACCCATGTTGACCTGTGTTGTGTAGTTCATTTGCCTCCATGAAAGCTGAGATTTTGCTTCGCAGGACTCGCTCGAAAACTTTAATGATGTGGGAGGTTAGAGCTACCGGGCGGTAGTTTTTTGGTAGTGCTTTACTCCCTCCTTTATGCAGTGGGGCAATTATTGCGTTTTTTAAGCTGTCTGGTATTTCACCAGTGTCTAGACTCCTTCTCCACATTATAGCCAGGGGTTTTGAGAGGTTTACCTTACATTTCTTCATTAGGATCGAATTCCATGAGTCCGGGCCTGGTGCCAAGTGGGATGGCATGTTGGAAATGGCCTCTTCTATGTCTTTTGGACCGAAATCAATATCCAGCATCTGGGGGGCTTCCGTGGGGGAGGTTTCCATGAAAAATATATTTTGGTCTCTGATGGCTTTTGTTTCATCAGGCTCACTGAAGGCCATTTCATACTGCCGGCGTAAGAGTTCGCTCATTTCCTTTTTGTCCCCTGTGAATGACCCATCCCCTTTGCTTAGTGGGCTGATGTTTGATGCTGATTTAGCCTTTAGTTTGGCATATGAAAAGAAGTATATACTTGGAATTTTCCTTTATACCTGCAATAGCTTTCCTCTCCTCTTCCATATGTTGTAGTTCATATGATATTCTTAGCCTATGTTCAATTTCCACAATTTCTCTATCTATTTTGGCCTTTTGCCTATCCTGTAGATTTGGATGTGTGCGTCGTTGTGTGAGTAATTTTCTTCTTCTGTACAGCTTCCTTCTTTCCCGATCTTGTTTGCTTCTTCGTCTTGTTTGTCTTTCAGGTATGTGGTGGCTACAGATTTGGGTCATGGTTTCTGTTATTAGGACAAGACATTCTGCAGGTGTCAGGTTATTCATTAAATCTTCCCAGTCTATTTTCTCCATTTCTTGATTTACCTCTTCCCACCTAATATTTTTGTTATTGAAGTTAAATTTACTGAAAGGGCCGGTTCTTGGTCTCGATTCTGAGGTTGTCTGAACACTTGCTAAGGTTGTTTTGATCTCAATTAATTTATGATCTGAGTATGTTGTGCACTGCAAGCCTTATTTGTATTTGCCCCAAGGACCCATTGGTCAAGACTATCATCCACACAATACACAAATTACAGTGCGCTAATCGATCCATCACGCTGTGCTGGATCCCCGTGCATGTAGGAATTCCCAGGAATGAGCGTGCAGACTTCCTCGCTAAGCAAGCGTGTCATGGTACACCCTCTGCTACTTTGCTGCGTTCGGAGGATATGCTCCCTGTCCTCCGTCGCCATGTGTATGACGCATGGCGAGTTGAGTGGAGAGCACAACCATTAACTGGCCACCTTCGCTCCATTAAGGATGACATACACTTGTGGCCCTCTTCCATTAATGGTTCACGCGCAGACCAAACCCTATTAACTAGATTACGTTTAGGCCACACACGCCTCACACATGGTTACCTGATATCCACCCCTCGTGGTCAACCACCTGAATGCCAACATTGCCATACATCATTGACTGTTTTTCACTTTCTTTGTATTTGTCCCGTCTATGCACCTGAAAGACGGCGATTCTTGCTGAACACCTCATTACATGACTCCTCTCCGACTCAGACTCTTTCAATTTCACCCCTATTCGTCACTTCCTAAGAGCTATAAATTTATACAATGACATATAACTACTGACATATACGTGACTTAAAACTCTGTACCACCTCCTCCAACACTAGCCTTGAGAGGGTCTAGACCCAGTGGGCTAGTATAAAATAAAAGCATCATCAACAACAACAACAACTGGAGACCCCAGAGTTATATGTGACCAGATGGCTCTGTCATTTCTTGAACTTTGTGTTACACACAACCATGTTGAGTGCAACGCAGACTCCAGTATATATTCGCCTTCCAGATTCCTCCTTCCGTAACCATTTCCTCCATGTACTCCCTCGTATCCATCTGCAGATGCTCCCACGTGACCATTCAGGTCCCCTTCCAGGATTATTATTTCATTCTCCGAGAGGCCCAAAATGACACTGACGGTGTCATTCCAGAAGTCCTCTTTTATCTCTTTCTGTTGGCCAGCCTGTGGGGCATATGCAGATATCACATTCAGAATTCTTTCACCAACTTTCAACTTCAAAACAACCAGCTTTTTTTTCTCTCCAACATTTCCACCCATCTCTTCCTAATTAGTTTTTCACAAATCTTGCATACAATACTGGTAAGTGAAACTGGTCTATAATTTAAAGGGTCCTCAGGGCTTCCATTCTTGTATATTGGAATTATATTAGCTCTTTTCCATTCAACAGGAACCTGTCCTTTATCTAAGGAAGCTTGAATTATGTCCCTCACTGGCTCCACTAATTGCTCTGCACACTCCTTTAAAACCCAGACAGACACTTCATCCGGTCCCATAGCTTTCCTTACTTCAAGTCCTCTCATCGCAGATAACAGCTCATCCAACTTCCCAAACTGACTAATTCCTTGAACATGACAATAGTGCATTGTTATGTGTGCGATTAGTTTGCTTAGGAACCAGATTAACTTGCGCATGTAGTAGTGTACACCCTATGTGGTGGATTGTGTTCTTTTAATTCAAATTTGATTTTATTAAGCGTTATATTTCCCCCAGGGGGTAAGGGGGCCTTCATCTAATGGTGGAGGAAAAAAGAATATGCCTCTCGCATCCTACTGCGTGTCGTACAAGGTGACTAATAGGGGGATGGCGATAGACTTGTGGACCAACAGCCATTACTATGCAATAAAGTCTTTATCTTAGCACTGTCTTGGTATGGCACTGCCAAGGCTGGTGGGGTGCGGATAGGTGCCACAGGGGACGGAGTATTACCTGGGCGCTGTTTGGCACCACATCTGTGTCGGCAACAGTGTTTGCATATTGGAGCAGTGTTGGGGCAGGACTTTATTGTTCTATAATCCAAAATTGTCTAATATACAGTGGAGTCTTGTTATGGTGCTGTCTTTTTGTAACACTGTTAAGGCTGGTGTGGTTGCAGATACTGCAGGTGCAAGTGCTGTAGGGGGACTCTGTCGAGTCTTGCTGAGGCACGGTTATCACTATACCAACATCAGCCACAGTGATAACTTGGTGGGGCAGTGCTATGGCGGGACATTATTGTACTACAGTACACTCCAACTACTGATAGGCAACCCCGTCTGAGCCGTTACAATGCATGCAATGGAAAATGACGTTAAACCATTGTATGTTGTTGTATGTATAGCGATTTTGATTAGTTCCTTTGCGTTTATCTTGTGTTGTCCCAGTTTTGGTTTGTTAATTTTGCAAGTTTTACATTATAATTTCAATCTTGCTAAGACCACTCTCCAGTACTCCCATCTGTGGTTCGTCAAAACTTTCTTCTCTACTAAAAACCGACCCCAATTTGTTATTCATTACCTCGCACATGTCTGATACGTTTTCATACATCCTAGTATCTACTCTTAATTTAGTAATTTGTTTTTTTACCTTCAGCTTACTGTTTATATATTTATAAAACAATTTAGGGTCACTTTCACATTTATTTACTATGTTCTTCTCATAGTATATTTTCTATCTATCTATCTATTGCCTGACGCCGTGATCCCCGAAGGGGTGGCCACGAACAAACCGCCCCATGCACCTCTGTCCCCAGTCAGTCGACGCCCCTCCTCCCAACCAGCACCGCCTTCATCCATATACTTCCTCACTCCATCCTTTCACCTCTCGTTCGGTCTACCTCTCCCTCTCTGTCCTTCCACCTCGCTCTCGTACACCCTCTTAGTCATTCTCTCGCTTTCCATACGTTCCATATGGCCGAACCATCTCAAGTTGTTCCTTTTCAAACTTTCCAGCACATCTACCTCCACACCACACCTCCTTCTTACTTCCTCATTCGTCTGTCTATCCCTCCATGTAACTCCACACGCACTTATTAAGTAACTCATTTCCACCGCTCTCACTCTTGGTCTGAGTCTCTTCTCGAACGTCCATGCTTCGCTTCCGTAAGTCAGTGTCGGGATTACCACACTGTCATGTAAGGACTTCTTCTCTTCCATATTTCTTCCTATTTCTTGTTACTGCTTACAATGTTCCCACAACCCTCTTCCCCTGTTGCACTTCCGCACTTCTTCCCGCACTTCTTCATCCATAGTCCCATCTTTACTCAACACACTACCCAGATACTTAAATGAGCTGACAATCTCCATAGCCTGACCGTTCAACTTCACCTCACACTCTGTGGCTTCACCCCTCTCGAAGACCATAACCTTGCTCTTCCCCGCATTTACCTTCGGATTTCATTTTTCGCACACTGATCCAAACACACTTACCATTATCGCTCATCAGAACTGTTTCATCAGCAAACAGCAGTACAGGTAGCTTCCATTCATTTTAGTTCATTTAGTTAATTTTAACTTGCCTAATTATGTTAACATATCTATTCCTCTCCTGTTAATATTTGTTACAATTACTCTCAGTGTTCCTTCTTCTTAATCTAGCACAAGCCGCATCACGCCTATCCAAAGCTCTTTTCCATCTCAAGTTAAACCATTGTTTCTGCTTAGCAAAATTTCCAGTTTTATATCTTGGGACAAACAGATTGGTTCCTTCTCTATAAATTTTGAGGAACCTACTATATTTACCTTGTACATCTTGTTCCTTCAAAATGAGATCCCAATCTACTCTCTCCAAATATCTTTTCAAGGATACATAATCAGCTTTACTATAATTTAGTCTGTCATTTATATAGCAATTATCTAATCTCAGACCAAGAGTGAGAGCAGTGGAAATGAATTACTTAAGGAGTGCGTGCGGAGTTACATGGAGGGATAGACAGACTAATGAGGAAGTAAGAAGGAGGTGTGGTGTGGAGGTAGATGTGCTGGAAAGTGTGAAAAGGAACAACTTGAGATGGTTCGGCCATATGGAACGTATGGAAAGCGAGAGAATGACTAAGAGGGTGTACGAGAGCGAGGTGGAGGGACAGAGGGGGAGAGGTAGACCGAATATGAGGTGGAAGGATGGAGTGAGGAACTACATGAACGAAGGCGGTGCTGGTTGGGGGGAGGGGCGTCGACTGACTGGGGACAGAGGTGCATGGGGGCGGTTCGTTCGTGGCCACCCCTTCGGGGATCACGGCGTCAGGCAATAGATAGATAGATAGATCTAATCTATTGTCATTACTCGAGATCAACTTCCATTTCAGTAATAGGTGATCACTTTTGCCTACAGGACATAGATAGTTTATATCACTAATTTTGTGAGGATCTTTTGTAAAAATCAGATCGAGCTTAGAAGGTTCGTTATTACCCCTCATTATAGTATTCTCCTTCACATGTTGTTGTGTAAGTACATTCTCCGTAACCAACTCTAATAACCGACTTCCCCAGGATCGTTGATTGGACTCTGCATCTCTCGATTCCCTATTAACCTCACCACAGTTGAAATCTCCAACCAAGATCAATCTATTCTTTCTTAAAAGCAATCTTCTCAACGACTGAATCATATCCTCGACCATCTCCTCAAACTCTAACTCCCTCTATGCTCTGGTCTTTGGTGGCATGTAAACTACTGCTATGTCTAGCTTTTTTCCTTCAGTATCATTGAGTTCAACTGCCATTATTTCTGCCTTGTCATTATTTAACTCCACTTGCTTTGCTGTCATAGGGTTCTTAACTAATACTGCCACTCCACCTCCCCTTTTTCCCTTTCTATCATATCTCCATACTGTACATTATATCCTTTACTAAACACTATATTGCTGTCAAAGTCCTGGTTCAGCTTTGTCTCTGTCAAACAGACTAGCTGTGGTTGATCCTTTCTTAATAATTCATCTAACTCCACCTTTTTACTGTTTATTCCATATATATTAGTGTAGTAGCACAGTATATTGGGATCCTCCTCCTTGTTTATCTTCCCTCTTAGCCTCCCACCAAGTTCCCCTCCTCCTCCATCCCTTCCCTGACCTAACTCCACATTGCCTGCTAGTTCTACTCTCCTCCTCCCCCCCCCCCCCCCACAATCTCCTGCACCTCCTCTCTCTCCCCCTGTTCCACCTCTACCTTTTCCATTTCCACCTTCTCCACCTCTACCTTTTTCACCTCCATCTTTTCCACCATGTCCTGACTCTCTCTCCGGTCCATTGCCCCCTGCATTATCTCTCGCTACCCCCGCTCTGACTCCTTACTTCGACTTGGTACTTGTCTCTCTGCCTTTTTCACTATCACTCCTCTTACTTTCGGTTCTTGGTGGCTGCTGATGTACCACTTCCTTAATTGCCCTTCCCTTATTCTCCAAAAAAAAATCTTCTTTTGCTCTTCAGACAACTTTCCATTCTCTTCATCAGCCTTAGCTTGTAGGTCCCTTAACTGTTCTCGTTCTTCTACACTTAGGTCCCTCTTTACCCTTATATGCTTCAGCTCTGTCGAATTTAATTTCCAGCTTATATTGGCTACTGCTTCTACCGTTGACCTAGACTTAAGTTCTACTCTTAGTGGTCTCATCTCGCCCTTCTTTTATTTTCCTACCCTTCTCACCTCCTCCAGTTCTTTTACCCATCCATAACCCTCGTTTAAGCACTCCAGTATCCCCTTGACTTTCTTATCATCACTTTCCTTTCTTGCCTTCATATCTTCCAGGTGCTCTTCCACATCTCCAAAGATGATTACACACTTACCTCTATCTATTGTCTCTCTCACTACCTTCTCTTTCTTCTTTAAAACTTGTACTACATTTTTGTCAAACTCTTTCTTTTCTTTTTCTCTCTCTTCCTTCTGCTCCTTCACAATTTCTTCAAGGGCTACCACCTTTGCACTCTCCACCCTTGTCCACTAATTTTTCACCTCACTAATTACTTTTATTTCCTCACTCAGGTGGCCCTCATATTCCTTAAGCTGAGCCTTGAGTGCCACATTTTCCGCCGCTAATTCGTCTACTTTGGCCATCACGGCCTCAAGGCTGTCACTTACTGGCCTAGGCCTATCCATCCCGCTACCAGCGCCGCACATATCGGTCAAAACTTCTACTTTTGCCCCTAACTCCTTCCTCCAATTTTCCATCACTCCCCTCCATCTCACAAGACCCATCAACTGTTTTTTCATACATGCCAACTGATCATCCGTGTCCTCGGTGGTAAAGCCTTCAAACTCTAAATTCTCCTCATCACCAGCTAGGCTTTCACGCCTTCCCGCCTTCCCGCCATCGCGAGGTGGTCGTCTGCTATAACCAAAACAATCGCCCCACGAACCCCTTCTCACTCCAGGAACTTACCTAGTCATGCTTACCTAGTCATGTTTAGTGGGGGAATAAGAAGAGATCTTCTTGTCTTGTCCCCACCTCTATCGACTGTGCCAGCCTTACTGATTTTGTGCTATACCCATCTGCTTATCGTACCTAAACTTAAAAGCGGCTATTGATGGTGCTGTGACCACTTGGTCAGGTAGGGCATTCCACTCGTTGATGATCCTAATGGAGAACGCGTTACCCTTTAGTGCGGTCCTCCAGTGTCTGGGTTTGGCTAACTTGAGTGAGTGGCCTCTTAGGTTGGTGGTGCTCAACTCGAAGAACCTGGTGGCTGGGAGACCGTCGTGCCCGTGGAGAATCTTGAATACTTCCATCATATCTCCCCGTTTCTTGTGATCCCTCAGTGTTTGCAGTCCCAAGGCTCGGCATCTGTCTTCGTAGCTTAGATGTGCGATCTCTGGTACTAGCTTCGTCGCCCTGTGTTGAACCCTTTCCAGCTGTCTATGCCCTTAGCTAGGTAGGGGGACCAGCACTGTGCACCATAGCCCAACAAGGGTCTGACCAAGGAAGTGTAGAGGACTCGCACAATTTCCTGGTTTAAGTAGGTGAAGATCCTCCTGATTATTCCAACCCTGCTGTTGGCTTTCCCTGCTATTGCAGCGACGTGTGATGCCACTTTGAGATCTTCTGAGACCAGGATCCCCAGGTCTTTCTCCACGGTGGACTTGCTCAGGGCAACACCGTTCAAGTTGTAGTCTGGTCTCGTGTTCCTGCTCCCAAAGTGCATGGTCTTGCACTTAACAGAGTTGAAGGTCAGCAACCACCTATTGCTCCATTCCTCCAGCCTGGTCATGTCCCTGCGAAGTGCTTCGATGCCCTCTACTGTTCTGATTGTTCTGTATTTTTTTGCGTCATCCGCGAATAGGCTAGCCTGAGATTCAAGATTAGTGACCAGATCATTGATATAGGCAATGAATAGAACAGGACCCACCACTGATCCCTGCAGTACTCCACTCTTTACTGGTAGCCACTCAGAGTAACTCTCTCTTACCGACACTCTGTGAAAGCGGTTTGCCAGGAAGTTTTTAAGTCACCTGAGTACATTCCCCTTGATCCCTTGAGAGTCAAGTTTGGTGATCAGCCTTTTGTGGGGTACTCTGTCAAATGCCTTCTCACATTCAAGGTAGTTCGCGTTGACGCACTCCTTATTATCCACAGCATCAATTATGTCCTCCAGCCTCCAGGTATGCCAGCATGTTGGTCACACAGCTCCTCTTGCTCCTAAATCCATGCTGAGCATCAGACAGGATGTTATTTCTTTCTAAATGCTCCACTAATTCATTCCTGATCAGGCTCTCCATCACTTTCGACACAGCACTGGTTAGAGACACAGGACGGTAGTTCAAGGGATCGCTTATATTTCCTTTTTTGAAAATTGGGGTGATGTTAGTCCTTCTCCAGTCACCTGGGACTATGCCTGTGTTTAAGGAGGACTGGAAGATATGTGTTAGTGGTAAACACAAAATATCTGCGCAGGCCTTCAACACCACTGGTGAGATTCCGTCTGGTCCAGGACTCTTATTTTCCTTGTGTTACGATCCAGGTTCTCAAAGACACAGGGCTCTTCAACATTGGACTAGATAATGGCAAAAATGCAACAACGGTAACACTAGATCCAACCCCTGCCTTAAACACTGGAAAACAAAACACCATTACCGCCCTGAGTCGTGCCTGGACAACGAGGTATCCTATGACTCGGTAACTGGTGCACACACACTAGGCTGACGCTCGATGAAACAGCCTATTCTCAAACAGTAAAAGATTACTCGATTAGGTTACACAAAGAAAAGATAGTTAACGTGATTAATTAACGTTACGGTAGATACTCAAATAACTGGCACTCCTGTATTAAAGAAAGTGCAATGCTAGTCCTGCAACATCAACTGGAAACTTCTGAAATAAGTCTGATGCTGGGAAGATGTTCGTAAAGAATCTTGAACAATTATAATGCAGAATACGGGTCACAATAAATACTAGGACATATAGTAATAATAGGCAGGCGAATAATAAAGACTGCGCAAAGGTAGTAATGCTCGACAACTAAAGAAATGCTTCGTGACACAACGCAACAGCCTACTAGGGTTGTGCAATTCAACAACAACCTCGGCTCAAAAGTGCAGTGAATAATAATGCTGCATACATATAATAATGGGGGCTTATCTCTAACCAGTGTCTGCTCAGTTAATAAAGTCTAGCTGAGGTATCAAGGCAGGGCAACAATGGGCGAACATGCGGCTCGTAGCCTAACATGGTCCGAAGGTGGTATAATGAAGATTACGTTATATGACGGGGATGCTCTCTTGATAAATCTAGGTCTCTAGTACCTAGTTCTATCCTGGCGATCCCTCAGAAGTCAACACAAAGAGGCAGCACTATGTTGTGAGGGATAGGCTATGGCCCTCTCACACCACAGCGCTGTGCTCGCAAAGTAAACCCACCCGAAGACAACTTAGGCTCCCACAGTACCTGTCGATGTCGTGCAGGGCTTAGCTAACACTGCACACATCGGAGACAACGACACAGTAACCCTACCCCTAGTCTAGCTTTAGATAACCAAGCAGAATCACTCAACACCTTGCCAGGGAGACATATACCGGTCTACAACCTTCCCGAGAGAGGACACATATGGAAAAGTCCGTCTCTCCAAACCTCAATAAAGCCTAATACCTCCTTAATCTAATACATGGAAATATCTGAGAGCTTCGCGTACAATACGACTGGTCGACGGTGAATGTCTATGCTGAAACCAGAAGGGATGTTGAGTTTAATAAAGATTAGAGAATGAGAAAGGAGAAGTCGAGAGAGAGAAATAGTATGCAAAGTGGCGAGTATGGGGGACAGAATTGCAAAGGATGTAGACAATACGCGTGTCAGGCAAGCTCTGAGCTGGTAAAAAACACGAGGCCGCGATGGGCAGGGACTAGTTGACCACCCGGCCGCCAACGCCGTCAGCGCCCAAGCGAGCCGCGGCATAGCTCACCCCGCTGCCAGGTGTACCCCCTTACCCTCTCTCGCTCGCTTCCCACACAAGCAACATTTATATTATAGTGAATATAAAATATAAGGCGCGGTCACAGACCAAAACAAAGACCATTTCTAGACTGTCTGCGGCAACACGACACTAATAAAATAAAGCAGATCATTCTAGGACAACTGTAGCCCATCCCCCCATCCTGGCGAGCGCTAGCGAGCTGCAATGCCCCACGCAACCATTCTGTCAACGCCGGGAGGCGTCACACTTGAGTGAAGACAGAATGTTGCGTACCCTCCCTTCATGGATTTGCATTGAGAGTAGTTCATCTTGGTAAACTGTTCCATCAGGGACTGGTAGATCTGATGTATCCTCTCTAATAAATACCCTGTTAACCCTTTCACGCTCATATGACACAGAGGTTGCCAGATTAGCAATAAGAAATTGAGTTCTCTCACTCTTATAATTACCTCTTCAAAATTAGTTTTTTGCCCACAGCTAACTCAAAGACAACTGCAGAGGTTGAAGTAACTAAACTAAAGGTTTCTCAATATCCCTGATGGTAACAAAGGCTTTAAAGTATCCCTAATAGGCTCAAAATTGTGTCATATGTCGGAGAGGGTTAAAAGCTTGGTTCATCGTTTCTGCAGTCTCCTTGTCTGTGGTAGTCAGAGAGCCTTCTGGTGTTTGTAGTCTTGTCACCTTTTCCTTTATGCTGGTCTTGGATCTGATGTATGTCCAGAAGTGTTTGGTGTTGTCCATTGAATCCAGTGCTACATTCTTCTCGTAGTTGTATTTGGCGCACCGTACTTCTGTTGAGGCGAGGTTTCTTGCTGCAGTGTATATTTCCTTTCTGTTCGCGGTTTTCCTCTGTCGGTAGTTCTGCCAAGCTCCTTCCTTCTCTTGAATGATGGCCTGTAGTCTGTTGGTCATCCACTTCGGCCTACAGCTTTGCATCCCTTTCTTGAAGGTAGGTACGCATTCTTCAAGTACAGTAAACCCCCGCCCTTTCGGACTCCGCTCTTTCGAATTCCAAGACTTTCGGACTAGCATTTCAATTCAGATTCATGGTTCAGCCTTTCGGATTTGTCTGAAAGGCTGAGAAAATACCTCCGTCCTCTTCGGACTACTTGATTTTCCGAGTAACCGAAATCGTCGAAATACGATCATTTAATCATAAGTACAGTACTATATATCTCTTATACACTAACCTTAGTTCTTTATAATATTTTATAATAAACTTATATAACACAAATTATAAGTTCAAATGAGCAGAGCGAGTTCTTTGACTGAGTGTTGGGTTGAAACAGGGGTGTGTGATGTCCCTGTGGTTGTTTACTGTATATATGGATGGAGTCATGAAAGAAATACTAGGAAGAGCAGTGGTTGTTGGTGTATCGCTGAAAAGGGAGGGAAATGAGTGGAAGCTGCCTATAATGCTGTTTGCAGATGATACAGTTCTGATGAGCGATAATGAATGGGAGTTACAGGGTCTGGTAAATGAGTTTGGAACAGTGTGCGAAAAACGGAATTTGAAGGTAAATGCGGGGAAGAGCAAGGTTATGGTCTTCGAAAGGGGTGAAGTCACAGAGTGTGAGGTGAAGTTGAACGGTCAGGCTATGGAGATTGTCAGCTCTTTTAAGTATCTGGGCAGTGTGTTGAGTAAAGATGGGACTATGGATGAAGAAGTGCGGGAGAGGGTGCAACAGGGGAAGAGGGTTGTGGGAACGTTGAAAGCAGTAACAAGAAATAGAGTGGTCAGTATGGAAGTGAAGAAGTCCTTGCATGACAGTGTGGTAATCCCGACACTAACTTACGGAAGCGAAGCATGGACGTTTGGGAAGAGACGCAGACCAAGAGTGAGAGCGGTGGAAATGAGTTACTTGAGAAGTGCGTGCGGAGTTACATGGAGGGATAGACAGACGAATGAGGAAGTAAGAAGGAGGTGTGGTGTGGAGGTAGATGTGCTGGAAAGTGTGAAAAGGAACAACTTGAGATGGTTCGGCCATATGGAACGTATGGAAAGCGAGAGATTGACTAAGAGGGTGTAAGAGAGCGAGGTGGAAGAACAGAGGGAGAGGTGGAAGGATGGAGTGAGGAAGTATATGAATGAAGGCGGTGCTGGTTGGGAGGAGGGGCGTCGACTGACTGAGGACAGAGGTGCATGGGGGCGGTTCGTTCGTGGCCACCCCTTCGGGGATCACGGCGTCAGGCAATAGATAGATAGATAGATAAGTTCAAATGAAAAATCAGTGTACCAGCGGTACCATTACCGAAACATGTGTGTGTGTGTGTGTCTTATTGGTGTTTGGCTATGTCGAGTGAGTGTGTGTGTGTGTTATTGGTGTTTGGCTATGTCGAGTGAGTGTGTGTGTGTGTTCTTGTGTGGCTATGTCGGCTGCCACTGATATACGTTATGCAATAAATGTTATTATAATTATTCTCTATGGAATTGAATTTCATTTTACCTAATAATATTTATAATAGTAAAAGCCAAAGAAAACTCCATTGAACTTTAACTTTATTGAAGGCAGTAAATTGTTGGCCAACCTAGCAACAACAACAACAACAACAACAACAACTTGTAACACACACGTGTGTGTTATTGTTGTTGTTGTTGTTGTTCCCCAAGCTGCCTGGCCGAACAGCCCCAAGTCCCCTAGCAAGGCCAAGGCCATAACCGAGCGCCCCCACAGAACCCTCCCTGCCGACCACAATAAAGCCTGGGTGACCGAAGCCACTCCATGGCGGGGATCTGAGGAGGGAGCGGAAACGCCCGGGAAACCAAAGCCCCACCCAGGGCCCTGTGCCCCTCAGCAATTATGAAGAGAAAGTTGAGGGGCAAAGGAAAAATGTGACGCTTTGGCTTCCAATCTGGTAGATTGGAAGGTCAATCCACGGAAGAGATGCCGTCACTTGAGATCTAGAAAATATATAAGTAAAAGGAACAGTCAGAGTAAGATTTATTAGTGGCCCCTCCATCATTGACGAACATGCCTATTACATAAGGCATCCTCTTCAAACACTAATCCGCCGTAGTTTGAATCTACCGCGCAGAGCATTTAAAATCTGAGGAGCCTTCATCATGAGCGCACGCGACCTCACTCATGGCTTCAGTCATTATGAATTGGGTTCTCACTACGAAAAAACTTCGTAAAAAATAAAAAGAAAAAGAAAATAAGAATAACTATCCAATAAGCTTTCCATCATATCGTGGATGTACTTGTGTGGATCTTTGACCAGACGCTGATTCAGGCGTCCTTCTTCCTTCTCTGCTCTGCGCTCAACCTGCCCGGACGTGTCTCCCCACGCTCCGCTGGTTCCGCATTTGCTGCGTCCCTAGTGAGTTTTTTCTCATTTGTTTACTCCGGGATGTATCGAGTAAGGTTAGGATATGTGTAGCAGGAGTGTCCTGGGCTGGTTGCCCGCAGTGCAGTGTATTTTGGGTCGTGTGTTTGGGGCATCTATTTCGGATGTACCCTCGTGGTCCTGTTGTGGACATGTGATCTTTTCACAGTTGAGTTAGCTTGTGATGCAGGCGGCTTTCATTACGCGTTATTTTATGCTGCCTTTTATCTTTCTGATGAGGTAAGCGTTGCTTCTGACGTTCCCAGCGTATTTTTCTTCACTTAGTGAAGTTTTTTCTGGGTCACGAGTCAGTCTTCCCTTTGTCGGAAGTCTTTACTACAGTGGTGTGTTGGCGGTGGTTCCTGTTGTTATATTTCCAGTGTTTTTGTTTATATTTCAACATTTCTTATGCCGTCTGCTTAGGCCTAGCCAGCCGCTCGTAGCTTTGCCACATGTACAAGTGTTATTGTTTATTTTATAAATATGTCCTACTGTGTCCTGGTTTAGTTGTGTATTGGCTAATTCCATGGACTATGTATGTTTCCTGGTTTAGTTGTGTATTGGCTAATTCCACGGATTATTGTGTGGGCCCTGGGCTAGTCGTGCTTGGCTTGCTCCCAGGTCCGTTGTGCGTTCAGTTGGTTTCTGAACGGGGTGGGTTACTTTCCGGCGGGTTTTTCTTGGTTTCACCATGAAAAACCCGGCCGAGAGCCGTGTTGGGCCACGCGTGGTTTCAACACAGGCTTGTGTCCCCGGCGAGGAGGTGTCTGTGGCTCTCCAGGACTGCGTCTCTGTGTTGGTGCCTGTTTCAGGCTCCCTATGATCCCCGGTGGTCTGGCTGTACCCATCTAACATTGTTCATGCGGACAGATGTTATGAAGTTTTCTCTACCCGGTTTTACAAACCAAATAGAACAAACCTAGCTGTTGTTGAGGGCTTTCCTCCCCGGCGATCTTTTACAAAGAAGTGGGGACAGGAACTTATGGGGTTAACGTTGTTTACATCTCACCCGGCGGGTGCACCTTGGTAGGGTGGGATGAACGTCTTGGTCATTCAATTTAGTTAACCGATCCATTTTAGTGGTACTTTATGTATCGCCGCCTTCAGACTTACGGCGATCGAAGGCTCAATTAGGGTTAACATCTTTTTTAAAAAAAATCACACCCGGCGGGTGCTCCTGGGAGGAGGAAATAAGGAATTTACAATTCCATATAGTTAACCAGTTAATTGAGAGATACGTTAATGTATCGCCGCCTTCAAACTTACGGCGATCCTTTGTGACAATTCGTTAGAAATCAGATCTCGTCTCAGCCTGCCCTGTGTTATTCTGCTAAATAATTCTGGTGCCGGCGTCTTTGTGGGGGGTTGTTTTTCCAAAATTGAATCTTGAGACAGTCACCACCAGAAAGACTATGTTATAAACGCCATACTGGTCCTTTATATTATGTCAGAGGGTATTCTTAACTTTCTTAGGACATGTTTAGATATTCGGAAATCTGTGACATTACGTCTCGTTACCCGGTGGGTTATTGACACGTGTGTGTGTGTGTGTGTATGCGATCATATTGGGTTAACCTTATGAGCATTAATTCCTGGATTTTTTTTTTTTTTCCAGAGCTGGGCCCCGGCGGACCAATACAGACCCTGCAGTAGTTTCCCACCAGTCTCTGTCATGGCTACCTTTGCCCCAGTTTTTGCTTTATGCATTACCCCTACCTGTGCCGGTATCCCTATTTTTGCGCACACTCTTTGCATCAAGTGTGTTAAATGTCTAGACCGTTCAAGGGGTCTGTGGGTGATGCGCAAATGTTCCTTTTGCTCCCAATTAAGTGTCAAAGTCCTCCGCGATAATGATAAGACCGCAGCGGTCGCCTTACGAGAGGTTAGGCAACAGATGGCAGCGTATACTACGATTGTGGCTCATAAATCACTTCAATGTGACAACGTCCCTCTTTGGGATAGGCTTCTTGTTGAGCACCCTCCCCCTAAACGTCCCTCTCGAGTAACTAGTCGTAAGCCGGCAGAGACTGGTCAGGGTTCTGTGTCTTCTCCTACTGCTACTGCGAAACGTCAACGAGAGCCTACACCCCCGGCGGCAGCCTCCTCGTCCCGGGAGAGATCTCGGTCTAGGTCACCTCTCAGACACCAGCCATCTAGTCTTGCCTCTTCACCATCGAGTAAGAAGAGTAAGACAGAAAGTTCCACCAGTGGTCACGGCGATAAATCCTCTAAATCGAAGAGTAGTTCACGGTCACACCGCAGCCATAAATCTTCAAAGAAGGATTCCCATGATAGAAAGGCCTCACGACATTCACCAGTTTCTAGTGCTTCTCATCGTACCTCTACCCCAGACAGAGTTGGTGTTCGGGCTCAGGGGTCCAGTATAGTGCCTGTACCTAAAGATGATTTACCCATTAATATTTTAACCCTGGAATTGGAGAATTCAGGAGGCTCAGGGGTTGAGAGTGTTGCGGACTCCCAAGGGAGTGTAGGCCAAGGCCTAGGTGTTTGGCGATATTCTCAGCCAGGACCTGACCACCCACTTCCGGCTCAAACTATTCACACAGTCGCTGAAGTCCACCGGGACGCGGCGATCCCATCCTCTATTCCTGACTTATCTTGGCAACAAGGTGATACCCCAGCTTCGGCGGGATCTTCTCAGGAGGAACAGGATAAAAAAGACGAGGTTTCAATTATCTCAGATATGGAAGGGCAAGAGTCAGGTTCAGGCTTAGACGCCGCACAAGATCTTAATGATTCACTAGTTAGTACATCATCAAGTCAATTTGTCACTGCACAGGAAATTGATGGGCTACTCAGTAATGCTTTATCTAAATTTTTTAGCCAACAGCAGGAAACTCCCACAGTGGACTTGGGAGCTCCCACGACAAGCTCTACGGTACGACGTCTGATGACTTCTATTGCTTTAACTCAGATCCCTCACCCTCCCCCTCTGTCACCATCAGTGGTTACTAGGCCTGCTACGGCGGCATTGACCACTTCGAATGTAAGGGTTATAACGGATGTCAATCCGCCCCCTCTAGACAGAGCGCCTCTCAGAAAGGTAGCTATGCCCTTGCTTTACGGACCAGACGAGTCATGGGTCCTTTTGACCCCCACTAAACCAGAGATCGCCCAACCTACCTTGTCAGGGGAACTCCCAGTACCGCGTGAGTGGGTCATCCAGGGCAATAAATCTAGGAAATTAAGGGCCTTGGATACTTTGGGCAATGTACTAGATGTCAACATAAAGGCTATACCTAGTTATTATCACCAAGATTATTTTGTTTATGCTGCTAAGCCGGCTTTACCCTCTGCCTCAGCTTCAAAACTTTTTTCAGACTGGTCTAAGCATGATGGATTTAATGACATTAAGACTCTGTCAGCTCTCACTCCAGAACTCGATTTGCTAACCGTCACAGACACAGCAGCTAATCCAGTCTTGAAGGTGGGGCAGTTGGGTCCAGGACCTTGGGTGGAATGGGAGGCAGAGGCTCAAAACTTTGCGACCACATTTACTTCCAAAACTTCCCACCAGATCCCTCAAGATACTCATTCTTGGTTCTCCATGCCAGTGTGTTCTGCCAGGCGGAGTCCCTTCAGCTTTGTTTGCTTTCTTAGCTGCCCCTAAAATTAATCTCTGTGAGCTAAAAGACCCTTTCACTACCCTACCCCAACTCACCTAGAACGAGAATTTAGGCTAAGGGGGAAAGCTTTTCGCCTGTTCTCTCAATACATAGTGTCTCAACAGATAGCAAAGTCTTTGCTCCGGTCCACTCAGGCAATCGCAGACGCGGACGCCAGACGATCGGTTGAATTGTCCCGGCGACTGCTTCTTCAGTCGTCAATCCAATCTTTGGGTGACATCCGCACCGCCTTGCTTGAGGCGGTACGAGCGAGACAAGACCTCAGAATGTCCTTAGTCCGAAAACTGCCTGATCGCATTGCGAATCAGGTGGTCATGTCACCAGTGCTCACTCCCTCTTTAATGTCCCCTGACGTGTGGCGAACGGTGTTTAATATGGCTCAGGGCTTTAAACACAGTCCCACCCCTTCTAAGAAACCTGCCTTTAACTTCCCCAAACCCAGGCCAGTCGCTAAGGCTCAGCCGGGGGGATCTAAGCCCTTTCTTCCACCTAAGTCCTCCTCCTCCCCCCTAGGTCAGTACAGGCATAGACAGGGTAGATTTTCAGGTCAGAGAGGACACGGCCATAATAAACCAGGTCAGGGCTCGTCTTCGGCCAACGCCAGCCAGCCGGCGAAGCGTCCACCACCATCAAAAAACTAAAGTATCTCTCACTCCCGGTGCCAGTATTAAGGCCGGCGGATCCGAGGGTAGTACAGCCGGCGAACCCTTGTCTGCTAACTGGGTCGTTCCGAACGTGTCACCAAGCATGGCCGTTAAACACTTGGGCACGGATGGTGGCACGCAAGGGCATCACTTGGCAGTGGCTCCGGCGACCTCGCTTACGTCAGCCGACAACGGCGAATTTTGTTTCATTAGAGGTGGAGTCACTGGTCCAGGAAATGATTGCCAAGAATGTCATCATCCCGGTCCCCCCAAATTACCCTGTATTCACGTCCAAGCTATTTTTGGTTCCCAAAAGGGACAGTGTTCAGATGAGACCAGTCGTAGACCTGTTTTATCTGAACCTTCACATTCATAACGAGTCATTCCGTATGTTAACAGTACACCAAATCAGGCTAACACTTCCGCCGGGAGGTTGGATGTGTTCCCTAGACCTGACAGACGCTTATTGGCACATATCGGTAAACAAAAGGTTTCAAAGGTTTCTGGCCTTACGGATCAGGCACCAAAATTTTTTTTTTCAAAGGATGCCATTCGGTTTGAACCTGGCACCTCGATTATTCACGAAATTAGTCCGGCAAGCCCTGATGCCGTTATTAAAGCAAGGAATCAGAGTGTTGTGGTACCTAGACGACTGGCTGGTGGTGGCAGAGACAGAGCAATTATGCATCAAACATGTCAACATAATTTTAAATCATGTCAAAACTCTAGGGTTCAAGGTAAATCTGGTAAAGTCAAACCTTGTTCCCTCACGAGTAATTCAGTGGATAGGGCTGGTCTGGGACACAGCTGCTCTCACTCTGAGTCAGAGTGTGGACAATCGCAACAGGTTTCGCAGGAAACTGTTCATGTTTCTTCACAGTCTGACTACGACACGAAGGGTCTGGGAGTCTCTGGTCGGCTCTCTCAACTGGATTCAACTAACTGTAATGTTGGGCCGGTTGTAAGTAATACGTTTAATATTGGAAGGCAACAAATATTTTCCACTCTTACCGGCGGGAAAGTTATGGCCCATCCCAAAATTAATCCACACCTTAATAGCGGTCTGGGCGAAGAGGGAAACGTTGCACTCAATAATGTCATGGACCTCTCCTCCGCCAACAGTATGGGTAGACACGGATGCGTCAGGCACAATAGGTTGGGGATTTCAGTCAAATCAGGGGCACCAGGGTCAGGGGCTTTGGTCCCACTTAGAAATCTCCCACATCAATGTCAAAGAATTACTAGTCCCCTTGTATTTCCTTCAGGCTCACGGCCCTGCTTTAAGGGGCAAGTCGGTGGCCTTCAGAATGGACAATCTGAACGCAGTTCACTGTATTCAGAAACAAGGGTCAACGAGGTCAAGGAAGTTGCTAAACGTGTCGGAAGAGATTTTTACTCTAGCCAACGGACTAGACATTTATCTTCACGCATCTTATCTCCCAGGCGTAGCAAACGTCTGGGCAGACGCTCTGTCCCAGAGACAGAGCACGACAGTAGAATGGGAGCTCAAGCAACCCATTTTCAACCAAATGATTGCAGAGCTCTACCATCCACAAGTGGATCTGTTTGCGTCCGAGGAGACTCACAAGCTCCCTCTATACCTCACCCGCCGGACGAAAACGCCGGCAGGGGGGCCGGACGCCCTGGTGACAGACTGGAACAGATAGAGCTCTATCTATCTGTTTCCGCCACCAGACGCGTCACTAATGTGCCACGTAGTGAACAAGCTACGAGATTATCGAGGCTTAGTCTCGCTAGTCGCACCCCTGTGGCCGGCGCAGTTGTGGTACCAGCAATTAAAGACGTGGTGCCCGCACCCGGTGTCGCTCCCGGTCGGGTATTTCCACTTAGACACGATTGGCAACCTAGCGACCTCGCTGACTTTTGCATTATGGACATTCAGGAGGCCAAGTGGCTAGCACCATACGGTAGAGAGGTGACCAATAAATTAT
This sequence comes from Paralithodes platypus, assembly GCA_032716605.1. Lineage (NCBI taxonomy): Eukaryota > Metazoa > Arthropoda > Malacostraca > Decapoda > Lithodidae > Paralithodes > Paralithodes platypus. The sequence goes on from CM064520.1 coordinate 48,166,760, forward strand.
TAAATCAATATACTCAGTCTACGAAACGACAGTATCAATCACATTGGCAAACCTTTACTTCTTGGATCATTAGAACAGAACAGACTGTGCCATCGGTAGCTTTAGTTTTCAATTATTTGAATTATCTGTTTGAGCAGAAACGTTTATCTGTGGTAACGTTAAAAAATTACTTTACTGCGATTAGAGTGCCCTTTTTAGACCTTACAGGTCTCTCCATACCGGTAGCGGAGGAAACAGGTTTTATGAGGGCATGTTTTAAACTCCGCTCACCTCCCCGTCAGCTCATGCCTACTTGGTCTCTGGACAAGGCATTATCCTTACTTCACTCTCGTCTGTACCAAAATACTGCAGATTTTGCATTACTCTTAAAAAAGGCTGTATTCCTTTTGGCTTTGGCCACCGGGAACAGAGTGTCTGAGCTGGCGGCGATGAGCAACACACCTAATTGCCTTAGGTTTGGTAGACTTAATGAATGTATTCACATTGCACCTTCCCCGGGATTTGTAGCCAAGAATGAGCACAGTGCACACGTGTTTTCTGAGTTCACGGTGCCGGCGTTAAAAAGGGGAAAGGTGCACCATAATCCATGTCCAGTGCAGGCTCTAACCAAATATTTGAGAGTGGCTCCTCTCAACCCCCAAGGTGCTTTATGGGTAGCGAGTACGGGTAAACGCTTACTGAAACGGAGATTAGCTTCTCTTCTGGTCGAAGTCATTAAAGAGAGTAATCCCGGCGTTGTGGGTAGGGCCCACGATTTACACAAATGGGCGGCCTCTTTACGTTTCCTGAAGAATTTTTCAGTAGAAGATATTGCGTCCACACAGTTGTGGGCGTCTAATCATACGTTTTTGACTAGATACTTGTCAGTTGCTCTAGACAAACCTTCCTTACCATGTATAGCTTTAAGGCAGAGGGTCTAGGTGGCCCTACTGTCACTTTTGTTTACTTTCAAGGAAAAGGGGGGGGGGGGGGGTGCAGTCAGTGTAACATAGGACACCCTAGACCCCGCCAGAATATAAGAGCTGTGATACAATTTAGGGTTAATGTGATATGAAAATTTCTCTGCGGGAAATTGTGCTAGTACAATGTTAGTACAAAACAATGGAGTTGTTATAGTAGTTTTAGCTGTGAAAGCAATTTAGTATTAAACAGTGGAGATATTTTGTAAAATATTTCCACGAATATTATGGGGTTTATTATGTGCACACATAAACTTATAACTTGTTATTTTTTGTCACCACTCGTTGAGTGGGGTGCCTTGGTAACTACAGATCTGTTCACAGAATCTCCAGAGTTACCCCCTTTTTTGTCAAGCAGGCTTCTTTGAAGCACGCACCTGCTTGAACCCCCTTTTTTGTATTTATATGGTCTGCGCCGTAATTAAATATATTTTTTCAAAGTAAGAATACTATGTGGTTTGATTATCTGGTTTGCTAGAGTTATGATATGCATACGAATGTCCCCCTCCAGTCTTAGAAATCAGGCATGTTCGTCAATGATGGAGGGGCCACTAATAAATTATAGGTTTGACTCCTGTAAGGAGATAAAGAAAACCTAATATTTAGTAGTGGCCCCATAATCATTGACGACTGGGGCCCTCCCGACCATCCCCTTCCCATTCGTTGATGTATTAAGGATTTTGGTTTACTTGATATGTCAGTGAAGGAAAAAGGACGCCTGAATCAGCGTCTGGTCAAAGATCCACACAAGTACATCCACGATATGATGGAAAGCTTATTGGATAGTTATTCTTATTTTCTTTTTCTTTTTATTTTTTACGAAGTTTTTTCGTAGTGAGAACCCAATTCATAATGACTGAAGCCATGAGTGAGGTCGCGTGCGCTCATGATGAAGGCTCCTCAGATTTTAAATGCTCTGCGCGGTAGATTCAAACTACGGCGGATTAGTGTTTGAAGAGGATGCCTTATGTAATAGGCATGTTCGTCAATGATTACGGGCCACTACTAAATATAAGGTTTTCTTTATCTCCTTACAGGAGTCAAACCTATACTATGGGTATGGCAGAGATCGCTCAGTTCTCACTCTGATAGACCAGCCCATCACCAGGTGTGTTATTGTTGTGTGGCTATGTCGAGTGTACACTAGTTGTACTTACACTAGTTGTATTTGCGGGAGTGAGCATGCTCGTTAATTCCCGCCTCCTAAGATATGTTTGTCATACCGTGCTTTGAAACTATGCACTGATGGTGCAGACACTACTTCGGCTGGCAATTTGTTCCACCCACTAATCGAGTTGGTAGGAAATCTTTTACTTTTCAGATCAGATTTACTATTAAGCACTTTTAGTTTGTAGCTGTGACCTCTTGTTCTCTCACCTCCATCCCTCTCTATGAAGTTTTCTTGTGTGTGTGTGTGTGTGTGTGTGTTCTTGTATTCTTGTATTCTTGTGTGGCTATGTCGGCCGTATTGATCGGTCTAGGTAGGGAGTTATTTCTGTATGCAATAAAATGTTATTATAATTATACTCTATGGAATTGAATTTCATTTTACCAAATAAGATTTATAACCCAGTGAGACCCAGCGTCGCACGTGATGCGTCGGCAGTGTTTGATCACCAACTCCCAGCGATGCATCACGTGCGTCCGACATATTAAAATCAGTTACGTGGCTCGTAAGGTAGGAAATGGCGGGAGAATAGGAGGGGGAGGTACCGTAGTGTGTGTGGGAGCCGGGCTGGTAGGTGTGAGCGGGCCAAGACAGCCGCGCGGCTGGTGGTGGTTGGCTTAGTGGGGATACTTTACACCCTTAGCTCACCGCCACTTTGAACCTTTATTACTCCGGTCGTATGGGAGCTAGAGGCTTGAGATTTATGTGAGACACTCCTTAGGATGTATGCCGTACAATGCCATACTCAGTTTTTACCCTAGTGCTCCCGGGCGGGTGGTCATGCGGGGGAGACGAACTTTCGGCCCCCCACCCCCCGCCCCCCAAATGACCAAGGTGAGTTTATTTTTATTTTGTTCTTCATTTCTCACCATTCTCTTCCATTTTGGCTCAACAAATTTTTTTGAGGCCCCCCCCCCCCAAAAAAAAAAATATCCGAGGTGATTTTTTTTTTTTTTTTTTTTCATTTCTCATCCTTGTCTTCCATTTTAGCAAACAAAAATAAGAAGTGAAAATGGCTTGGGACTGGGGTGAACAAAATATTATAACTAGCCGGGGCTCAACGGGATAATAGTAAAAGACAAAGAAGAATCCATTAAACTGTAACTTTATTGAAGGCGGTATATTGTTGGCCAGCCTAGTAACAACAACAACAACAATTTGTAGCCACACTTGCAGACGACATGTGTAGTTGTTGTTCAACTAAAGATGAGCGGCATTGTTTTTGTGGCAAATAAATGGCATTTCATAGTACCAATGGACTTAATTGGATATACTATTGACCCCTGGTATGAAGACCAGTAATTATTTTCTCCCTAGGAAATAGGTTCTAGTGATATATTCGCTGTATAAGCGTAGGCCTACTTTATTAGTCATTTATCTATTTATTTGTCAGTATTATTACAGTGGCAACATACCTTCATACCAGGGGTCAATAATATATCCAAATAAGTCCATTGGTACTATGAAATGCCATTTATTTGACACAAAAACAATGCCGCACCAACATGTAAAAGAGTCAACAAGAGTAAGGGGAAGTGATCAACCAGCTAGATTGGACCTTCTATTCACAAGAAGGGAGGAGGAGGTTCAAAGTATTCAGTACCTATGCCCACTAGGAAAAAGCGACCATGCAGTTCTAGACATAGACTTACTATTGAAGTACAGTATAATATACCCAAGGGAAGGGAAAAGCACAAGGAAAATCACTGGATGTATTCCAGAACCGATTTCGAAGGACTACGGGATTTTTTCAAGTCACAAAATTGGGATCAGGTGTTATCTGAAAGTGAGGTAGACAAAAAACTCAAGGCATTCATGGAGATCTATGATACTGGTATAAAAACTTTTGTCCCTAAGTACATTAATAAAAGGAAAAAAAGTAATCACAAAGTATGGTTTAACCGCGAATGTAGGCAAGCACAGGAAGCAAAAAACAAAGCCTGGAAAAAGATGAGAAACTGGGATTCGGAAGATAACAGGCAAAAGTATAAAGAGGAGAGAAACAAATACACAGAAATGAGGAGGAGGTCAGAGGCAAACCATGAGAAAGGGATAGTGGAGAACTATGAAAAGAATCCAAAAATGTTTTTCAAGTTTGTAAACGGCAAAAGGAAGATAAAAGCCACGATCGTAAAGATTAAAAGTGGAAACAGAATCATAGAAGAGGATACAGAAATTGCGGAAGAACTAAATATAAATTTTGCATCAGTATTTACAAAAGAAGGAGAATTCATTGCACCAGAAACCAATGAGATAGGTACAGAGGAAATGCCGGAAGTCACATTTAACAGACCAGAGCTCATAGACAAAATGAGTAAGGTGGATCCAAACAAAGCCGCCGGACCGGACGGAGTATCAGGCTGGATTATTAAAGAAAATGCCATGGAACTGAGTATACCGTTATATGATATAATGACCAAATCATTGGACACAGGGATAGTACCTACAGAATGGAAAAGAGCAAACATTATTCCTATATTTAAGGGAGGAAGCAGAGATAAACCACTGAACTATAGACCTGTATCACTATTGAGCATCCTCATACAGATTCTGGAAGGATTAATAAGGGACAAATGGGTGAACTACCTGGAATCCAAAAGATTAATTACTGACCGACAATTTGGATTCAGAGGAGGCAGATCATGTGTAAGTAACTTGTTGAGTTTTTACTCTAGAGTAATAGACACAGTGGACAAGAGGGAAGGATGGGTAGACTGTGCCTACCTAGACTTTAAAAAGGCATTTGACAAAGTTCCACACAAGGAAATTAAAACATGAGGGAAAAGTAGGAGACAAACTGCTGAAATGGATGGAGAGCTACCTTAGCGGAAGACAGATGAGAACAATAGTAAGGGGGAAATCGTCAAACTGGTCTCAAATTACGAGTGGAGTACCACAAGGATCTGTCCTAGCCCCAATCATGTTTCTAATATTTGTAAATGACTTACCTGAGGGACTAACAAGCTACATGAGCATGTTTGCGGACAATGCTAAGCTGCTTAAAATGATCAGAACCCAGGAGGATTGCCTTGAGCTCCAAGCAGATTTGCAAAAGATCCATGAATGGAGCATCAAATGGAATATGGAGTTCAATGCAGGGAAGTGTATGACTCTAGAAATGGGTAAAAGCAAGTACAGACCTAGAAAAGATTATAAACTAGGAAACGAAGTGATTCCCAAAGCAGAAAAAGAAAAAGACTTGGGGATAGAATTTAAGGATAACATGTCTCCAGAAAGCCACGTAAATAAGATAGTGAGAGAATCACTAGCACTATTGGCAAATATCAGGATGTCTTTTAATTATCTTAATGAAAACACCATGAAACAAATAATAACGGCAATAATAAGACCCAGGATGGAAAATGCATCTGTAGTGTGGTCCCCTCACATGAAGAAACATATCCACAAAATTGAGAGGGTACAGAGAGCAGCTACGAGGATGATCCCAGGTTTGGAAAATTTGGAGTACCAAGAGAGGCTCGAGAGATTGAATCTACCTACACTGGAACAGAGAAGGAAACGAGGACAGCAAATTCAGATATACAAATGTGTTAGAGGTATTGACAAAATCGACCAAGAAAACTTCATAGAGAGGGATGGAGGTGAGAGAACAAGAGGTCACAGCTACAAACTAAAAGTGCTTAATAGTAAATCTGATCTGAAAAGTAAAAGATTTCCTACCAACTCGATTAGTGGGTGGAACAAATTGCCAGCCGAAGTAGTGTCTGCACCATCAGTGCATAGTTTCAAAGCACGGTATGACAAACATATCTTAGGAGGCGGGAATTAACGAGCATGCTCACTCCCGCAAATACAACTAGTGTAAGTACACACACACCGAAGAACACACACACACACACACACACTGAAAGTATATGAAAAAGGGATACATAAATATGTCCCAAGGTTCCAATCAGGGGTAAAGAAGGAAAAAGAATGGTTCAATATAAGATGTAGTAAGGCACAGGATAGAAGAAACCGAGCCTGGAATATAGCATGGAAGAGACATAGTGAAAATAACTGGAATAAGTACAAGGAGAAAAGAAATGAATACGTAAAGATACGACGCGAGGAACAATATAAATATGAAAGGAATATTGTAGAGAAGTGCAAAAATGAGCCAAAACTATTTTATAGATTTGTAAATGGAAAAATAAAACAAAAGAAGGTATTGTCAGACTAAGAGTTGGAACAAACAGCTATGAGAAAGATAAAGAATTGTGTGAAGTTATGAATGAAAAGCTTCAGTCAGTGTTTGTAAAAGAGGAGGAGTTTATAGAACCTGATAGAGAAATGAGAACACCACAGATGCCTGAAATGAAAGTGACAAAAAGTGAAGTGCTGAAATTGATGCAGGATTTGGACGTGAGGAAATCAATGGGACCAGATGGAGTGGCTGGATGGATCCTCAAAGAATGTGCGGAAGAGTTAGTGGAACCAATCTATGAAATCATCAAATCTTCACTGAATGAGGGAGACCTGCCAGTGGAATGGAAGAGAGCTAACATAGTACCAATTTACAAAGGAGGAGACAGAGAAAATCCGCTTAACTACAGACCGGTGTCCCTCACCAGCATTGTTTGTAAAATTTGTGAGAAAATTATAAGGAAAAAGTGGACACACTTCATTGAGGGACAGGGGGTGCTTAGCGAGAAACAGTTTGGATTCAGGGAAGGGAGATCTTGTGTATCTAATTTATTAAGCTTTTATAGCAGAGTTGTAGATGTTACACAGGAGAGAGGGATGGGTTGACTGTGTTTACCTGGACCTGAAAAAGGCCTTTGACAGGGTGCCTCACAAAAGGTTATTGTGGAAATTGCAGGTTGTTGGAGGTGTACATGGTAGGATGTTAAAATGGATGGAAAACTTTTTAATAGGAAGAGAAATGAGGACCACGATACGAGACGAATATTCACAGTGGAGGAGTGTGACGAGCGGAGTACCACAGGGATCAGTGTTGGGTCCGATAATGTTCCTACTTTATGTAAACGACATGCCAGAAAACTTGAATAGTCATATGAATATGTTTGCGGATGACGCTAAGATCATGAAGAATGTCACGTGTATAGAAAGTTGTCAGGATCTTCAAAAGGACCTAGATGAGTTGCACAGATGGAGCCAAACCTGGAAAATGAGTTTCAATGCAGAAAAGTGTCATGTTTTGGAAGTAGGAACAAGTGAGATAAGGCCAAACTGGGAGTACAAATTAGGAATTGAAATAATCGGCAAAACACGGCATGAGAAGGACCTTGGAGTGATAATACAAGATGATCTATCCCCAGAGAAGCATATTAACATGATCATTGGAGGAGCATATGGAATAATAACCAATATGAGAGTGGCATTTAACTATTTGGATGAAGAAATTTTAAGAAAACTGATAATGACTATGATAAGACCAAGATTAGAATATGCAGCAGTGATATGGTCACCACATTTGAAAAAACATATAAACAAATTAGAGAAAGTCCAAAGGATAGCAACGAAGATGATCCCAAGATTGAAGGAGTTGACATATGAGGAAAGACTTAAGACACTACAACTGCCTACCTTGAAAGAGAGAAGGGAACGAGGCGACTTAATAACGATGTTCAAGGGAGTAAAAAGTTTGGAACGAGTAGATAGGGAAGATCTATTCGTGAGGGATAATGGAAGGACAGGAGGGCACGAGTTTAAGCTGAGGAAGGGCAGATGTCGTAAGGACACAAAGAAATTCAGCTTCCCATATAGGAGTATAGAGACTTGGAACAACTTGGAGGAGGAGGTGGTGAGAGCGAGGAACATTAACATGTTCAAATCTAGGTTGGATAAAAGTAAATATGGAAATAGGGCAACATAAGTTATGATATGTTAGTCCAAAATACTGGGAACTGGGAATATCCATTACGATACTTGTCTAAGTAAAATGGATTGATTATAATGTAACTAAGACAGGACAACACGAGCGCTGCTCAATTCCTGTAAACTACAAATAGGCAAATAGGTAAATACACAGTAGTGTCTGCACCATCAGTGCATAGTTTCAAAGCACGGTATGGCAAACATATCTTAGGAGGCGGGAATTAACGAGCATTCACACTCCCGCAAATACAATTAGTGTAAGTACAACTAGTGTAAGTTGTTGTTGTTGTTGTTGTTGTTCCCTAAGCTGCCTGGCCGAACAGCCCCGAGTCCCTGAGAAAGGCCATGGCCACGATCGGGCTTTCCCACAGAGCTCTCATTGAGTGTAGATTGTGTTGTTGGCGTAAGTGGTTGTGTGAAATGCAGTCTTCTATGATGTGTTTAATGGTATGGGGTGCTGTGTTACATCCCGGGCAGGCGTCGACAACGGAGTCATCCAGTCTCTTCTGATAGCTCAGGAGAGCTGGATGGTGTCCGCATCTCAGCCTGGCCAGGTGGACTCTGTCCTCGCGAGGAAGGGAGGATTCGGAAGGATGGATTTCGGGAGGTCGTGCATGCAGCTGTGTGTTGTCTGTGAGTGAGTGGATGGATCGGTGAGAGATATGAGTATGGATGTGCTTCTGGATGTTGGTTCGGGGTGGGCAGGGAGGGAGAGAGGACAATAATTGTGTGTGATACCGTGTGCTGGGTGTTGTTTTGATATTTCTTGGTGTCTGTGGGTGTGTTGCCATGTAGTTTAGTGGGTGGTCTTGGTTCGTGGAGGCTGCTGCCAGGAATTGAGTGCCTCTCATGTCCAGATGGTCTTTGACTTTGAGGATTTTGGTTTCTTGATGTAGGTGATCTGTGGGTGCAGTAGCTGTGCAGCCTGTAATGATCTTCAGGGCTTTGTTTTGAATAGTCTGTAAGGTCTTATGATGTGTTTCAGCTAGGTTAGAAGCCCAGGCTGGGCTTGCGTATTCCATCACTGATCTTATGTATTGTTTATATACTGTGGTGGTAGTTTCTTTGTTGTGTCCAAATTTTGTGTGAGCAAGTGACCTGAGGGCGTTAAGTCTGGGTGTCAGTTTCTTTTTAATGTTTGTGGTGTGCTGTTTGAATGTCATATGAGTATCATATGTTACTCCTAGGATTTTGTGTGTGTGTATGTGTTAGGGGTGTGTTGTTTATGGTGAGTTGAGGGATGTATTCGTGTTCTCCTGTCCAACTTGTGAGCAGGGTTGCGGTGGATTTGGCTGGGGCTAGATTAAGTCTGTTTGTAGTGCACCAGCCATGTAGTGTGTTGAGATAGGGTTGAAGGAGATCTGTTGCTCTTTTTGGGTCATGGTGTGTGCATGTGAGTGTTATGTCATCTGCATAGGAGGCTAAGTTTATTTGGGGCGTATTGGGTGTAGTTATATCGTGCATGTACAGATTGAAGAGTGCGGGCGATAGGACGGATCCTTGTGGGACTCCGTTTGGAAAGTTTCTGATTTTAGATGACTGACCGGCAAAAGATACGTGTGCACATCTGCCTGCTAGGAAGTTGGCCAGCCACCGTTTTGTGTTGTTGTGCATGTTTGTGTTGTAGATTTTGTTTGTTAGGTTGTGGCGGGGGATGGCATCGAAGGCTTTACTAATGTCGAGTGTGGCTAATAGTGATCTGTGTGGTGGTCTAGCTGAATTGATGCCGTCGAAAGCTCTTTGTGTAAGGTCTGTGAGAAGAGTGTTTGTGGAGTGCAGTGGCCTAAAGCCATGTTGTGTTGGAGCTAGGGGTAGGTCAGGTGTAATTAGTTGTAATACTAGGCGTTCCATGACTTTGGAGGGGGAGCAAAGGAGTGTGATGGGGCGGTGCGAGGAGGGTAGCGTAAGTACACTCACTCGACATAGCCAAACACCAATAACACACCCATGTGTTTCGGTAATGGTACCGCCGGTACACTGATTTTTCATTTGAACTTATAACTCGTTTTATATAAGTTTATTATGAAATATTATAAAGAATTAAGGTAAGTATATAAGAGATATACTGTACATTACTTATGATTAAATTATCGTATTTCGACGATTTCGGTTACTCGGAAAATCAGCTGATGAATCTCGGCGCTCCAAATGCACTTGCCAATATTGAAAGTATAGGCCTATTCGTCGTATAAGACCACCCATGATTTTGGTGGGATTAGTAAAGGCTTAGAAATGTGTCTTATACGCCAGTATACGGTAGGTGAATGTGTATTCGGACTTATAAACTTAGGACATTATTTCAGCCTTTCGGATTTGTTTGAAAGGCTGAGAAAAATTAAATCGCATTCGGACCGAAGAGCAGAGTTTCGGACTTATAAACTTCGGACATTATTTCAGCCATTCAGACAAATCCGAATAGCTGAAGTGTGAAGTTCGAACTCGGCCCTTTTTGACTTTTGACACTTTCGGACAGGGGTCTCCCCCAATTAGTCCGAAAGGGCGGGGGTCTACTGTACTGTACACTGTTATAGATTTCAAGGAACTTGCACCACATTTCTTCTGTGGTCCTGTTCTCGAATAAAATATCCCACCTGATTTCTCTGAACATCTCCCTCATCTTAATCTTGTCTGCCTTATGGTAGTTCAGTTTTCGTGATGTGTTTTGACAGGTCTCTGGTTTGTGTTCACCGTGGAAGGTGAAGGTGATCACGGCATGTTTACTTCGTCCTAATGGGGCCAAATACTTCATGTCATCCACTTCATTTTCTGACTTAGAAAATACCAGATCCAGTCTAGAGGGGTTATCCGTTTCTCGTAGGTGTGTCCAGTCTTGTACATGCTGTGTTAGGAAGCAGTCTGCGACAGAGTCCAAGAAGTAGCGGGCTTGGCCGTGGCCTGCCGTTCCTTCCCTGACTATGTTTTCTTCCCAGTCTATGTTGCCATAGTTGAAGTCGCCACATGTAAGTAGTTGCTTGTTCCTGCTAAAATGTTCTCCCTCTTTGATAACTTTGCATATCCTTGCATTCTCTGCAGTTGATGAGGGGTTCTATAGATGGTTCCTAGAATTAAACTATGGCCCCTGTCACCTTTGACCTCACACCACCCTGTTTCCTCTGCTGGATGTCCTGTTATGTGAGAAACTGAGCTCTCCTCCACCTCAAATTTTCTATTCACTAGGATTGTCACTCCACCTCCTGGTGCTGCCTGCTCCTGCCTGTCTTTTCTGATGACCTGGTATCGGTGGGTGTCGAATAGGCTTGCATTCAACATTTCACTGTTAGATTTGGTCTCTGTAAGGAAGACGAAGTCAGGTTTCTCTTTGCTCAATATTTCTTCCAGCTGAGCAGACTTATTGTTTATGCCATCCAGGTTTGTGTACAAACATTTATAAGTGTGGCGTGGGTTGCAATGTGATTTACTGCCTGTAGGATCGGGCATGAAAGGGCTCCTGGCCCTTTGCCTGTCCTCTCTTCAGTACTCTGATCACCTTAGCATTCTTGTGGTCAGCAATCCATTTGTGTTGTGACTCCTCAGGTTCTTCTTTAGTTTTTTCTACTGCTTGCTGGATCAATTCCTTCCTGGCTGCCCGTTCTCTCTTGTTTATGTCACGGAATATTCTGATCTGGTTTTCTCTGTTTTTTATTAATCCATATTTTCAACTACTGTAATTGGAATATCTAATTACAGTACTTATGAAATGCTCATAACACATCTAATTACAGTACCTATGAAATGCTCATAAAACTATTTAGGACAACACTTAGACACTCCTATGCACTGCAAGCAAGGTAACTCATTGTCAGAGAGCAGCTGCGAGGTTGTTGACAGCTCGGAGGTCGGTTGGTGTGTGTAAGAGTCCTAGAATTATCCTGCAAGCTCTTTTCTACACTTTTTTTTAGTTGTTCTTTCTGTGTTGCTGTTAGTGATGAGGTCCATGCTGGGGAGGCATAAGTGAGTTTGGGCAAAATGTACAACTTGTACACGTATGAGAGGTCGGGTGAGGGAGCCCCTAGCGACTAAAGACTGCGAAGGAGGTAGAGTTTATAGCCACACATTTTGACTACACTACTGACGTGGGGTTTCCAATTTAGATTGTCGTCTATGATGATACCTAATAGTTTGAAATTGTTCACTACCTGTAGAGCGCTGGATCCGAGGGTGATGAGAGGGAGGTCGATGATGTCTGAACCCACGCTGATGTGCATCACTACTGTTTTGGCACTATTTATGGTGACGTCGTTGGCTTAAGTCCAGGCCTGAAGTTGGTTGACAAGATCCTGAAGTATGCTGAAGTCAGGTGAAGTGTTGTCTATGCTCACTGCGATTGCCGAGTCATCCACGTACTTCCAGCGTGCATCTGTGTCTCACATTGCATCGTTAATCAGCATGAGGTAGACAAATGGGCCCATTTTGGTACCCTGTGGGACCCCGCAGGTCAGAGGGAGTGGGGAGGATACTATGCCTTTTAACCGCACAGATTGTTTACGGTCACTGAGGAAGTTTGCCAGCCATGAAACGAGGGAGGGTCATAATCCGAGCTCCGTTGCCTTTTTTATGATAATGTTATGGTTGACTAGATCAAAAGCCTTACTGAAATCTAGGAAAGTTAAGGCAACTGAAGTTTTTCTTTTTTCCAGGTTGCGGTAAATGAAGTCTAGCAAACTGACCAGGCAATGAGTTGTGGAGGAGGATTTCACATTACCGAATTGTTGTGGGTCAATGGGTGTTGCTATGTCAGCGTAGGCCCAGTCAAATACGAAGCTTTCACAGATTAAACTGGGGATAGGAGTTATGGCAATTGGGCGCAAATTGTCAAGGGTTTCTGGGTTTGTGGTTTTTGGTAGTGGAGTGACATAGGATATTTTCCACTCAGCTGGGCCCTTACTTTGCACGAGCGATGCATTTATGATGGAGGTTAGAGGCTTGGCAATTTCACATGCAAATTCTTTGTAAGTTCTGGCTGGTATATCCTGTGGTGTGACTGACCGCTTGGTTTTAAGATTTTGTAAGCGGTTTGAAACTTGATACTCTTCCACGGATTCAGGGGGGGTTGGGGAGGGAAGGTAGGCAAGAAGTTCCTCCGTTTGTAGTGCCGGCAGACATTGACAGATAGCAGCAAAATGTTTATTGATTTCGTTGGCAGCATTTTCATTGGTTAGGTGATTCACACAGGGAAGTGGTAGAGGTTTCTACTTTGTCATTCCGGTAAGCTTTTTTATACCGTCGTACCATTTGCCAACATTGGCGCCCTTCAGATGTTACAATTTGTCGCGATAGTAGGTTTTCTTTGTTTTACATATTTCATGGATGACTATTGCGAAGTTTTCTGTAGAGGTTCTTATCTAGATGTTCTAGGGCCAGGTTTCTCTGTTGGATGAGTCTTTTGATGCGATGCGAGATCCAAGGTGCATCATTTGGATGGATTTTCAAGGTTTTTGTTGGGAAAGATTGTTCATATGCCTGGTTGATGGTGTTGCTGAAATGTTCCCATTTGGTGTCCACGTCATCTGGTCTGAGAACTTACTGCCAGGGATGACTAGTGATCCATTGCCCAAAATTCCTGATACCAGAGTCGGTTAGAGGGCGATAAATCTTGGTGTAAAGGGCTGGTGGAGGGGTTGTGATGGGGACTGGTGACCACAGGACTGATTTGTGAGGACTTCTTCCTAAGGGCGCCAGAGCTGTTGGAGTCTGGTACAACTCACTCATGTACGTGAGAATGAGGTCGAGAGTTTTGTTGCCATGTGTTGCAAAATTAACTACTTGAGTGAGGTGGAGTTGTTCTTGAAGATGAGTGGTATCAATTTCATAGAAGTCGCCACAAATTACAATTTTAGCACTGGGGTAGGTTGTCCTGAGGGAGTCAGAGGTGTCCGTGAGGTGCTGTAATAGGAGATCCTTGGAGGGTGATACACTACACAGTAAATTATGGATGCTGCCTGTCTAGGGCTGTGTTTTGGTGTAACACGAACCCAAAGTTCTTCGACTGTGTCTGGAACATTAATCTTTAGTTGTGTGGGGCAGAGTCCTGGTAGCAAAAAAGGGCAACATCTCCTCCATGGTGATAGGCTGGTCTATCAGAGTGAGAACTGAGCGATCTCTGCCATACCCATAGCTTACTCTGACTGTTCCTTTTACTTATATATTTTCTAGATCTCGAGTGACGGCGTCTCTTCCGTGGATTGACCTCCCAACCTACCAAGATTGGAAGCCAAAGCGTCACATTTTTCCCTTGCCCCTCAACTTTCTCTTCATAATTGCTGAGGGGCACAGGGCCCTGGGTGGTTGGTTTCCCGGGCGTTTCCGCACCCTCCTCGGCTCCCCGCCTTGGAGTGGCTTCGGTCACCCAGGCTTTGTTGTGGTCGGCAGGGAGGGTTCTGTGGGGGCGCTCGGTTATGGCCTCGGCCGTGCTCGGAGCCTTGGGGCTGTTCGGCCAGGCAGCTTGGGGAACAACAACAACATCTCCACGTTTATTGGTTCGTAAGTGGGAAAACAGGTGGTTGTTGTTGTTGTTGTTGTTCCCCAGGCTGCCTGGCCGAACAGCCCCAAGGTCCCGAGCAAGGCCAAGGCCATAGAGCGCCCCCACAAAACCCTCCCTGCTTACCACTAACAAAACCCAGGTGACCGAAGCCACTCTAAGGCAGGGAGCTGAGGAGGGCGCGGAAACGCCCGAGAAACCAAAGCCCCACCCAAGGCCCTGTGCCCCTCAGCAATTATGAAGGGAAAGTTGAGGGGCAAGGGAAAAATGTGACGCTTTGGCTCCCAATCTGCCAACTTTTAGGTTGGCAGTAGGGAGGTCGATCCACGGAAAAGACGCCGTCACTCGAGATCTAGAAGATATATAAGTAAAAGGAACAGTCAGAGTAAGCTATGGGTATGGCAGAGAATGCTCAACTCTCATTCTGATAGACCAGCCCAACAGGTGGTAATGATCTATGGTGCAAATCTCGAGGGTAATTTGCCAGGCCTCAGTGATGGCTATAACCTTGCTATTTACTGACCGTGTTGTGATGATGAGTTCCTCCAGCTTGTTGTTGAGTGAGATAACGTTTGATAGCAGGAGCTAGTATTAATATGTATCGCTGTTATTACCTTTATGTATGTTCTATACTGTATTAAAATGACAATATACCATTTCAATTTGAAGGGTGGCGGTAGCGGCGGTGGCAGTTTGGCCCCCTCCTGCATCCGACCAAACAACGAGGACAAAGAAAACCACCAGGACTCTCAGAAGCTGCGGAGACGAACCACAGAAAAGAGCCAGGTGGGGGACCGGGAGGACATAGCCAGGATGGAGGAGCGGCGGAGAGAGGCCCTAGCGGAGGAATCCAAACACAACCCAGACAAGAAGGGGACCGGGGGAGAGAGTTCAAAGTTCAAGCAGCTGATGGTGGCTAGGAAGGTGGGGCGAGTGAAGGGAAGCGAGGAGGAGGAGAGTGATGAGGACTCTGAGTATGACTTGGAGGAGGACGAGGAAGAGGACTCGTTAGGAGGCCAGGACAAAAACGGCAACAAGAAAGGGGAGAACCACAGACTTGGCATGGATGAGAAGACCGACAAGAGCAAAGAAGAGAAGAAGACCAAAGAAGCCAGCAAGGATGAGAAGGAGGCAGACAGTGAGGAGGAGGATGAAGATGAGGATTCTTCAGAAGGTGATAGTGAAGCCAATGACAGTGATGGGGCCAGCTCCAAGAAAAAAGGCGGGTCATCTACAGGCAAGTTACTAGTTTTCATTACTGTATGTAAGTTGGTCATCTTTATTTGCTATAGTATACATTTATCCTCTATTTTTCTTGTATGTATGTATGTATGTATATACTCTGGCACTTACCCCAGTTTTCCCTCCCTTTTTTTTTTTTTTTTTTTTTTTTTTTTTTTATGATGTAGGGGTGGTTGACTCGAGACAGAACCTGAACAGGGACATCACAACACGTTAGAAACACAAAACAAAACATAAAATCACACACATCTAGGACGTACAGGAGAAATACCCAGAGACCCAGGCCCATTCGGAGTCCCCAGCAAAAGATACCCAGGTTCCAGATCCCCCGGAGAGGCTCCGATTTCCGCAGGCAAACCCGCAGTGGAGCTGTACCGCCACAAGCCCGCCCACCATGCTTCCAGGCGCACCCTTCACTACCACCGGCTCCCCGGGCCAGGCGCCTGACGGACTATTATCTAGTCCAACTGGCGCATGACCCTCTCTCCCAAACGACCGCGTTTACACTCATCTACTCACTAGCATTCTCCATTTATTCCTATTTATTACCATTTCTCTTACCTGATCTATTATCATTCCGCTATATTTCAACGCTTTTCCTACACAGTCTCTCCATCGCAATCTCCCCTTGTATCTGACTTTGTATCTTCTCTTTGTAAGCCTTTCATCTTCCATTCTTTCAACTTGACCATACCAGCTCAGCACCCTTCTGTCCACTCTGGCCGACAAATGTTCCTGCTGCCCCACTCTCCTACGAATCTCTTCATTCCTCAATCCGTCTCTACGGGTCACTCCACACATACTCCTCAAGCACCTCATCTCCATCACATCCAGCTTTCTTCTCCCCTTTGCCTTCAGAGCCCATGTCTCGGCCCCATACATCACTGTTGGTACAATAATCCCTTGATACATAGCACTTTTTACTTTCATTCCGAGATTTCTCATCTTCCACATACTTTCCATTGCTCCAAAACTTTCCTTCCTTTACATACTCTCTGTTTTACCTCCATTTGGCCGTAATATATAAAAGTCATGTGCGTTCTCAGATGGATTACTGTTCACCTCTGTGGGGTGGAAGTGGAGTGGTTGCATTGAGGCAGTTGGACAAAATTCAAAATAAATCTATTAGATTAATCAATAACCCTGCAATCACACAGGACCTTCCTACATTATCCATACGAAGAAACGTTGCATCCCTTGCATTATTCTACAGATATTTTCACAGCAATTGTTCCGAGGAACTTGCTTCAATTGTGCCGCCTCTCCACATCTTTCCCCGTAGAACTAGGGCAGCTGAGAGCGCCCATGAATTTACACTTTCTCCTCCACAATGCAGAACTTCTGCTTATCAGAATTCATTTATCCCCAGAGCTACTACTCTTTGGAATTCAATTCCCTCGAATTGCTTTCCACAAACTTACAATCTACAAATGTTTAAATCCAGTTGTTACAAACATTTTATGAATGGAGGATGCCTTTAGGCACATGGACCTTTTTGTTTTATCTGTGTATTTCCTTCCTCCGTTCATTGTCTCTTAAAAAAAAAAAAAAAAAAAATCCATACCTCCATTCCTGCTTATCGTTCCTCCTAGATATTTAAAAAAATTCTACTTGTTCCAATACTTCCCCATCCAGCTGCACTTCTAGATTCATCCTACGATCACCCCTATTACACACCATCACTTTACTTTTACTGATGTTCACTTTCAGCTTCCTCCTCCCACAAACCACACCAAACTCTTTGACTACCCGCTGCAGTTTCTCCTCAGAATCCGCCACCAACGCTGTGTCATCAGCGAACAGCAACTGATTCAACTCCCAATCTCTACCATTCTTTCCTACTACAGTAAACCGGCGTTTCCGCACCCTCCTCAGCTCCCCGCCATGGAGTGGCTTCGGTCACCCAGGCTTTATTGTGGTCGGCAGGGAGGGTTCTGTGGGGGCGCTTGGTTATGGCCTAGGCCTTGCTCGGGGCCTTGGGGCTGTTCGGCCAGGCAGCTTGGGGAACAACAACAACAACAACAACAACAACAACTACAGTAAACCCAATCCTTTACCCATAGTTCTCATTTTCACCTCCCTCACCACACCATCCATATATACATTAAACACTTTGAAACCCTAAACAGCACACCCATCACTAACATCAACAATGCTGTCCACACATTCAACACAATTATCCAAAACGCTGACAAGAAACACATTCCAAGAGGTTACAGAAAAAGACACAACCCCAACTTCTCACCAGAAATTCAAAACCTCATCAGACAACGCGACACACTGAAACACTCCCCAGCATCCCACACACAAGACATCACACAACAAATCCAAGCACTCAACACCCAGATCAACAACAAAATACAAGA
Source organism: Paralithodes platypus (assembly GCA_032716605.1). NCBI lineage: Eukaryota > Metazoa > Arthropoda > Malacostraca > Decapoda > Lithodidae > Paralithodes > Paralithodes platypus. The sequence goes on from CM064520.1 coordinate 48,184,814, forward strand.
ACAACAAACACTAAACTGGAATAACTTCCTACAAACACTTGATCACAAAACAAACCCCCCAAAAATCTACAAAACACTAAACAGCATCACAGTTTCCAACAGCAACACAACACAATCACATGCTGCAATCACAACAACAGACTCTACTCCTTCATGTAAACAACAAGCAAACACTCATTAATGACTTCTCTCATATCAGCCACCTAAAACCCCATAAAGACGACCGACGTGTCATCCGACGTAAGAGACAATTCCCCACAGACCCTGACTATGCACCCTTCACTAACTACCAGACAAAGCACATCATCAACAATCTCAAGCACTCACCCGCCTGTGGCCTAGACAACATAAGCAACATACACCTCAGACACCTGGGACCACAAGGCATACAAGCACTCACTAACATATCAAACTACAATTATTCACACAACTCAATACCAGACATCTGGAAGCATGGTATCATCATCACTTAACCTAAACCCAACAAAGACCCCACGCTACCCTCCTCACACCGCCCTATCACACTCCTCTGCACCCCCTCCAAAGTCATAGAACGCCTTGTACTATAACTGATTACACATGCCTTACCCCTAGCTCCAACACAACATGGCTTCAGGCCACTGCACTCCACAAACACTCTTTTTACAGACCTTACACATAGAGCTTTTGACGGCATCAACTCAGCCAGACCACCACACAGATCACTACTTGCCACACTCGACATTAGTAAAGCCTTCGATGCCATCCCCCGCCACAACCTAACAAACAAAATCTACAACACAAACATGCACAACAACACAAAAAGGTGGCTGGCCAACTTCCAAGCAGGAAGATGTGCACACGTATCTTTTTCCGGTCAGTCATCTAGCATCAGAAATTTCCCAAACGTAGTCCCGCAAGGATCTGTCCTGTCGCCCGCACTCTTTAATCTGTACATTCATGATATAAATACACCCAATACACCCAAAATAAACATAGCCTACTATGCAGACAACATAACACTCTCATGCACACACCAAGACCCAGCCACAGCAACAAGTCTCCTTCAACCCTATCTCAACACATTACATGACTGGTGCACTACAAACAGACTTAATTTAGCTCCAGCCAAATCCACTGCAACCCTCCTCACAAGCTGGACAGGAGATCACGCATACTGCCTGCAACTCACCATAAACAACATACCCCTAACACACACACACTCACCCAAAATCCTAGGAGTAAAGGCCGCGTCATACAGAAGTCGAACGTTGGGCGACTGCCGCTCGAATTCGATGACTTGCATATTTTGCCCGTATTGAGACGAATCACCCGAAAGTACCCCGGAGACGAATATCCCCCGACACTTACCAGAACGAGTTACAAATATCACCCGATGGACATGAATGAAAGTCGATGAAGAGCCGAAGAAGCCCCGAACGTAACTCGAAGGTAACCCGATGAGGGTCGAAGATGCCCTGATCATGCGCCGAATACAATAGCCTGAATTCCATTTTCTTTCCCAGGCCTTGGTAGCTGGATACATATCTTTCTGCCTCACACATCAGGGGTATCAGGAAAACCCTCTTTATATAACATACACATCCAACTTCACGACATTGCCCTACATCGCAATCCTCTATCCATAAAACACTACTCTTCCCACTACATATCATACATGTAACACCATACACCTTTACCAAATAAATATGGCAGTACAATTGTTAAGAGCAAACCTGGTGGTCCCTCGGATATCCACCCCCGGCAGGGTTGGGTCATTGACACAGGGCCCTCCCGCTCGTCATCATGCGACTGTGTCAAGAGCATTGCAACGTCCCAAAGCTGCTCGTCGGTGCAGGTTTTTCTTTAGCAATATAAGGGGACTTCACTCTAACATCAATTCTGTACATCAATTTCTTCAAGCAGAATCCCCTACTCTCCTTTTTTTGACAGAGACTCAAATAACATCCACATCTGACACGTCTAGATTTAATTTTCCAGGTTATCAACTGCTCCAAAATTTCAGACCTAAAGGAGGTGTATGTTGCTTCGCAAAATCTGAAATTGCCCTGGAGGAGGTTACTAGTTTCAATTGTCCCTATTTTGATTATTCTACCTGTATATACAAATTAATTTCTGCTGGTAAATTTAAATACATATGTTGCATCTACCATTCCCCAAATACTCCTCCAGAGCAAAGTCTTTTTGATTCTCTGTCCTCACAACTCAGTGTCCTCAACTTAAATGCTTCTTCTGAAATCACTGTGTTGGGTGATTTTAATGTCCATAATGTTGAATGGCTCACTCATTCAGCCAGGACTGATGATGCTGGTCTTGAATGTGAGCTATTTGCAGACTCATTTAATCTCACTCAACTAGTCAACCAATCCACCCGTGTACCAGATAATCCTAATCATAATTCCCACCTACTGGACTTATTTTTAACAACCAATTCAGAAAATTATGATGTTACAGTGAGGTCCCCACTTGGATCTTCTGATCACTGTCTGATACAGGCCACCTGTCTTATCACCTACCACACCTTCCCACTCTGAACCTGTTTTGGTGACTAAATGGCATTACGATAGGGCAGACTGGGAGGGTCTTCAAGGTTTCTTTATTGATATTCCCTGGACCTCTTTCTTTTCTAATGATGCACACACCACCTTGAGCCACATACAAGATTTTGTAAAAATTGGAATGGAAACTTTTATTCCTCATCAAAAGTACAGTAAAAGATCTAATTCACCTAAATGGTTTGACCATAATTGTGCTAGAGTAACTGAACAAAAAGCAATAGCCTACAATGCATACACAAGATCAAAAACACATGAAGCCTTTAATTACTTTAGAAACATCAGAAATCATGCCAAAACTGTATTAAACCTAACTAAATCAAACTTTCTCCACAAGCAGGCAAATAAACTTCTAAATAATCCAAATGATAACAAAATATTTTGGTATACTCTTAACTCATTCAAATCCAACTTCACTACTGCTTCATCCATTCCACCATTAAAATCTCCGACTGGCAATCTTGTAAGTGACCGACGAGGTAAAGCTAACCTTCTTGCGGATATTTTCTCCACCAACTCAACCTTAGATGAAATAAATCAAGATGTCCCTGTACTTAATTTTAATTTGCCTGAAATTCCCTCACTTAAGATCCACACCAGACATGTCAAAACTATTTTGCAGAATCTCTCGGTAGATAAGGCTCCTGGTCCAGATGAAATTCCTCCAATAGTACTTAAGAATTGCTCCTTGGTGCTCGCTCCTGTATTGGCAAAAAATTTCTGTCTGTGTACTCATACCTCATGCTTCCCAGTACCCTGGAAAGAAGCAAACATCCATCCAGTTCCTAAAAAAGGTGCCTCTTCAGATCCATCAAACTACAGACCAATAGCTATAACTTCCACTCTTGGTAAAGTCTTTGAAATTATATTAAATAATCACATAATTAAGCATCTTGAGAATAATAAATTAATCAGTGATAGGCAATATGGTTTTTAGACGATGTCGATCAACTGCAGACATTCTTTGCCTTCTTATGCATCAAATCAACCAAGCTACAGACCAACATGGTGAAACACATACAATAGCACTGGATATATCAAAGGCATTTGATAGAGTCTGGCATCAATCCTTATTGTCGAAGATGTCACACTACGGCCTTGCATCATTAGTTCCACTAATTTCTTCTTATCTTCATAACAGAAAAATATGTGTAATGGTAGATTGCCTTTATTCTCAATTTCACTCAATAAATGCTGGTGTTCCCCAGGGATCAGTTTTGGCCCCAACTCTGTTCCTCATTCATATCAATGATCTCATATCTACCACTCATAATCCAATACATTCCTACGCAGATGACTCAACACTCCACAGTTCCTTCACATTTACCAATTCTTTCACCCAACCCGATCTTATAAATTCAAAAATAAACACTGCAATTTCTCTGAACCAGGACCTTTCTAGAATTAATGAATGGGGACAAAAGAATCTAGTTTCCTTTAATGCACAGAAAACCAAGTACATTCAATTTTCTAACCGACAGAATCTCACTGACTCCCATATATTTTTTTAATGATGTAAATATTCCCACTTCCCCTAGTATTGACATTCTCGGTGTAACATTAACTACTAACTTGAGCTGGACACATTATGTTAGAAGCATTGCTAAGAATGCCTCTAAAAAAACTGGGACTCCTGTACAGAGTTTGAGAATTCTTCACTGATGAGCAGTTGGCCGTAATATATAAAAGTCATTGCGTTCTCAGATGGATTACTGTTCACCTCTGTAGAGTGGAAGTGGAGTGGTTGCATTGAGGCAGTTGGACAAAATTCAAAATAAAGCTATTAGATTAATCAATAACCCTGCAATCACACAGGACCTTCCTACATTATCCATACGAAGAAACGTTGCATCCCTTGCATTATTCTACAGATATTTTCACAGCAATTGTTCCGAGGAACTTGCTTCAATTGTGCCGCCTCTCCACATCTTTCCCCGTAGAACTAGGGCAGCTGAGAGCCCCCATGAATTTACACTTTCTCCTCCACAATGCAGAACTTCTGCTTATCAAAATTCATTTATTCCTAGAACTACTACTCTTTGGAATTCACTTCCCTCGAGTTACTTTCCACAAACTTACAATCTACAAAAGTTTAAATCCAGTTGTTACAAACATTTTATGAATGGAGGATGCCTTTAGGCACATGGACCTTTTTGTTTTATCTGTGTTTTTCCTTCCTCCATTCATTGTCTCCTTAAAAAAAAAAATAAAATAAAAAAACACGTATACTGTATGCCCCGAATACGGTGAAATAACAAGAATTAGTGCCGATGCTCAACCGAAATAGAAGAAGTTAGGCCGAACGTCAGCCGAATAGAACGAACATCAGACGATCATTAGGATTGTTGGAACACCATCTGTACCTTCCGTATAAAACATGATCTACCTTCGATCTAGTTTTCGATGCCGATGTGAAAGAGCCTCAATATACTGTAGTACGAGAAAAATTTGCTCATCGAAAATTGCCGGAAAAAGCGCTCGTGTGACACTGGCTTCAGAGAAGAAGTTTTTTCTAGATCCCCTTTCTCCCTCATGTTTAGCCCCATTAGTTTTCACATTTTTAGTTGTTTGACCCATTAGTTTGGCATTTTTAAGACCTTTCGTCCCACTTCTGTGTCAATATTTAGACCTTTCGTGCTATTTAGTTGTCGATATTTTTCCTGGCGAACGATAGTGACCCTGTAATTTTGGAAGAACCGGCCTGGCCGGGACATTTTTCTACCGAAAAATGTACAAATTAATCTAGAAGGGGGATCTAATGGATGTTTTTTCAAGCTTTGCGCAGTGGCAGTATCGTAACCAATGAGGTTTAGTTTTCCGAGTGACGTATCTGCTACTGCTGAAGGCCCAAAACACGGTTGAAGTTTTCAATTTCATCTTTGCCTAGTACAGTAAAAGTCCGTTAATCCGACGACCGATGATTCGAATCTCCCAATAGTCCGAATTTTTCAATTTGAGGCCAAATCCGAATTCACCCGATGGTCCGAATTTCAAGAAGTCCCAAAGTCCCCTTTTTGAGGCATTAGGCCACTCAAATGACACATAATGGAGCACACACATATCATATGTTCATGAATTCACTTTAAAAGTTTACCATTGTCATTGTAGCCTATTATCTACTTCAAAACATTCAGATTAATGGTCAAAGGAAGCTACTGATATAATCGTAAACACCTTCGTCTTCTTCTTCTTCCACATCGTCTGCTAGAGAGTTTGTTTTGCTCTTGAACGCATCCTTGGGACGCTCCGATGCGCTACTGGCTTGCACCGCATTTTCTGCAAGCGCATTCAGTCTTGAGCTTGAAAACGCACCTTTCAAGAAGTCCCAAAGTCCCCTTTTTGAGGCATTAGGCCACTCAAATGACACATAATGGAGCACACACATATCATATATTCATGAATTAACTTTAAAAGTTTACCATTGTCATTGTAGCCTATTATCTACTTCAAAACATTCAGATTAATGGTCAAAGGAAGCTACTGATATAATCGTAAACACCTTCATCATCTTCTTCTTCTTCCACATCGTCTGCTAGAGAGTTTGTTTTGCTCTTGAACGCATCCTTGGGACGCTCCGATGCGCTACTGGCTTGCACCGCATTTTCTGCAAGCGCATTCAGTCTTGAGCTTGAAAACGCACCTTTCAAGAAGTCCCAAAGTCCCCTTTTTGAGGCATTAGGCCACTCAAATGACACATAATGGAGCACACACATATCATATGTTCATGAATTAACTTTAAAAGTTTACCATTGTCATTGTAGCCTATTATCTACTTCAAAACATTCAGATTAATGGTCAAAGGAAGCTACTGATATAATCGTAAACACCTTCATCTTCTTCTTCTTCCACATCGTCTGCTAGAGAGTTTGTTTTGCTCTTGAACGCATCCTTGGGACGCTCCGATGCGCTACTGGCTTGCACCGCATTTTCTGCAAGCGCATTCAGTCTTGAGCTTGAAAACGCACCTTTGGACGTATTAGTCTTGAGCTTGAAAACGCACCTTTGGATGTTCCGATACGCTACTATTTATAGTTCAGTGATCGGAGCATCCCAAGGGTGCTTTCAAGACAACAAGACAAGGGTGCTTTCAATACAATATAATATAACAGAGCACGTCACAAAAGGAAAATCACAAAAGGAAAATTACAAGAACCTCTCAGGGAAGTGCCGTTGTTAAGGCATTACTTCCCGAACCACATCTGATCTTCAAGAGCAAGACAAACTTGCTAGTAGACGGAAGAAGAAGAAGACGTTTATATCAGCAGATTCCTTTGACCATTAATCTGAATGTTTTGAAGTAGTTAATAGGCTACAATGACAATGGTAAACTTTTGAAGTGATTTCATGAACATATGATATGTGTGTGTGCACCATTGTGTCATTTGGGTGGCCTAATGTCTCAATGTTTTCGTCATACACAGGTTCATAGGGGTAAAGTCCGATAATCCGAAAAATCCACTAATCCGAACGAGAGCCGGTCCGCTGCCCTTCGGATTAACGGAAGTTTACTGTACTTGCGACACCTCGGTTGGGTTACCTTTTTAGGAAGGTAATCAAGTCGTACCCCACCTGCTCGTGGTGACCTCGCAAACACCCATTTCTATTTATTTTTTCCATTTATTCTTTTTTCAAGATAGGGTGACAGAAACGGGGGCGGCGCTACCTGGGTTTATCCCAGGTAGTAGTTTAATTTTACTGTAATTTTATTAAGTGTTTTGTATATTTTTAATTGTAGGCTACATAAATATAAACAATGGCCGGCCAAGGCAAACGGAGGCAGAATTTATTGGGAGATGAAGAGAGCTATGAATTTGAGGGATTTCTGGCAGAGGGTAATGAAGTGGAGGATCAATTGACTGTGGTGAAGAGACAGATGATGGGTCTGTTAAGATGGAAGGGAGTTATGGAGAATTGGAGGAGAGATATAGGTGTGAAGGTGGAGTCACTGACAGAAATATGTGGAGCCAGTTCAGTAGCAACTGCAGATGGGCCATTAATTGCTAACATAGATGCTGTGATAAGGAAAGTAGATGAGCTGGAGGCAGAGAACATGGCACTCAAGGAGCAGCTAAAGGAATATGAGGGCCATTTAAGTGAGAAAGTAAAGGGAGTAATAAGTGAGGAGAAAAATGAGTGGACAAGGGTGGGGAATGCTAAGCTAAGGTGGATGCATTGGAAGAAATCATGAAGGAGCAGGTGGAAGAGAGAGAAAAAGAGAAAAGAGAGTTTGAGAAGAATGTAGTGCAGGTTTTGAAGAGCAAGGAGAAGGTAGTGAGGGAAACAGTAGATAGAGGTAAAAGCATAATAATTTTTGGAGACATTGAAGAACATTTAGCAGATATGAGGGAAAGAAGGGGAAGGGATGAGGACAAAGTAAAGAAAATATTGGAGTGTCTAGACGAAGGCTGTGATTGGGGGAAAGAACTGGACGAAGTAAGACGGCTAGGAAGATATAAAAAGGGCGAGATGAGACCGATAAAAGCAGAGTTTAAATCTAGGTCAGTGGTTGAAGCATTAACCATTGTAAGCTGGAGGCTAAATAGTTGTACTGGAAGGAAACATATTAGGGTGAAAAAGGACTTAAGCATAGAGGAAAGGGAAAAGTTGAGAAAAGTTCAAGCAAGGGCTGACGATGAAAATCGAAAATTGTCAGATGAGGAGAAAAGGATTTTTTTTTTGGAGAGTAAAGGAAGGGAAACTAAAGAAGTGGTACACTCAGAGTCAGAAAGAACGGAAAATACGAGGAGAAATGAACAAGGAGACAGTGAGTCAGGTAGTGGATAAAATCGGGGACAAGGAGATAGTGAGGGAGGAGCAGGAGATAGAGACAGTGAGTCAGGTAGTGGATCAAACCGAAGACAGAGAGATGGTGAGGGAGGAGCAGAGGATGGAGACGGTGAGTCAGGTAGTGGATCAGACCGAGGACGGAGAGATGGTGAGGGAGGGGCGGGAGATTGTGGAGGGGGGGAGGAGAATAGAACTAGCAGGTAATGTGGAGGTAGGTCAGGGAAGGGATGGAGGAGGAGGTGAACCTAATAGGAGGCAGGGAGGGAAGAGAAACAAGGAGGAGGATTCCAATATACTGTGCTACTACACTAATATAGATGGAATAAACAGTAAAAAGGTAGAATTGGATGATATATTAAGAAAGGATCAACCACAGATAGTCTGTTTGACGGAGACAAAGCTGAACCAGGACTTTGACAGCAATATAGTGTTTAGTGAAGGATATAATATATGGAGATATGATAGAAAGGGAAAAAGGGGAGGTGGAGTGGCAGTATTAGTTAAGAACCCTATGACAGCAAAGCAAGTGGAGTTAAATAATGACAAGGCAGAAATAATGGCAGTTGAACTCAATGATATAGAAGGAAAAAAGCTAGACATAGCAGTAGCTTACATGCCACCAAAGACCAGAGCATGGAGGGAGTTGGAGTTTGAGGAGATGGTCGAGGATATGATTCAGTCGTTGAGAAGATTGCTTTTAATTAAAATATAAAACTTGCAAACTAAACAAACCAAAATTGGGACAAGGACAATATAAAGTCAAATTAAATTATAAAAATCGCTATGTGGAAACATATTGATCTTGGTAGGAGATTTCAACTGTAGTGAGGTTGATTGGGAATCGGGAGATGCAGGGCCAAATCAGAGATCTTGGGGAAGTCGGCTAGTGGAGTTGGTTACGGAAAATGTACTTGCACAACATGTGAAGGAAAATACAAGAATGAGGGGTAATAACGAACCTTCTAAACTCGAGATCTGATTTTTACAAAAGATCCTCACGAAATTAGTGATATAAACTATCTATGTCCTGTAGGTAAAAGTGATCACCTATTACTAAAATGGAAGTTGACCTCGAGTAATGCCAATAGATTAGACAATAGCTACATAAATGACAGATTAAATTATAGTAAAGCTGATTATGTATCCTTGAAAAGATATTTAGAGGGAGTAGAATGGGATCTTATTTTGAAGGAACAGGACGTACAAGGTAAATATAGTAGATTCCTCGAAATTTATAGAGTAGGAACCAATCTGTTTGTCCCAAGATATAAAACTGGAAATTTTACTAAGCAGAAAGATTGGTTTAATTTGAAATGCAAAAGAGCTTTGGGTAGGCGTGATGCAGCTTGGGCTAGATTAAGAAGAAGGAACACTGAGAGTAATCGGAATAAATATAAACCGGAGAGGAATAGATATGTTAACATAATTAGGCAAGTTAAAATGAACTATGAGAAGAACATAGTAAATAAATGTGAAAGTGACCCTAGATTATTTTATAAATATATAAACAGTAAGTTGAAGGTAAAGAAACAAATTACTAAATTAAGAGTTGATGCTAGGACGTATGAAAATGTATCGGACATGTGCGAGGTAATGAATAACAAATTGGGGTCAGTTTTTACTAGAGAGGAAGGTTTTGACGAACCACAGGCGGGAGTACTGGAGAGTGGTCTTAGTAAGATTGAAATAACTAGAGATGAGCTGTTACCTGCGATAAGAGGACTTGAAGTAAGGAAAGCTATGGGACCGGATGAAGTGTCTGCCTGGGTTTTAACCCCTACACCACGGAAGGGCTCTTGAACGCCCATAAAAAAGCATATAACAGGTACCCGGAAGGGCTCTTGAACGCCCAGTGGTTGAAAGCCTGTGAGCTTCGTGTGCGAGGCGTCGGTCCGACGTATGTAAACAACAGCCGGCTGGACCGACGCCCCGCATCTCCGGCCACAAGAAGGAGAGCGTCGCTTGTTCGTGTGTGCCTGTATGTTGTTGTTAAGTATCGAAAAGTAGTGTAAAGTGGCTGTTTTTGCCATAAAGTTATCTCCAATGAAATCATCATCACAACTCAACCAGTTGACTTAGAGAGCTCTACTTAACGCCATTCTACAGGTAAATAACACACCTACGCTTGGGGATGCGCGGGAATGCGGGAAGCAGTCAGAATAACAAATATATGGTAGCCTAGCCTAGACGTTTTTCGGCCAAAACACCCGGGTTTCGGGGAATATTTATGTAATGCGTAGCCGGGGCTGGAGGGCTAGGAGTGTGCAGAGCAATTAGTGGAGCCAGTGAGGGATATAATTCAAGCTTCCTTAAATAAAGGACAGGTTCCTGTTGAATGGAAAAGAGCTAATATCATTCCGATATACAGCAATCTGAGAACCAGCCAGATTTTCACGGAGCAATCGAGAAAACCCGCCGGAAACGGTAACCCACACCAACCAGATGCAATCGGAGGTACACAAATAGTGCCTGGAATAAGCCAATACACAACTTATCCAGAACACACATGACACAGTAGTACATATTTATACAATAAATCAATAACACTTGCACATGTAAAAAAGCTACGAGAGGCTGGCTAGGCCTAAGCAGACGGAGTATCGCTTAAACATGTCGTAATAAAAAAAAAAGCACTGAATTATATCACAACAGGAACAGCCGCCAACACACCTCGAAGAAATAAACCCGGGAGAGGGAAGCACTGACACGGGACCTAGAAAAAACTTCACTAAGTGAAGAAAAATACGCTAGGAACGTCAGAAAACAAACAATAAGGCAACTTCATCAGAAAGATAAAAAGAAGCCTAATAACGCGTAGTTAAAGCCAACTAAATAACTAGGCTAGCTAGCCGCGAAAACGTTTCACGCGTCCACCACTGGACCACGAGGGTACGCCCGAAATAGGCGTCCCAAACACACGACCCAAAAACACTGAACTGCGGGCAACCCGCCCATGACACTCCTGCTACGCATATCCTAACCTTACTCGATACATCCCAGAGTAAACAAATGAGAAAAAACTCACTAGGGACGCAGCAAATGCGGAACGAGCGGAGCGTGGGGAGACACGTCAGGACAGGTTGAGCGCAGAGCAGAGAAGAAGGAAGAATGACGCCTGAAGTCAGCGTCTGGTCAAAGATCCACACAAGTACATCCACGAAGTTATGGAAAGCTTATGATTAGTTATTCTTATTTTCTTTTTATTTGTTATTTTTTACGAAGTTTTTTCGTAGTGAGTACCCAATTTCATAATGACGAACCATGAGTGAGGTTGCGTGCGCTCATGATGAAGGCTCCTCAATATTTTATGCTCTGCGCGGTAGATTCAAACTACAGTGGAGCCCCCATCCTTGCTACACCGGTCTTCGTTGATTCAATTCTCGCACCACACACCAAATATTCCCCATTTCAATTCTCGCGCCAAAAGCCTCATTCCTCGCATCAAAATCCCAGCCGAAACCCGAAAAAATAGCAAAAATAACGAAAAACTCGACATAAAACTAGAAAACAAACAAAAACAATAATTTTGTTTTAACATAACGAAAGAATCTGCCAGTAGCTTGCCGTTTAGGGACGAAATCCGAGTGAATCCGAGATCCGGATCCGTCAAATGCGCAAGATGCCGCCATCTTTGTATGACGTCATCACTAAGCAGACGCTTGCAGTTTAGCTAGTATCTGTGTTGACAAAACAACCGTTTGCAAGCCTTTTTGTGCCTGAACCCCTTATCTCTCGCATTTATTATAACCTCTAGTACATCTAGTGATAGGGATGGTTGGCCTGGTGGTAGCAATGAAGGAATTTCATGCTCAAAACACAGCAAAGACCAGTCCATGTCGGACGAAAGCGATTGAATTGCCTAGCCTAGACGATGTTAGCCTAGGCTAGGCTAAGTATGACAATGATTTATAATAAAATCTGTGTGGTAAGTAATCTTCTCATAATACGTATTTATACGTCTTTTCCTCATAATATGTATTTATTGGATGTATTTGGGGCGAAATGGGTACTTGAGGGGTGGCTGGACGAATTTAGAACCTAGGCCTAGGCTAGGCCTAAAAAAATTCGCATGATAGAAACAATGCCCCAATCTACAGTATTTATGGTTAGGACTGTCATTTAGCCATGTCTACATTATTATTTACAATGCATAAGATTTAGGCCTAGGCTACTTGATGTATCCTAGACAAAAAACATGTTTTCATAGCCTAACACTGGGAAAAAGTGCGGTAATTGTTTAGATATTGGGCCTTTATTTTCTAGTTATTAAAAACTTATTCTATGGTGTATTATATGATACAGTATAATGCATAAAATTTAATTTGTGTACAATAAAACATGTTTTCATAGGCAAAAAATAGAAAAAGACGCAAATTTTGGCATGAGCACGGAACCGATTGAATTTTCCCCATAAGAACAGTGCCCCGATCTTGGATGTTTCAATCCTAGCTCTATTTCTGCGGAACCGATTAGCAGCTAGGATGGGGGCTCCACTGTACGGTAAATGAGTGTTTGAAGAGGATGCCTTATGTAATAGGCATAATCGTCAATGATTACGGGGCCACTACTAAATATTAGGTTTTCTTTATCTCCTTGCAGGAGTCAAACCTATAATTTATTAGTGGCCCCTCCATCATTGACGATTATGCCTATTACATAAGGCATCCTCTTCAAACACTCATTTACCGTAGTTTGAATCTACCGCGCAGAGCATAAAAAATTGAGGAGCCTTCATCATGAGCGCACGCAACCTCACTCATGGTTCGTCATTATGAAATTGGGTACTCAATACGAAAAAACTTCGTAAAAAATAACAAATAAAAAGAAAATAAGAATAACTAATCATAAGCTTTCCATAACTTCGTGGATGTACTTGTGTGGATCTTTGACCAGACGCTGACCTCAGGCGTCATTCTTCCTTCACTGACATATCAAGTACAGTAAACCAAAATCCTTAATACATCAACGAATGGGAAGGGGATGGTCGGGAGGGCCCCAGTCGTCAATGATTACGGGGCCACTACTAAATATTAGGTTTTCTTTATCTCCTTGCAGGAGTCAAACCTATAATTTGGATAAAAATGTGTGGTGAGATGACCAGACTCTTGTTTGTTTAATGCCTTGGATCGAGTAATTGTTAAGAAATCTGACTATCGTGGCCCACTTTCTCACATCATGGGCCCTTGCCACTGCTGACGGTTCGGCTGTTTTGATAACGTCCACTAGAATTGAAGCAAGTTGATGTTTAGATAATCTAGATTTATCATGTGAAGAGATCCACAAATGAGAAGGGTGTAAGGGTGTAGTTGTTGTTGTTGTTGTTGTTCCCCAAGCTGCCTGGCCGAACAGCCCCAAGGCCCCGAGCAATTCCAAGGCCATAACCGAGCGCCCCCACAGAACCCTCCCTGCCGACCACAATAAAGCCTGGGTGACTGAAGCCACTCCATGGCGGGGAGCTGAGGAGGGTGCGGAAACGCCCGGGAAACCAAAGCCCCACCCAGGGCCCTGTGCCCCTCAGCAATTATGAAGAGAAAGTTGAGGGGCAAGGGAAAAATGTGACGCTTTGGCTTCCAATCTTGGTAGATTGGGAGATCAATCCACGGAAGAGACGCCGTCACTTGAGATCTAGAAAATATATAAGTTAAAGGAACAGTCAGAGTAAGCTATGGGTATGGCAGAGATCGCTCAGCTCTCACTCTGATAGACCAGCCCATCACCACATGACCACATGACTAGAACCCAATCCTCTCAGCATCAGCTAGGAAAGGCCCTAGAAAGCCGCCTTTGGCGGGGGGATAGCTCCCCTATTTCAACCCCTTTCGGGGTTGGGCACCCGCCCAGGGTGTAGTTAGTTGTACATTCTTATACAAAGCCAACACTGGGCATAGTGTGTGATGTTTATTCTTTTGTTTTAGGGCCATTATATCAAAAGGTGAGAACATGTGATCTTCTCTTTCGTTCTTGGCTATAAAATCAGGAGCTGGTGCGAGTGTAACCGGACTTAGATCTTCTTTAAATTGTAAGCAGTTCGCAGATCTAGCCATGGCCGCAAGTTCAGACACTCTATGTGCTGTTGCTAACGAAATTAAGAAAACACATTTAGATAAGAGCTTGTCATCAGAGGGGTTGACCGTGTAAGGTCTACTACTTAATAGATTTAATACTTTGTCTAGAGACCACTGAGGTAGAATCTGTCTAGCAGGAGCTCGTAATCTAACACAAGCTTTAATAAAACCTGCTTCGTCTTTAGGTGGAAGTCTAAGGCCAGTAAGGTCATAGAATGGTTCTTTAATGGCTGAGAGGTGATTGCGAAGTGTGTTGACTGATAGGTGTTTGTCTTCGAAAAGGTAATTTAAGTACTTTAAAATTAAACTTACTGAGGCACTTTGTTGGTTGGATTCGACAATCCACGTTGTAAAGTGTTTCCAATGTGACTCATACTGTCTAATTGTGGAAGGTGTAAATTGTTTGGTTAATTTGTCGTGAACGGCTTGATCATAAGAATTTAGCCATTTGGCTTTGAAAATATCCATAAAGCAAAATTTAGACAAATCTGCAGGTTGCCAATCTGCTCTAAGTGGAAATAATGACATCGGAAGAGGTATTGGATTTGGACACCATAGAGATAGTTGATTGAACCACACTTGTGTTGGCCAGACCGGTGCTATGAGACACACTTGACCCTGAAATAAGTGAAGTCGTTGCAAAACTCTGCACATTAGCGTTGTGTCTGGGGGAGGAAAGAGGTAAATCGAAGACCACTTGTTCCAAACTTCCGAGAACGCATCTGGTCCGCCCGCTTGGGTCTTGTGCCATCGGGTCAGAAACAGAGGGAGTTTTGTTGACTGATGAGAAGCAAATAGGTCTATTTAGTAGTAGCCTCTACGTTCCAACGTAGAGCTATATACTTATCGTATAATTTTGCTCCGCTCTAGAGCGGGCAATTATCGAAATCACTAGCGCGATAAAACGATAACATCTAGAGTAGCACCTTACTCTCTCTACTAGGTACGTTGTACATACTTTGGAGGCCACTATTTGAAAAGGAAAATAAGAAAATATTGATGAGAAAGAAGAGAAAATTACAGGATTTTAGGCCATCCTATCTGGCTCCTTCAGCCGTCTTGACGGATCCACCCCACTACCCCGACAGGGTTCATTGGGCATTCCTTTTCGCGCTCCTCAAGGCTACACACCCGCTGTTTTCTATGCGCCCGATTTTGTGCTGCTACTCCTGTCGCCTACCCTTTGGGTGAGTTGTGGGCCTTATTTATGGTACCTAAGGTTATTAGACAGATGATCTGTGATGTAGGCACGCTTCAAATGGGCTCTTAGGTGTGTTACTTTAAGTATGGCGTCGAAACTGGTTGGTCACGCTTCTGCGCATGCGTCGCCCTTCGGCGAGTGTTATTATTTAGGCCTTTGCCTGTTTTTATCATCATTTTCACTTGCGGTGGCTTAGTTTTGTTTACCTGGTAGGTTCTATTATGCTTTGTGCTTATTTTCTGCTTTCATTGCGTGGTTTTTGCGAAAAGTTAGGCTAACTTGTGCACTTTCGTTTGTGATGAAGGGGGCATAGCCCCCCTTGCCTTGACAGGTTATTTTGGCCTTATGTTTTGCTTACCTTCACATGAATGTTTCGCATTGGAGTGTGCCCTGTGTTTTTTGTTTTTATCTGCCACTCTACCAAGGCTAGGCCCCCTGTTAATAGCCTAACTTTTAGTTGGAGGGGGGTGCCAGGGCTAGGCCTCATGTTCCTAGCCTAACTTTTTAGAAGGGGGAGAAGGGACTTTTGGTAGACCGTCAATGTTGCCTCGTCGCTCTTGCTTGCCGATCTATGGTTTTACTAATCCACCTTAGGCTCGCAGGGGTATGACACTTTGGTTTTCCTAAACCTTCTGTGGGGCACCCTTTTTTCGTCTTACACTCGCTCCCGCGCTGTCTCTCCCTTATTTTGTTGGCGCTCTCCTAGGCCTTGAGTTCATGAGACACAGTCTTCCCCTTACTTGAACTCCCTCATACATTGAGGTCCCCGCGGCACGGTCTTCACCTCCTTTGAGCTCTACGATGCCTTGAACTGTCGTCCCTTCCACCCTTTTTGGTGGCGCGGGTCTCTGGTAAGGGCTCCGCGCCCGCTCCGCCCTGCAGCGTGGACAAATCCCGCTCCAGGTCGGTCCTTTGCTTCCGACATGTTCTCCTATTTGGCTGCTGTGGTCGGGTCACACTGGACCCGCTCCGCCCTAGGATGGTACTATCCGTCTCTAGGTCGGTCCTCTGCATCGCACTGTTTTCTTTTTGCTCATGCAAGCTCCCCTGCCAGCTGTCCTGCTGTGCACTTGGGTTGAGCCTTTTGGTTGGTATTTACCTCCATCTCCCTTTCCGCTCGAGGGCGGACAAATCCGCTCTGGAGCGGACATCTCCGCTCTGGTGCAAGCATCTCCGCTCTGCAGCGATGTCTATTCCGCTCTGGACAGGGCCCCCTTGGGCTCCTTCTTCACTTTGGCTTCTACACTGGGTCTCTTCTCCACCTGTTCCGCTCTGGAGCGGACACCAGTCCCGCTCCTGGTCGGTCCTAGGCCTTCCCTCCTGCTGCCCTAGCCCTCCTGTTTTCACCTGGTTCTACTCTACGATTGTTCCGCTCTGGAGCGGGCGCCAGTCCTGCTCCAGGTCGGTCCTCGGCCTTGCCTTCTGATGCCCTGGCTCTCTTGTTCGCTGTGCGCATGCCTTTCTCCTTTGCCTAGACTGCCATTGTCATGCATGCATGCCCCGCTCTGGAGCGGGAGGGTGTAGTCCGCTCTGGAGCGGGTCTGTCTGCTCCGCTCTGGAGCGGACTTTCCCGCTCTAGAGCGGACGTGCCCTCTCGGCCCTTGCAATATTTTTTTGGCCAATCTTGCCTTGTTTGTACTTGGGGTTTGTCGGTTACTGTTTCTCATAACCTTCTCCTTTACATCAGGCTGTGTTCCCGCTCTGCACTGCTGGGTCCCTTGGCCTGCCATCTCCTCTTCGATCCCTTCACCCTCAGGTACCCTTTTTGGTTCTTATATGGCTGTCATGCTTTATTTCAGGGTGTTTGAACCTGCACCTTGGTCTTTTCTGACCTGGGTTTTTGGGGTTCTTCGGACTGTTGCTGCTTATGATGTATGCTTGGCCCTCCCACATGGGGGGGGTCCGTCTCCGTCCTTCTCCACATGGGGGGGGGGGTTATTACTTTTATGTACCTATCATAATGCATGGTATCTTTTGTGTGTTTTTTGCGCATACTGTCATACCTTCCTTCAATTTATGCATCTTCTTTCTCTGAGCTTAGTCTGGGACGTCTTTCATTTCTCCCTTCGCTTACAGTGCGGATGTCGCTCCCTGCCTGCGCGCGCCATGGGTGTGCCCGTCCGGCGATGGGAGCTGGGCATACTGAGTGCCCCGCCCATGCTGTGTGCTACTGCCGTGATGGGTTCACCCCCAGACGGTGTGGCCCGTGTCTCGTCAACTTTATGACGATTGAGTCTCGCCCTACTTCACCGGATGCTGAGACGGCACGGGTCAACCTCACCGCTGCATGGTCGGGCGTGGCTCGGTCTGTTAAGGACCATTTACACCGGGTCCCCCGCTTCATGGACAAAGGGGTTCGCGCCTTGCTGAACCTTCCTCTGGTGTCTCCGCGCCCTGTGGTCACCGCTTCGCAGGTCCCTCAGTCTGGTGTGTCTCCGTTATCGGTGGACACAGCGGGGTCGATGCGGCACCACTCAGCTTCTCCACGTCGCCGGACGTCTTTGACGTCCCGCCGCCCTGCAGCTTCCGACCACACGTCTCTGGGCTCGACGACTTTTCGCCCTCAGATGGCGATGCTTCCCCCGGTCCGTGTTCCTGCTGGTGTTTCGGCCTTCTCACCTGGTCGTCGTCCCACCCATGGGCTGCTCAGGGAGATTGGGGCGTCGCAGGCCGCCGGACATCTACCGTCGGCTCCTCCGCCATCGTTGCCGTTGGCTCTGCTACCACCATTACCGCCTACTCCGCCTCCTCAGAAGGCGGGGGCTCTGTTTGCTTCGGCCTCTCCTCTTCTTGTCCGCGATGGTCTCCCGGATTCTCCTGGCTTTGTCGGGTCTGACATTCCGTGTGGCCTGCCTTCTCCTGCTCGGAAGAGTGGACCCGTACCTCTGGCAGTGCAAGGCGCCAGTGTGGCGGTTTTCGGGTCTGGTCAGGTGGGGGCTGCCTGGGACTGAGTGGCGGGAGCGATGAAGTGTACGATGACGTAGTGGTTGAGGACTCGCCACGGGAGTCTTTCTACTATACAGTGGAGCCCCCATCCTAGCTGCTAATCGGTTCCGCAGAAATAGAGCTAGGATTGAAACATCCAAGATCGGGGCACTGTTCTTATGGGGAAAATTCAATCCGTTCCGTGCTCATGCCAAAATTTGCGTCTTTTTCTATTTTTTGCCTATGAAAACATGTTTTATTGTACACAAATTAAATTGTATGCATTATACTGTATCATATAATACACCATAGAATAAGTTTTTAATAACTAGAAAAAAAAAGGCCCAATATCTAAACAATTACCGCACTTTTTCCCAGTGTTAGGCTATGAAAACATGTTTTTTGTCTAGGCTACATCAAGTAGCCTAGGCCTAAATCTTATGCATTGTAAATAATAATGTAGACATGGCTAAATGACAGTCCTAACCATAAATACTGTAGATTGGGGCATTGTTTCTATCATGCGAAATTTTTAGGCCTAGCCTAGGCCTAGGTTCTAAATTCGTCCAGCCACCCCTCAAGTACCCATTTCGCCCCAAATACATCCAATAAATACATATTATGAGGAAAAGACGTATAAATACGTATTATGAGAAGATTACTTACCACACAGATTTTATTATAAATCATTGTCATACTTAGCCTAGCCTAGGCTAACATCGTCTAGGCTAGGCAATTCAATCGCTTTCGTCCGACATGGACTGGTCTTTGCTGTGTTTTGAGCATGAAATTCCTTCATTGCTACCACCAGGCCAACCATCTCTATCACTAGATGTACTAGAGGTTATAATAAACGCGAGAGACAAGGGGTTCAGGCACAAAAAGGCTTGCAATTGGTTGTTTTGTCAACACAGATACTAGCTAAACTGCAAGCGTCTGCTTAGTGATGACGTCATACAAAGATGGCGGCATCTTGCGCATTTGACGATCGTATCTCGGATTCACTCGGATTTCGTCTCTAAACGGCAAGCTACTGGCAGATTCTTTCGTTATGTTAAAACAAAATTATTGTTTTTTTGTTGTTTCTAGTTTTATGTCGAGTTTTTCGTTATTTTTGCTATTTTTTCGGGTTTCGGCTGGGATTTTGATGCGAGGAATGAGGCTTTTGGCGCGAGAATTGAAATGGGGAATATTTGGTGTGTGGTGCGAGAATTGAATCAACGAAGACCGGTGTAGCGAGGATGGGGGCTCCACTGTACTCCGTCGCCTCGTCGGTCGCCCAGCCGTAGGAACCGTCGCCGGACCATCTCTTCATCTTCCTCATCACCGACCGCAGACCCTGGATGGGTCCTTCCTATTCGGGCCATCCAGGAGGCCCAGGTTAGGGCTGAGGAGGCTAACGCTGCACGGTTTGCCTCCCTGCACGGGATGCTTGCACTGATGGCGGGAGGCTTGGAGCGTCCTCCTCCCATTCCTCCTGTGCTTCAACCTTGCATTTTGGTTGTTCGACACTATTGCCTCCTAGGCTTGCTCTTGCTTGCCTGTCTCCGGTTTTACTATACCTTCTTGCAGGGCACCGGTTTTCTTCTGCTTCCAGCTCCTGAGACACAGTCTTACACTCCATTGACCTCGCCAATACCTTGAGTTCCTGAGCCGCAGTCTTCACCTATATTGGACTCTCCGATACCTTGAGGCACAGTCTTCACCTACATTGAGCTCCCCTATACCTTGTGGTTCCTGCGACACGGTCTTAACCTACATTGAGCTCACCTATACCTTGAGTTCCTGAGACACAGTCTTCACCTACTTTGACCTCGCTCATACCTTGCGGTTCCTCAGGCACTGTCTTCCCTACATTTGGCTCCCCAATAGCTTGCGGTTCCTGAGACACAGTCTTACCCTCCATTGTGCTCACCAATCCCTTGGGATGTCTTTTTCCTTCCACCCTCCCCGGTGCCGCAGGTCTCTCGGAAGGGCTGTACAGTCGGCCCCGCAAGGGTGCGCACTAAAAGGGTGCGATTCTCCAACCGTGCGGCAGATGTCCGTGTGGTGCGTATAATCCAAGGGTGCGAAAAAAGCAAAGCGTGCGTTTTTTTCGCCCAATAACCCCTGAAAAACATGAACTAAGGAAAGAATACCTGTAAGTAGTCCCTCGTTATCGACGGGGGTTACGTTCTTAAGACTGCCGTCGATACTGCATTACCGTACATTACGGTACCGTACATACACGTACAGTATCCGTGGTCTCTATCCTATGTACTTTTAAGTGTTTCCTTTACACATAACCTTACATATTAGAGTATATTGCAAATATCTATCGCTGAATACATTAGAGGCCATAATAAACGCAAGAGATACAAGGTTCAGGCACAAATAAGCAAGTAAAAGGCGGGTGGACTTAGAGCTTCTGCCTTGTTTTGACAACATTAAAAATGGAGGTCGAAAGTGACGCTCCGATCGTCGGTGAATCCGGATTCACTCAAAACCTAAAGTCTTTAGGCTAATTATTTTTGCTCTCGTTTTCGGTGTATTTTCTTATTATTGTATGTCTTATTGTTCATCATTTAATCCACTTTTGGTTGGTATATTAGAGTAATATAAATAAACAATTAATCCGTCGATATATCAGTCGATACTCGAATCAGTCTAAAGTCAGTCGATAGTCGAATCCGTCTATGATAAAGCAATCCGTCTATAATCAAATCGGTCTATAAAAAAGCCGTCGATAATGAGGGACTACTGTACAGTATAGAAATGTGATTAGATATTAGATAGAATATGGGTATTACACTC
Source organism: Paralithodes platypus (assembly GCA_032716605.1). Taxonomy (NCBI): domain Eukaryota; kingdom Metazoa; phylum Arthropoda; class Malacostraca; order Decapoda; family Lithodidae; genus Paralithodes; species Paralithodes platypus. The sequence continues at coordinate 48,206,140 of CM064520.1, forward strand.
ACTTTGGATGGTTTATGTATGCGTGGAGGTTGGGATGTTGGTCTTACTGAGGGTCCGAGGCTCCTCAGTAAGACCAACATCCCAACCTCCACGCATACATAAACCATCCAAAGTGAGTGTAATACCCCTATTCTATCTAATATCTAATCACATTTCTATACTGTGCAGGTATTCTTTCCTTAGTTCATGTTTTTCAGGGGTTATTGGGCGAAAAAAGGGTAAGTTTGAAGAGTCCCCGGACTACATAGTGAATTTCCCATAGGTTCTTAAGCTCCAAGGGTGCGCGCATGTCTCGGACTTAGGTAACCGCACCCTTGTGGGGCCCACTGTACTCAGCTCGCTCCGCCCTGGTGCGTGGATGACTCCCGCTCCAGGTCGGTCCTATGTCTAGACACATTCTCTTATAAGACCGCTCCCTTTATTACTGCAATCTGCCTGACGTCCTTCAACGGTGTCTTTGGCTTTGCTGAGCGGGACCCTTTAGGCCTCTCCACTTCAGTTGGGTATGTTTTTATTACGAGCCTCTGGCGTCTGGGCTAGGGCCTCACGGGGCCTGTTCCGCCCTAGGGTGGGCTCTATCCTCCTCTCGGTCGGGCCAATGCTTTGCCTCTGTTCTTTACCCACGGACGCTCCCACGTCAGCTGTGATGCTAGACCATTCAGTTGGGACGCTTGGATGTCCATCTCTGATGTTTTTACCCAGGGAGGCTCCCACGTCGGCTATCGTGCTAGACGATTCTTTTGGGACTCTTGGATGTTCCTGGCCTTTCACCTTTCCTGGTACCTACAGGCCTCTGACGTTTGGCTACCCTACGCCCGCTCCTCCCTGGTGCGGCGACTCCGCTCTGGAGCGGTAGATACGCTCTGGAGCGGTGACTGTCTTTTTATTTCCGTGGATGCTTCCACGTCAGCTGTCCTGCTAGACTATTCTGACGGAACTCTTGGGTGTTTTCCCTTTCACCCTTCCTGATGCCTCAAGCCTCTCCCGTCCGACTGCACTCCATCTGCCCCGCCCTAGAGCGGAATTTCCCGCTCTTGGCCAGTTCTCTTCCGTCCTTCTCCTGACACCATCCCGGTTCCTCACCTGTCCTATGCCGCTCTCCGCTCTGGAGCGGGGCTTCCTTTCTGCTCCTGAGCGGGATTTCCGCCCCAGAGCGGAGCGGGCCGTTCGGGGCCCCCTCCACTCTGGGTCGGTTCTCGGTGGACTTTGCCTTACCTCTGGATGGGCCCTCAGTTGCAGTCATTCATCTTCCTACTGTTGCGGTCATTCATCTTACTACTGGCTCCGTCTCGCTCCCTTGCCTCCCTCGGCTGGGTCATTCATCTTCCTACTGGCACCGTCTCGCTCCATTGCCTCCCTAGGCCTCCTGGGCCGCTCCTGCTGCGTGCAACGCTCTCCGCTCTGGTGCGCGGCTTCCATTCCGCTCCAGGGCGGCGAGGGCCCTTCCTCCTACATTCCGCTCCAGAGCGGATTTCCGCCCCGGAGCGGAGGGGACCATTCTGGACCACTCCACTCTGGGTCGGTGCTAGGGTGCTTTGCTTTACCTCTGGATAGGGACTCAGTTGCAGTAGTTCACAGACTTCTCTTTTTTATCAGACTGTGCTCCCACTCTACTCTGATGGTAGAGTGAAAAGGAGGCGTCTTCTCCTCTTCAGTGCCTTCACCCTTTGGGTATTCTTATTATCCTCTTCCATTATCAGGCTTTCATGCCTTCCTTCTGGGGATTTGCACCTGCCCCTTGGTCTTTTCTGACCGGGGTTTTTCGGGGTTCTTGCTCTTGCTGGTTCGCCTGGTCTCTCCCTGACCCTCCGCATGGGGGGTCACTCTTCACCCCTCGCCTCGCACAGGGGGGTGGGGATACTCACTTTCATGAAAGGTGCTCCATTTTCGAGGTGTAGTGAGCACTTTTGTGCGTCCTTCGGCCCTTGTGCCTGTTAATTTTCAGGAGTTTTCTTCCAGTATTTGTGCACCCGTGAATTATCCTCCTGTATAGCCCTCCGTTCGAAGGGTCCCCCTTTTTCATCCTTTCCTTCCTACACAAGGGAAGGGGGTAATCTCCTGTCACGGATTTACCGTTTTTTCACATTATTGTGCTTACACACAATTCCTGGGCTTCCTACATGGGACGGCAGTATCTTTTTCCTTTCCGATTGCAAGGAGGATATCACGTCCTTCCTGCGCACACCATGGGTGTGTCCGTCCTGCCATGCCCGTTGGACGTAGAGAGTGTCCTCCCCTTCTCTCATGCTACAGCCGCGATGGTTTTCACCCTCGGAGGTATAGATCGTGGCTCGTGGATATTATCCTTTGTGTCTCGTCCTACTTACCCGGACACGGATGAGGCGAGGTCTCGCCTCTGCACTATGTAGTCGGGAATTGCTCTCTATGTCAAGGACCACTTCCATTGGATTCCACACTTCGTAAGACGGAGGGGTACGCGCCATGCGTCCCCTTACCTCTGCTGTCTCCATGGCGCCAGGCCGCCTTTCCTCCTGTGCCTCGTTCGGGCGTCCTCGCGGTTTCCGAGGACGCCGAAACGACGGTGTGACGTCGCTCTCCTTCCCCATATCGCCGACGTTTCCCGACTCCTACGTCCGGTTCATGCCATACATGTGGCTCTGGACGAGGCTCGGGAGCCCGTCACACTGCATGCGACCTCCCTGCCCGGGCCTGCCGCCCTATGGGCGGATGCTCTGTCGAAAGGACAGAGCGCCCGGGTAGTATGATATTCCCAACACACCGTGTTCGACGACCTAACGGCCTCCTGGAGTGTTCCACAGATGGCCTGGTTCGCCTCATGCGAGGCGACCGGGTTGCCTGTGTTCCTGTACCGCTGGATTACTCCTCCGGCGGAGGTACCGGTCGCGTTCAGCAAGGACTGGCGCAGGTGGCGGTCGGTTTATATGTGTTCCACCAACCGCCGCCCTTTTTGATGTGCAACGTCCTCCACAGGCTGAGAGGGTACCAGTGCTTCGTTTGGTTATCGCGCCCATCCGGCCGGCCCAAGCCTGGTCCGCTCGGCTGAAGCGGTGGTACCCGAGTCCAGTTCCCTAGCGATCTCCGATTTCCTCTTGGTATCGATTGGTGTCCTAGGGACCTCGTTCGCCTTCACATCGTGGATGTTGTGAGGCAGGGTGGATGCCTAAGTTTAGTCGATCTTTGAATGTCAAATCCTCTCCCCTGGATTCATTTTACATGGCAGACTTACGGATCTCACTGCCACAGTTTTCCTTCTTGGTTCCCTACCCATCACGGACGCGACCGTCGGTGGCGTTCGTGTTTCCCTACCTCCATTGGTTAATATTGAGAAGCGTCCCAACATCTGCACCACTCTTACGAACCGCCTGTCGGCCATTCGGGTACCGTTTGAGACTTTCCCGGGGTTGGTCGTTCCTCCCTAGGACTTGGGTTCTTTTTGAGATCCTGCTTTATGCTTCGTCCGACGCCGCATCAGCTTCCTCCTCAGTGGTTTCTGGCGGAGGCTCTCAAACTGCTCTCGTCTGCCTCTTACGCTCATTACCCCACGCCTGAACACTTCGTGACATGACATTGTTCTTTATGGCTTTGGCGACGGGTGAAGGAGTCCCCGGAGATGACTGCCAGGTCTAGGGACCGACATTCCTTACGTCGTTCTCCCGTCCTTGAGTCAGTTACTTTGGCTCCGTCTGTTCGTTTGGTTGCTACAACCGTACGCGACACTCCCGTTTTTATGCTTTTCCTGTACTAGCTTTCTAACATGGTAGGGTTCATCATCCGTTATGTCCGGTTCAAACCCTGCATCCGTATGTGTACTCGACCGGGCCAGTGTTGGGGTTGCCTTTACGGGTGGCGCCTACGACCTGTAGGAGACTAGGTCGACGTGCTGTGGGACTTCGCCTGTGTCGGTAGTTTCGGGCCAGTAACCCTTACGTTCTGGACGCAGCTCATGTTGTCCGTTCGTACGCTGCTACGTTCAGATTTTACATAATCTTTCTCGACCGAACGTTGCCGACACGGGGCTTTGGTCTTCCCCCACCACGTTTGTCTCCTCCTCTCTGGCCATGTCCACAGGCAGGCCGGGACGTCCTTGTAGTGCGTTGGGCCAGCAGGTTCACTCAGGGTCTACCTGCAGCGTTCCTTCTGTCTCTTATCCTTCTCCCTTCTTGTTCTTCTTTTATTGGGGGGGGGGGGGGGATTGCACTATACCCATACTTGCACCTAACTTAAAGGATTAATAACTAGGTTAAGATTTTGATATAATTTCTCGTCTTAAAGTATACTACGTTCTGTTGGTAGGTCTTGGCCTCATACCACTGAACTTTTCTCATGGCTTTCAGTGCTGGTCACTGTGTATGCTCATGTCTTTTCTCGTCACCCCCTGTACGGTCCTCTTCGACGTATATCAGTATTTAATCATTACATTCTGGGTCTTCCTGCCTTCGTCCGGAAGGAAGGGGGGGGGGGGGGGGGAGCATCCTGGACTTCATATTTTATGATGAAATGCAGCATTCTTTGTCTTAGGTTAGTTATCCCATGGCATAAGACTTGACTGTACTTGACCTCTCTTGATATGCACCTGTCAGTACACTCTTTCTATAAACTCTTGTTTAAGTCGGTCTTTCCATGGTCCTGATATTTCCTAAGGGCTAAAGTTTGTGTTTTCAGCTTGTATGTCCGCCTCCAATATGGTACTCTAGCTCTACGTTGGAACGTAGAGGCTACTACTAAATTGGGAGGTTTAACGACCCTCCCAATACCAAATGAGGTAAACCTCCTATTTGGTCGTAGCCTCGGAGTATCCAACATCATAGTATCCCGCCCTCGCGCCGTACCCCTGCCCATCCAATCTTGTCTCTTGTTACTTGATACCGGGAATGCCCAATGAACCCTGTCGGGTAGTGGGGTGGATCCGTCAAGACGGCTGAAGGAGCCAGATAGGATGGCCTAAAATCCTGTAATTTTCTCTTCTTTCTCATCAATATTTTCTTATTTTCCTTTTCAAATAGTGGCCTCCAAAGTATGTACAACATACCTAGTAGAGAGAGTAAGGTGCTACTCTAGATGTTATCGTTTTATCGCGCTAGTGATTTCGATAATTGCCCGCTCTAGAGCGGAGCAAAATTATACGATAAGTATATAGCTATACGTTGGATACTCCGAGGCTACGACCAAATAGGAGGTTTACCTCATTTGGTATTGGGAGGGTCGTTAAACCTCCCAATCTGTGGGTGGAATGGTTTTATCAGTTTGTCGAAGGTCTGTTGAGTTATTGCCCATTCGACTAGTGTGCTTTTCCCTCGAGACAAGGCGTCTGCCCACAGATTCGCCTTGCCTGGAAGGTAAACTGCCTGAACTGTGATCTGATGTTGTAGAGCAAGGAAAAATATCTTCTCTGATAGCCTTAGGAGCGTGTGAGATTTCGTGGAACCTTGTTTGTTGATGCAGGACACGGCTGATGTGTTGTCCATGCGAAATGCTATTGCTCTGTGTTGAAGTGTATGTGCATGGTCTTTGAGGAAGAATAGAGGAACAACTAGCTCCTTAGCATTTATGTGATAGAGATTGAGGGAAGTCCAGCGACCTTGGTTCTGGTGACCCTCGGATGACTGGTAGCCCCAACCTAGGGCTCCTGCTGCATCCGTGTCTACCCATAGAGACGGAGGGGGATCTGACCAGTGGGCTGTTGAAGAAAGTGTCTCTGGTTTGATCCAAAAGCTTAGTAGTTTGAGAATTTGTTGAGGAATTGTTATGAGAGTATGAGGTTGAGTTACTGGAAAAGTCTTGTTGCCTAGCCAGATCAAGCGTTTCAGTCGAAGTCTGCCTAATGGGACTGATAGTTGAACCCAATTTATCGACCCTATTAACGATTCCCACAGACGTCTGGTAATCGTCTTTGCATGAAATGTTCTGAATAACTTTACTTGTAACCGTCTGGCATTTGATGTCGTCTGTTGCAGGGTGAGAGATTGAGTGTCCCAAATGAGGCCTATCCAGGCTGCTCTTTGTGTCGGTACTAAGTTTGATTTTTCGAGGTTCACATGGAAGCCTAATTTGGTGACATGTTGAATGACTAGTAATGTGTGATCCTGGCACTGTTGGGGAGAATTTCCTGTGATTACCCAGTCGTCTAAATAGAACAAGATGTTGATCCCTTGTTGTCTTAACCTCTGAAGTGCGCATGGGGGTAATTAGACACCTCTCCCTGTGCGCATGTATTTGAGGTGTTTCCGTCACTAAAATATTCATTGTACCATTAATAGCATTAATACTTATCCATATGCACCTATTATGGGTTGATTATAAAGGTATTAACCTGAAACAACAATAAAACGAGTGAAAACAGCGTTTGGATGGTCAAAATCGGAGATATAGCCCGCGAGTTGTATAATGTATGGGTGAGGCAAGCTGCTTTCCCGCCAATTTCCCCCAAGGCCACTGAGACACAGTCGATCGATACTCTCTCTCTCTCTTTTGCATTCGCTTGCTATGAGTGATGACCACACCCTGCAACCGGATTTCTAATGTTAGCACGAAAATATACCTCAGAATAAGGGAATAACAGGGAAAATAGATGATAACTGAAGGAGAGGAGGAAAGTGGGGAAGGAGGGGAGGTAGAGGCCCAGGGGCCAAAAAAAATAAAAAAAATAAAAAAATAAAAATATATATATTTTTTTTTTCAATGTCAAAAGTTGATTTTTTTTTTCTCTGACTCTTAAGAGTCTCCCCGCAGTCCGCCGGGGGAACTCTTAAGAGTCTCCCCGTAGTTCCCGGGTTAATGGCAATAGGGCTTGTTTGACTAGTTTTGTAAAAATCCTGGGTGCTATGTTGAGGCCAAATGGGAGTCTGCGGAATACTACAGCTGTGTTTAAATAAGGTATTGCTAGATATTTCTGGTATCTGTTGGCTATGGGAACATGCCAGTAGGCATCTTTCAGATCCAGTGTCATTAGCCAGACTCGGGGTTGAAGTGTTAATCGAATTTGTTGGATTGTTAACATTTTGAAGGGATGATTGACAATAAATTTGTTTAGAATCGATAAATCGATGACTGGTCTGAACTTTGGGCTGTCTCGTTTTGGAACAAGGAATAAGCGAGACAGAAAGACTTTCAAAGTTATCGGGATGGTTCTGAGGATTCCTAGTTGGAGCATCTCTTGAATAAGTGACTACACATTGACCGGAACTGACAGTGTGTTTGAGCATGGGCGAAGGAAAGGTCGTTTCTTCCATTTCCAAAACAGACCCTTCTTTATTAGCCGTCTGGCCCAAGATGCTTTTGGCCATGCTGTGTGATTGGTTTGAAAGGAGCTGGTTGTGCCTTGGGATATTATATGATGCAAGGCTAGGTTGAACGAATCTAGTTTTTTGAACTTGAGAAGGTTTTTGGATAGTTGGCCTGTTGTTGTTTGTGTTGTTGTGTCTGGTTCTGTCTGTTTTGTTGCCTGTTTTGTTGTTGGTTACTTTCAAAAGAGGCATGAGCTGGTTGTTGAGATCTAAAAGATGTTTGTTCTCCAGAGTGGTTCTGTGACTGTCTAGGCGAGAAATTCTGTCTATTGGTAAATCTGGTTTGGCTAGGCCTCCTACTTCGTTGAGACGTGGAATTGAACCTGCCTCGGTAGGTATGTTGGCCGCGAAAGGGCGACTGAAAAGACCCTCTGGAATGTGTAGGTATAGTGTAAGAAAGACCTCGTCTGCCTCGACTACTTTGGCCCCTGGGGAGTCGTTGTGATCTGAGTTTGAGAAAGTTAGCTCGATAGGTATTGACAGAGGGTTGTAAGAGTAGTGTAGATACTTCAGACCAAGTAGAGGTTGGTATTAATCTGTTCGAGTATAGGGGAGAGAGTAAGATTCTTGTTTTGATATCTTTGGGCAGGTTCCTAGAGAGAAAAATGCGGATATCTTGACGGTTTTTGGCCGCTTCGAAAATGGCTGTCCTGACGTCTCCCGCTGTCATAAGAGAGTTGCTAAGAGAGGCTCTCCTGATGTGTGATAAAGCTGCCCTAGAGTTTGTATCCTGAATAGAGTCTCTTACCTCTCTCATAGTGTGTGTGAGTTGTCTGTTTAACAAAAAGTTGGATAACAATCTATGGGCTTTTTGTCTAAGTTTACAATCCTTCTCCAGCATGCTCTGAGTAGGTGTAGATAAGAGAGGGTCTGTTAAATTTTGGCATGCAATTTTTGGGCCTCTCAAAAATTCCTAGAATTCTTTGGGCAGAGAGTCTGACATGTACACAAAAAGAGATGCAAAGTGGTGATCCTCATTAGGAATCTTCGTAGTTGAAGAATCATAGGTACTCATAGCAAATTTACTGGCTTCCTCTGCCCATTCTGACCACGGACCATAACCAATATCAGTGATTTCTAGCATTTGATTTTGTGACTCGCCTAGGATCGTGGTGCATCCAGTTGTGCAAAGGGAAGAAAGTAATTTTAATGCATCGTGGCCGTCTGATTTTTAAAAATCTGACCACGGTTTGAAAAGTTTAGTGGAAGTAATGGCAGGAGCTAATTTGTACAAAAAAAATCTAGTATCTTGTGTTGATGGGAAGGGGTATACTAACACATCCAACACCCCAACACAAACATGCACAACAACACAAAAAGGTGGCTGGCCAACTTCCTAGCAGGCAGATGTGCACACATATCTTTTGCCGGTCAGTCATCTAAAATCAGAAACTTTCCAAACGGAGTCCCACAAGGATCCGTCCTATCGCCCGCACTCTTCAATCTGTACATGCACGATATAACTACACCCAATACGCCCCAAATAAACTTAGCCTCCTATGCAGATGACATAACACTCACATGCACACACCATGACCCAAAAAGAGCAACAGATCTCCTTCAACCCTATCTCAACACACTACATGGCTGGTGCACTACAAACAGACTTAATCTAGCCCCAGCCAAATCCACCGCAACCCTGCTCACAAGTTGGACAGGAGAACACGAATACATCCCTCAACTCACCATAAACAACACAACCCTAACACATACACACACACCCAAAATCCTAGGAGTAACATATGATACTCATATGACATTCAAACAGCACACCACAAACATTAAAAAGAAACTGACACCCAGACTTAACGCCCTCAGGTCACTTGCTCACACAAAATTTGGACACAACAAAGAAACTACCACCACAGTATATAAACAATACATAAGATCAGTGATGGAATACGCAAGCCCTGCCTGGGCTTCTAACCTAGCTGAAACACATCATAAGACCTTACAGACTATTCAAAACAAAGCCCTGAAGATCATTACAGGCTGCACAGCTACTGCACCCACAGATCACCTACATCAAGAAACCAAAATCCTCAAAGTCAAAGACCATCTGGACATGAGAGGCACTCAATTCCTGGCAGCAGCCTCCACGAACCAAGACCACCCACTAAACTACATTGCAACACACCCACACACACGAGAGACGAGTGGGAGCGGACGTCGTTGGCTGGCGCTCCTCAAACTACCATCTGACTTGCCTAAAGTGGGGTATACAGGAAATTATTGTGTATTGTCCCGCTAATAATATTATTACAGGAAAGTGTTCAGTCAAAGCTATTTAAAAATATGAATGTTTAAACGAAACTTAGAGAGTTTGTTTTGAGAAATCAGCTGGTAAGGCTGGTGACGTCACATGACAACAACAATGGCTGACATCGAAGCCACGGATATGAGTGGGGAATGTTTTTATGACGAGGAAGGGGATTATTCAGGCTTTCCTGAAGGTAAGGAGGACCAGATCATCTTCCTGAACAGGAATCTGATGGGGCTGATAAAGTGGAGAAAGGAAATGGAGGGGTGGAGGAAGACCATTGGGACTGTAGTGGAAGAGAGCTGTGTCCCGGGGGAGGGTTTAAATGATCTAACTGCTAGGGTCAACGAATTGGTATCTGAGAATGTGGCTTTAAAAGAACAGATTAAGGAATACAAAGAACATTTAAATGAGAGAGTGAAAGAGATAGATGATGGGTATAGGGAGAGGGCTGAGAGAGAGATTCGTGAATTGAGGGAGGAGAATGCTAGGCTAAAACAAGGAGTGGAAACAAATCAGGACAGGACACAAAAAATGGAGGAAGAGGTATCTCAAATGAAAAATGTCTGGGGTGATCGAGTGGGTGAAGCAGAGGTACAACTAAAAGCAATTATTGAGGAGCAAAAGGGACAGCAGGAGGAGAACCTGAACAAGAGGGTAGTTAATGCCATCAGACAAAATGAGAAACAGGTCAGTGATATTATTGATAAGAAGAGATGTGTAATTATGTTTGGAGATGTAGAAGGGGAAATATTAGATAGAAATACGAGAAAGGGTGTGGAGATGAAGAAAGTTGAGAAGATGATTGATGTGATAGATAGACAAGATAAGGAGGGATGGAAGAGAGAGGTAGAGGATTGTTGGAGACTAGGGAAATACAAGAAAGGAGAAATGAGGCCAATGAAGATTAGATTTAAGTCAACCAAAGTAGCAGAGGAGGTACTCAGATCCAGCTGGAAGTTAAGTCAGGAGGGGGAATACAGAAATGTTAAACTAAGGAAAGATTTAAATGCGGAAGAGAGGGAAAAATTTAGAGAAATAAATAGAGAAGTCAAAGAAAAGAACGATAATAGATCAGAAGTGGAGAAGGGCTTTTTTTTCTACAGAAACATGGATGGGAAAGTAAGGAAGTGGCACCTGAAGAAGGGGGAGAGGATAGGGGCGGAGGGGGGGAGAAAAGAAGTGGTGGTACAGGAAGAAGGATTGGAGGGAGAGGTGCAACAGGAAGGGGAAATAGTAGGATAAAGACAGGGAATATCAATCATAATGGTAAAAGCAACAGGTGCAAGATGGTCTATAGCAATGTGGATGGGCTGCTATCAAAGAAATTAGAAATAAATGATTACATCAGACAGGAAGAGCCCTTAATATTGTGTCTATGTGAAACTAAACTAAATAAAGGGATAAGTTTGGAGGGAATGGGATGGAACAACTATAATATCTGGAGAAGGGATAGAGAAGACAAGATGGGGGGAGGGGTGCTAATTCTTACACATAATAAATTGAAAACAAGAATGATTGATCTGAATAATAGTAAAGCAAGGAAAAGAGAGACCAAGCATGGAAGGCAGCTAGAAAAAGGTGTAATAGAGAAACTTGGAACAGATACAAGAGATTAAGAAATGTATATGCTGCAATCAGGAGACAAGAAGCCAGAGAATATGAGAAGAACATTGTGAAAAAATGTAAGAGTGATCCTAAGCTGTTCTATAGGTTTATAAATAGTAAAATGAAGGTAAGGGATAGAATAGTCAGGTTGAAGGTTGAGGGGACCACTTATGATGACGACCAGAATATGTGTGAAATTATGAACAATACACTACACTCAGTATATACTAAAGATGATAACTTTGAAGAAGTACCGGTAGGTGAAATTGGTGATAAACTGGGAGAGATTAATTTTCTCCCAGAGGAGCTAGTAGAAATAATTAAAGGACTAGATGTGAAAAAAGCAGTGGGACCTGACAATGTAGCGGGATGGATTTTGAAAGAATGTGCTGACGAACTAGTGAAACCCTTATATGAGATAATGAAATACTCTCTGGAAGTGGGAAAATTACCAATGGACTGGAAGAGAGCCAACATTGTACCGATTTATAAAGGTGGGAACAGGGAACATCCATTGAATTATCGACCTGTGTCACTTACTAGTATAGTGTGCAAAATCTGTGAGAAAATAATTAAGAAAAGATGGATGATTTACTTGGAAAAGAATAATCTACTATCTAACAGGCAATTTGGATTCAGGGAGGGTACCTCATGTGTTACAAATCTACTCAGTTTTTATGACAGAGTGGTTGACATATTACAAGAGAGAGATGGATGGGTGGATTGCGTATATATTGACATGAAGAAAGCTTTTGACAGAGTATCGCATAGCAGGCTGAAGTGGAAATTAAAAGAGTATGGAGGGATTCAGGGTAGTTTGTTAAATTGGATGGAGGACTATCTTTCAGGGAGACAGATGAGGACTACTATCAGAGATAAATTTTCTACGTGGAAAGATGTCACAAGTGGAGTTCCGCAGGGAGCGGTGCTGGCTCCCATAATGTTTCTAATATACATTAACGACATGCCAAAGGATATAAATGCATATATGAATATGTTTGCAGATGATGCCAAGATCATGAAGCGTATAGAAGATGAAAACAGTGGTAGGGAATTACAGAGGGATTTGGATAGGATAGATCAATGGAGCAAGAAGTGGAAAATGGAATTTAACACAAATAAATGTCATGTAGTGGAAATGGGAGTAAGTAAAAGAAGGCCTCATACGGAATATAAGTTAGGAGAAAACACTATTAACCCATCAGAGAAAGAAAAGGACTTAGGGATAACTGTTAGGAGTGATCTTTCACCTGAGAATCATATTAATAAGATAGTGGGAGAAACATATGGACTGCTAAACAGAATAAAAATAGCCTTTAACTATATAAACGAGGAGATGCTGGAGAAAATAATAAAAACATTGGTGAGACCAAGACTGGAGTATGCGGCAGTGGTGTGGGCACCACATCTAAAAAAGCATATAAAGAAGCTGGAGAAGGTTCAGAGAGCTGCAACTAGGATGATACCAGAACTGAGAGAATTACCATATGAGGAGAGATTAAAGAAATTAGATTTACCATCTCTAATGGATAGGAGGGAGAGAGGCGATATGATTATGATGTACAAATGTGTGAGAGGACTCGAGAAGGTGGACAAGAAGGGTTATATTGTGAAAGATAATGGTAGAACTAGGGGGCATAGATATAAACTAATGAAAGGAAGATGTAAAGGAGATGTGAGAAAGTATAGTTTCCCTTACAGAAGTATAAGTAAGTGGAATCAGTTGGAAGAGGAAGTGGTGTGTGCCAAAAACATTCATATTTTTAAGGCAAAGTTAGATAATTGTAACTCAGGAAGCGGGACAATACGAGCCTAAAAAGCTCAACTCCTGTATACTACAAATAGGTAAATACAAATAGGTAAATACAGACACCAAGAAATATCAAAACAACACCCAGCATACGGTATCACACACAATTATTGTCCTCTCTCCCTCCCTGCCCACCCCGAACCAACTTCCAGAAGCACATCCATACTCATATCTCTCGCCGATCCATCCACTCACTCACAGACAACACGCAGCGGCATGCACGACCTCCCGAAATCCATCCTTCCGAATCCTCCCTTCCTCGCGAGGACAGAGTCCACCTGGCCAGGCTGAGATGCGGACACCATCCAGCTCTCCTGAGCTATCAGAAGAGACTGGATGACTCCGTTGTCGACGCCTGCCCGGGATGTAACACAGCACCCCATACCATTAAACACATCATAGAAGACTGCATTTCACACAACCACTTACGCCAACAACACAATCTACACTCAATGAGAGCTCTGTGGGAAAGCCCGATCGTGGCCATGGCCTTTCTCAGGGACTCGGGGCTGTTCGGCCAGGCAGCTTAGGGAACAACAACAACAACAACAACACCCTACCCTCTTTATCCTTTACTCGTAACTGTCGAAATTCATTAATTTTGATTGACCCGTCTCGTGGTACTGGGAAAGAATCTGAGGAATCTGATGTGGCCCCTATTGGTGTGAGGATGGGTACTTTGTCCCATTGACGAGGAGGGCCATAGAGAAGAGGTAGTTTTTTTTTAGGAGGGTCGGGATCAATCTCGAGAGCAGTCGGTGTAATGGGAGACAGAAAAATAGGTTGTTGAAGCAAGCAGCTCTGTTGCTTGGGTTGAGTAACTGGCTGTCCAAGAGTAATATTGGAAGATGGTTTATGTAGAATAAGGTTGACTGCTATGGGTTATGGTCTGGTGGTCAGGTTTGGTCAGGGTGTGAGAAGGTGTTTTAGAGATAGCTTGCAACACCCTGTCTAGTTTACTATCCATATCTTTAGCCACTAGTGAAGTAAACTCTTCTAGGGATTCTTGAACTACATTAGTAACATATTCTTTAGATACGGAAGTATTATGAGACACATCTCCTTCAGATGCCTGTGAAGGAGAGAAGGGTCGTTCATGGCTATGTTGACCTTGGAACCAAGGGTCATCTTCCTCATAAGATTGATAGTTAGGGAACCCTTCAAAATCTCCTTCACCTGGATCTTCTTGGTAGGTGTCATGCACATTATCCTGCGAATTTGAGAGATAAATTTCTTCATCTACTCCTTGACCTGGTGTTAACTGACTATCTAAAATTTCAGGCATGTCAGTTGCTAGTATGTAAGGTTGTTGAGATATAAGTTTGTTTTGGAGAGGAGTGATTGGAAGATTCCGTCTGACTGGTGAATCTCCTGAATGGTGAATATCAGCGTGAACAGTGATTACGGCTGGATTGATTGATGTATTAGTCTGCAAAAGTGGTTTAATCTGAAAGCTAGGTATGGAAGACTGAATTGACTCAAGAGATTGTTCTGGATAAGGAGTTTCGAGAGTTTCATGTTCTCTTAAAGCATTGGCTTGGTGATCAGAGTCCAGATTAATTGTGACAGCTGTGCTCGCATCAGACTGAGGGGAGTTACTCCGAGCAATTGTTTTATTTCTTGAACTAGAGCTTGATGAAGATTTACGTTTCCGATCGGATGAATGTTTAGTCTTAGAGGGGGTTACTGAACGGCTAGTCCTCTGAGAAGGGGGAATAGTGATCTTCAAAAATTCAAGAGCTTTCGGGTCAGCCAAAGACGGAACCTTTTTGAGAACCTTTGAAATGTAAGTCTTGATCTCTTCCCATGCAGATAAAAGTACAGTAGGGTCCCGCATTAAACGTGTTCAGATAAAACGAGTCTCGATTAAAACGAGCGACCTAAAATATTAATATTTAATTTTCGATAAGAACGAATGTGTTCACATAAAACGAGTCCGCCGCCAAAGTGGGGCAAATCCGAGGAGTTTTCATATAGAGCGCCGAAATATCGTACAAAACGTACGAAATATAGTACGCTCCTGAAGGAAATTTACGCTTACAGTGAACATTGACGATATTGGGCCACCAAAATGCCGTGTTCACATAGAACGAAATCGCATAGAACGGCCTCGTTTATCGACCAATTTCTCGTTTTATGCGGGACCCTACTGTACTTGTGTAGCAAGAGATTGATCTTGAGGGACACTATGCTCATGGAATTTGGTAACGTAGAAAGAACATGATTGGCAGACAAGGGTAATTTGTTAGTAGTCTTGGAAAATCCAACGTCAAGGCTATTAACCTAATTGCAATGACGACTTGTCTATTTTGACTGCTATGTCGTCATTCCAACCGCGGTTAAAAAGAAAACGTCTAGAGTCTACTCCTTATCTTGCTCTAGGAGATGTTGTACATTAACCAAAACTACCACCGAAGGTGGTAGTGGGCGGGTGCCCAACCCCGAAAGGGGTTGAAATAGGGGAGCTATCCCCCCGCCAAAGGCGGCTTTCTAGGGCCTTTCCTAGCTGATGCTGAGAGGATTGGGTTCTAGTCATGTGGTGATGGGCTGGTCTATCAGAGTGAGAACTGAGCGATCTCTGCCATACCCATAGCTTACTCTGACTGTTCCTTTTACTTATATATTTTCTAGATCTCAAGTGACGGCGTCTCTTGCGTGGATTGACCTCCTAATCTACCATGATTGGAAGCCAAAGCGTCACATCTTTCCTTTGCCCTTCAATTTTCTCTTCATAATTGCTGAGGGGCACAGGGCCCTGGGTGGGGCTTTGGTTTCCCGGGCGTTTCCGCACCCTCCACAGTTCCCCGCCATGGAGTGGCTTTGGTCACCCAGGCTTTATTGTGGTCAGCGGGGGGGGGTGGGGGGTCTGTGGGGGCGCTCGGTTATGGCCTTGGCCTTGCTCGGGGTCTTGGGGCTGTTCGGCCAGGCAGCTTGGGGAAAAACAACAACAACAACCACCGAAGGTGAAAAAAGCATAGAAGAGAAGAAAAAGGGGTTTACCTTAGTTACCGCTTAAGGCCCATCCCGTGTTCCGTCATGTGCAGATCCCTGTCGAACGTGCGCATGAGCGACCCTCTCTTGTCATCATTTTTTCACGCGTCTCCATGTTGAGTCAGCTTTTGTTGTGCTCCTTCAATTCACCCTGTTTTAGGTTCGTTTCGGCTTATCTGTCTTTCTTTTTTGTTAGACAGATGTTACGTGATCTAGGGCACACGTAAATGGGCTCCTAAGTGTGTATAATAGAGACGCGAGTGGAAACAGCCTACCGAAGGTACGGGGGCGCCTGGCGTTCCTCGTATATGTTTTTAATTCTTTCTTTTTTCATATTCTTTTTTCCTGTTAGTCTGGGCATAGTTTAGCTTTTAGCTTATTTTAGCCTAGCTTGTTTTCTCATTCAGGAATTGCTATGCCCCTATGAGTTTTCATTTTTTCATAGCCTAAGGTGTACCGTTGGTAAACAATCTGAGATTTCGTTGGTGGCAGTGCTGTTTACCTTACCTTTGGATACCTTTGGATGTGTTCGCCGCTCCTCTAGCGGCACCAAGGAGCGCGACGCCCCTCGTTATGGGTGGTGATTTGGTGCAGTAGACTGTTTGAAGTGACAGCTCGCTCCCTTGCGAGGATGGGCTTGTCTGGCACTGTAGAGTTTGTGTCGGCCGCATTATTAGCATTATTCCCGAGTCCCCCCTTTCGAGCCTTCACTGTGTCTCAAGGGCCTGGGCGACAAGTGGTTCGTGATAATCCAGGGGTACCCCACGGGGGCCCCTCCTTCACACCACAGGGTTTTTCGCCCCTGACACATTCTCTGCTCTCGGCTAGGCCACCCTTTTTCTCACCAGTTTCATTTACTGGTTTTTGTTTTCTCTTCCTGTTTCACCTCCATCCTTTCATAGTCTTTTTTGCCCAATCCAGGGGTACCCCACGGGGGCCCCTGTTTGTGCGAAACCACCCTCCCTGCCACTTCTCCTCATGGGCTTTGCTCTATCTCTGTGGGTTGGGTGGTTCCTGGGGGATGTGCCTCCTCTCCCCTGGTGTGTCTTCCTTGCCTCTCCCTTTACCGGTTGAGTTAGGATATTTTCAAGGAAGACACTGCTCAGCTTGATGGCCATCATCGCTTGGAGCTCATAAGGAGATGACGCATTTTTGTGGCCCTTTTTTGGTATTCCCTAGACGCTCCTCTCGCTTTTTCGGCGCCGGACCATCTCGGCCGGTCCCGCAAATTTGCGGGAGCTCGATTCGGTCCTCTGGGACGTTTCGGCTCCCCGCAAATTTGCGGAGATCGCTGGGGGGTCCCGCAAAATTGCGGGAGGGTGGTGTCGGTACGGTTATGCCTCCATTGGCCCGCAAATTTGCGGTAATAGTTGGCTTTCACTATTGACCTTTTTTTTTTTTTTTTTTTTTTATGTCATCTTGTTGCCTGATACTATTTGGTGTGTGCACTTTACTGGTGTTATAGGCCCTGCATGTAAGATGTTGAGTGGTGGTTAACACTTTCTCCATCTTTGCAGGTTCTGCTAGTGCTCTTCCACCTCGCCTGCCCTACTCACCTACCTCTGTGCTCCCGGTTTAGGGTGAGTACGGATACCTGTTTGCATGTGTGTTCCTGTTTCCCCATGCTCCTTCCCTGGTTCTTCTTGGACATTCTCTCCACTTCCTCCTTCGACGTGCTGATTATGGTGTGTTCTTCCAGTGCAGCTAGGCTGCCTTGCTTTCGCCATGGTTGTAGCTCCCCGTGCTTGGTGAGCCACAAGTCCTGCTTGCGCCACTCGCACTGTGTGTCCTCTACGGCCTACCTCCCTGCTCTGTGTGGCCCGTGTCTGGCCCTGGTGGATGTGGTGCACCATAGCCCTGGTTCCTCGGCAGCGGCAGTGGCCTCTGCTTCCCTTCAGTCGGTGTGGGCGATAGTCTCCCGCCACTTTTGGACTGTGGGCCACCGTTCCCCGGCCTTTGTTGCCGCCCGGATCCGCGTCGCCCTGGGTATCCCTGACCCGACTGAAGGCCGTTCGCCTGGCCCTCTCCCCTGGGTCCCGCAGCCGGTTGTCACATCGTCGGGGGGATCCCCTGCTCCGTCCACGCTCTCGCTCTCCTCGTCGCCCGTCCTCTCCTGCCCCTCGTTGTCCTCCTGATCGCCTTGACGGCGCCCATCGCCCTCGTCATGGTTCACCTTCCGCCCGCTTCCCCTGCTCGGACGACGTCCTCTTCCTTTGTCCTCTACGCGCGCGGAGGTTCAGGCTGTAGCTGGCCCTCTGCTCCCTCCTCCTAGACTGTCCAGGAGGGTCCGCCGGGATGTAGTTGCTTCTCCTCCTACTTCACCTGCTTCGGTGCCTATTCTTCCTTCACGGTCTCGTCCCACGGTGGCGGTCCCTCCCTCCTCCGCCTCGGTGTCGGGCCGCCCTGTTATCTCTGCCCCGGGGATCCTTGCTCTGTTTCCCCCCGCGGCTACTTCTGACCTCTTTTCAGCCAACGGCCATACCACGTTGAATGCACCGCTTCTCGTCCGATCAGCGAAGTTAAGCAACGTAGGGTCTGGTTCGTACTTGGATGGGTGACCGCCTGGGAACACCAGATGCTGTCTTTTCACCCGGCCAGCCTTCCCACTCCCGTCGTCCTGCTCCTCCTCCTTCTTCTCTCCCTGACCTTCACTTACAGTCTCGCCACGGGGGTACCCCTCCTCTTGGCTCGGTGGGGTATCGCGTGGTTTCGGGGTCCCCTTTCTCAGGGGCTGACGTGTCGCTGGAAGAGGGGGCTGGTGCTGTTTCCCCTTTGGGCGTTCGTGTTCAGGGACGAGTCCCTCAGCGGCGACACAACCGTGGTCGCTCGCCTTCCTTGGGCCGCGATTCTGCTGGTTCGTGTCGTGGATCTCGCTCCCGCTCGCGCTCACCCCTGCGGGCCGACCATTCTTGTGGGGGGGGGGGGGGGGTCGCCTCTCTCGGATCGATTGTCGGCTATGCAGGGGTGGCTTGTGTCACGCATCGACGGGTGCTTGGAGTCGATGCAAGACTCCCTCTTATCGCGCTTCTTGGCGGTGACACACCCTCAGCGCCTCACCATACCTACCCCTGCTACGGTCCCCCTCCCTTCTGCAGGCCTATGCTCTGGTCAGACTTCAGCCGCCGGGACATCCTTCGGGATGTTCAGTCCCTGGCTGTGTTGACGGGACTGTCCTCCTATGGGACGGGTTTGTGCGACGACGGTACGCCTGGCTTAGCCATCTTGCTCGATCACCCTCTCCCGTTGGGGGCCTGGTTTGCTGAGGCCTTGTCTTCGCCGGCCGTTCCGTCGCCGGCTCTCCTTCAGTCCCTCCCCCGGAGTCATCACTGCTTTTGCCTCCTCTTGTGTCTGTCGGCGGGTTGGACGGCGCGTTCTGGTCCTGGTTCAGCGCGCCCGTTCTTGAACTTTGTTCTATTGCTACCCCGTTCTTCTCTCACCCAGTTCAGTCCTCTGTCGACAGGGTTTTTCCCTTGCGGCGGTGGGTGCCGAACTTCTTCTCTTGTCTTTTGGTTCCCTCCAGACTTCTGTTCACCACCTGCGGCTTCTCGCGGCGTCTGCACCAGGCGATCTTCGCGAGGGTTTGGGCCGCGTTCGGCGGATCCCCCTTCGGCTCGGCGGTGTCTTTGGTTCCCAAGCTGAAGGCGGTTTTGTGCGTGGCACCTCGGCAACGCCGGACGGTACGGTCCTCGTTCTGCCGGACAGCCCCCTTGGATATTCGTCAGGGTTTGTTGTACTCTGCGCTCTCTCCGTCGGGGCTTTTTTGCGCGGGATGCTTGGGTCCGCTACGCTTCTCTATCGGCGGACCCTGCTTACGACACGCAACGACGCGCTGTGTCGCGGGCGGGGTCTTCTCAGTCCTGTCCTTCTGCCGGTCCTCTTCGGGGTGCTGCTGCAAGTGCTGCCGCCATGCACGGGCGCAGGACAGGGACGTTACAGGCCAGTGCGTCAGTTCCGCCTCGCCCTTCTGTTCTTGCCCCCTTTTCATCCCCGCCGTGTAGGGGCTGGCCGGCCTTCCACTTCCGGCCGCCCTTCGCCGGGGTCGGCCCCGCGACGGCCTGGGGTTGGGGTGGCCCGCCCTTTTCGACGAAGTTGGGGGGGGTCAACGTGGCGCTCATGCCCGCACGGACCGTACCGGGGGTACCTCCACATCAAAACAATGTGTAGGTTCTCTGGGTCGGTCTCCTTGTTCTCCTTCTCGCCTGGCCGCCCGGGTCGCTCCCCTCCTCTCGGGAGCTCCCACGGGTTGTTTTCGCCCTTGCGCCCCTCGGTGGCCGCGAGGGACGTTGGGGGCGGCGGTTTGTGCGGAGGGGTCTCACCTGGAGGTGGACATCCAGACCCCCACTCCGCTCTTGTCACCGACGCCGGCCCATCTCTTCAGAGGTGGCCCACGTGTTCACATCCATGCACGAGTAGGGTATCGTCGAGGGAGTTGACCGCCGGTCACCCGGTTTTCCTCTCCCGTGTATTTCTGGTACCGGAGTAGAACTGCGGCGCGATGCGCCCGGTGGTGGCTATGTTGGCCCTCACCGGGCGCATCGTGCACACACAGTTTCGGATGCTGCCAGTACCCCAGGTATGCCTGGCCCTGCGCCCTCTGTCGTGGGCAGTGTCGCTGGACCTCCAGGATGTGTCTTGGCTCGTTCTTCTCCATCCTCGATTCCAGCGATTCTTGGCCGTTCGGACTTCCGATCGTGTGTTCCTGTTCGCCGGCCTTCCCTTCGGTCTCCACATCGCGCCGCGGATCTTCTCCGAACTGGTGGGACAGGCTCTGGGTCCTCTCCTCAGGAGCGGGCTCCAGCTCCTGTTTTCCTTGGCCGATTGGTTGATAGTTTCCGAAGCCCTCGGACTGTGCGTACGCGACGCCCTCACAGTCGTTCGCCACGTCACACAGTTAGGGTTCCCCGTCGATGTTCCCAAGTCACGCTTGACCCCGTCGCGTGTCGTGCCATGGGTCGGTCTCGCCTGGGTTTTGTCCGGCGCTCCGGTGACCCAGGGTCTGCCGGACGCGGTGCACCTTCGGCGGAAGGTCTTCGCCGTGTTGCACTCGGTCTCCCTCCCGGGGTGGCTCTGGGACTCGTTAGTGGGTTTGCTGCATTGGGCCGCTCTGCCCATTCCCTTAGGGAGACTCAGGCTACGCCGCCTACTCCTCATGGGCACCGAGGTGTTTCCGTTGACCCCTGTGGATCGGCTCCTGCCGCTCCCGCGTGCCATTCGCGGACACTTCGGACACTGGGTTGCTCGGGGCACGCTCTCTGCGGCTGTGCCCTGGACCGGCCCCCCCCGCCGACGATCTGGGTAGACGCAGATGCGTCGAGCGTGGTAGGGTGAGGTTACCCATCAAACCTGGGCCGTCAACTTCCCGGCGGATGGGTGGGACTCACGCCCCTTACCCGTCTATGCCCTCGAACTGTTGGTTCCTTTGTTCTTCCTGAGGGCCCACGCGCTGGCCCTTCGGGGTAAGTCAGTGGCCTTCGGGATGGACACTCAGACAGCTGTCCACTGTTTCCTAAAGCGAGGGGCCTCCAGGTCATTGACTCTATTGGGGTTCTCGGTGAAGTTGTTCTTCCCCGCGGACCGACACACCTTCTCCCTGCATGCCTCCTCCCTGCCCGGGCCTGCCACCCTGTGCGCGGATGCCCTGTCGAGAAGACAGGGCGTTCTTGTCGAATGGGCAATTCAACGGACTGTGTTCGACTACCTCGCGGCTTCCTGGGGTGTTCCGGAGGTCGCCTTGTTCGCATCGGAGGTGCCGCGCCAGTTGCCTCGGTACGTCTCCCTCCGGCCTCGCACTCCGGAAGGGGGTCCGGACGCTTTTATGGTAAGACTGGAACAGGTGGCGGTCGATATACATATTTCCGCCACCAGACGCACTGTTGCTGTGCAACGTCCTCGCGAGGCTGCGGCTATACCGCGGCAGCGTCTGGCTCCTCGCGCCTCTGTGGCCGGCACGGGCTTGGTACGCCCAGTTGACACGGTGGTGCCCGAGTCCGGTCCCTCTACCTGTCTCCGACTTCCACTTGCGCTAGGTTGGGGCCCTGCGGACCTCGTTGGCCTTCGCATCGTGGATGTTCATGAGGCACGGTGGCTCCCAGTCCACGGCCGGGACCTGCCTGACTTCCTGAAGCGTTCCTGGCCGACTTCTCCTTGGGGGACTTACGGGTCCCGCTGGAGGTCTTTTACTAGGTGGATACGGGACACTCGCCGGACAGTTGGCTCTCCTTCCCTCATCCTCCACTCCTTTTTTCACCTCTTCCGTACACGTCACTTTCAC
Organism: Paralithodes platypus; assembly: GCA_032716605.1. Taxonomy (NCBI): domain Eukaryota; kingdom Metazoa; phylum Arthropoda; class Malacostraca; order Decapoda; family Lithodidae; genus Paralithodes; species Paralithodes platypus. The sequence continues at coordinate 48,228,345 of CM064520.1, forward strand.
GTCGACGCTATACGTAACCACTTGTCTGCCGTCCGGGGGGTCTTTGAGTCCGTCGCTGGGCTGGTCGTTCCGCCGCAGGAGCTGGATTCCTTCATGATGGCTGCCTTCCGGGAACGCCCGCCTCCGCGCCAGGTCCCTCCACGGTGGGATCTTGGGCGGGCTCTGGACCTTCTGGCTTCACCCACGTATACACGGGCCGCTACACCGGTTCCGTTGCTCGGGCGTACACTCTTCCTTGTCGCTCTGCCCACTGGGGATCGGGTGTCTGCACTAGCGGCATTGTCACGGCCACGAATGAGAGGGAGACCCGCGTTTTCCATCCTTTCACCGTCCAGGCTTTCCAGCGTGGGCATACTCGCCATGTGTTGTGCCCGGTGTCAGCCTTGTACTCCTCTGTTGCGGCTGTGGCGCCGCCTTCGGGTACTGCTGTGTGGGTGTCTCCTCGGACAGGTGGGAGGCTCTCGCAGGTGCAGATGGGACGCCACATTTGTCGGCCCATTCGTGCCAGTAACCCTGTTTGTAGAGGTTCTGCGCACGATGTGCGATCCTCTGATGCCTCCTTCCGGTTCCTGCAACGTCGATCCTTACCTGACATCGCCTCGGCGGTTTTGTGGTCTTCTATCAATTCCTTCATCTCCTCCTACCTCTCCATGTCCAGTGTTCGACCCCCTCGGCCGGTGATGGCTCTCGGGGGTCGTGTTTCCTCGTGCTCTGGCGAAGATACCTGGTCTTCCCCCCTTGTCCCTCGTTCTTTTCCTTTGTTTTATTTGACAAAAGGGGGGGGGGGGGGGAGTATGGGTTTGCAACACTTGATTGCAAGTTTGGGATTATGTATTGTTACAGTACATAAGTGTTTTTGCCACATTGAAAATTGTGTTTTGTTATTGTGTTCAATGTTTTTGTTGGTTTTGGAAGAAAAGGGATTTTGGGTACAGTACCTTTTTGGTTTAAGACAAGTCTATGTTTTTGCATTACTATGAATGACGGGCATGTGTTAAAACTGTTCTTTTTAGCTACTCCTCAGTTTTCACTCTTTTATTAAACTCTCTTGTTTAAATTGTGTCTTTGTCATTCATAATTTTGTTTTATGCATTGTTTTTTTTTGGTATGTTGGGCTGGGATGTCCTCCTCCTATTTGTTATGCAGCCTTGACGTTGGATTTGCCAAGACTACTAACAAATTGGGAGGTTTGACGTACCTCCCAACCTACCAAATAGGAAAACCTACTATTTGGTAGTAGTCTTGGAAAATCCAACGTACATAATACCCTCCCTCACGCCGGACCCCTGCCCATCCGCGTTCTTCTGCTGACGTGAGATGTGATGACAAGAGAGGGTCGCTCATGCGCACGTTCGACAGGGATCTGCACATGACGGAACACGGATGGGCCTTAAGCGGTAACTAAGGTAAACCCCTTTTTCTTCTCTTCTATGCTTTTTTCACCTTCGGTGGTAGTTTTGGTTAATGTACAACGTCTCCTAGAGCAAGATAAGAAGTAGACGCTAGACGTTTTCTTTTTAACCGCGGTTGGAATGACGACATAGCAGTCAAAATAGACAAGTCGTCATTGCAATTAGGTTAATAGCCTTGACGTTGGATTTTCCAAGACTACTACCAAATAGTAGGTTTTCCTATTTGGTAGGTTGGGAGGTACGTCAAACCTCCCATTCCAAGCTGCCTTAGTGCGATGTATGCACGGCACATGAAATAAGCATTGATTATGTGCTATTAAGGGAATTTGATGACATCCCTCTGTTGAACACCCCTGGATGTGTTCCGGCGGTGGTGTGGAGGGATGTTGTTGCAAAGACGCCATTCGCTTGGAGGAAGGACCTGGAGTGGCGAATCCCGGGAACTCGCACTCGTCTTCCAGCGTGAAGTAGGACCTCGAGTGTAGAGGTGACAACCCAGGGGAGATTCCGTAACCTGAGTTGGGTAATCTATCGTTAGTCTTGGTTAAAGTTGATTATGTCACAATTGTTGAGAGAAAGAATCAACCCTGGAATCTTGTAATGCTGATTTATGCTAGATTCCTATTAATTATTGAATACAATTCCCTTTAAGTGTGCCACTGTGTGAAGATTAAACATGGAAAATTCTATCCCATTTAATTTATAGTGACCTTATTGGCTAGTGGTAATTAAAGAACAAATTTACTAGTTAAACCAAGACTTAGTACAGTAGTATATTGCACGTAGGACTAATAACTTCGAATGTGCAATTTGGATGTTCGGTTGATAACCTGGATTTTTTTATTGTATTCTGTTAATAAGAGTTAGTTTGTACTCACTCGTGTTGATACGAGAAGTCGGAATTTGGGGCGGAGTGGAGGCGAACAGGGCCTCTCACTCCGGCTTCCGGTGGGGTCTGGGTGGGGAAGGAGTGCTGGTAACTAGGGGAACACGAGAGCTCCGGCTTCTGTAAGAGTCTCCAGGCAACCGGAGTGTGTCCAGCTCTTCCTTGTCTCGTCTGGATAATAATAAATATTATTAACTACTAGAGTTAAAAAATAACATATTTTATATTGAGAATTCCTAGAGGCAAGTGTATAATATTCAGAATTTAGACGACTGATTTATCTCAAACCCCCTGTCAAGTTTATCCTTGTTTTGATATTCTAGGTTGTTAGTGAACCGGATAAAATATGAATCTTTAATATAATTGCTCCCGGAGTTATCGTAGCCCTCGGTGACCTGGAGTTAGTAGAAATTTGTGAAGGAAAGTTTCCTAACTCCGGGGCCCCGGAGATTCCGTGTGTATATTTTTTGCGGGTAGCATAAACTAATGTCTCTTAACAAAGAGGACCCCAGATCAGGCGGAGTTAAGCACAACCCGGAAAAACTCGAGTGCCTGATAGGTTTGAGGTGTATGACAAGGCACCTTGTATCAGTAAAAAGGTAGTAAAATACCCGGAGTTTCGTAGATAAAACTAGAGAACTCCGGCAGAGTAGGCACCAATAACAGATATACAAATGAGGCCCCATCCTCTGCCTACTCTGCTACCCCCCGGACTTCAAAAAGAACACAGGGATCTCCTAGTGACCGGAGATATAAATAAGGGCCCTAACACTAACCGTCCTAAAAGGACCGGAGTGCGACTCCCAAAAAGGGGCCCAACTGAAGGTTGGTTCGTAGCTTAAAAACATAAAAACTTGCAAGGATAGGCTACGTTGGCATGTGTGAAGAATAATTACATGTAACAGTATCATAACAGAACAATATAACTCCGCTTCCGCAACAAGACAGAAAATCTGGAAGGAACAGAGACTATGAAGACGTAAGAAATAATCGTCTAAAATTTTGTATATATAAAGTGCAAAATAAAATACATCGTAAAAACTTGTTAAAATGTAACATTAAAAACTCAATGGCAAGAAAACATCAAAAGAATGAAATTTGAAGCCCCTAGAATTTAAGATAAGAAATTACAGAAAATGTGATCGCCCTCGTCCTCCATTAAAAAGTAAACGAACGCGCGACGTTTGGAGAAAAGTTAGGCTATCCGTACGAAAAGTTGAGACAAATAGAAACGACGATTGATCAAAAATATACTAATAATGGATAGTTAGAATTAAGAATATTGAATTTGGAGCTTGGAAAAGCATAAATGGACTATAGGCAAAGGCCTAGGCTTAAAATTGGCGACTGCTAAAGACAACTAACGAAGTCTAAACAACTGAAATTGAGGCATTCAAACTAACCTGGCTCATGTGGTGATGGGCTGGTCTATCAGAGTGAGAGCTGAGCGATCTCTGCCATACCCATAGCTTACTCTGACTGTTCCTTTTACTTATATATATTCTAGATCTCAAGTGACGGCGTCTCTTCCGTGGATTGACCTCCCAATCTACCAAGATTGGAAGCTAAAGCGTCACATTTTTCCTTTGCCCCTCAACTTTCTCTTCATAATTGCTGAGGGGCACAGGGCCCTGGGTTGGGCTTTGGTTTCCTGGGCGTTTCCGCACCCTCCTCAACTCCCCGCCATGGAGTGGCTTCGGTCACCCAGGCTTTATTGTGGTCGGCAGGGAGGGTTCTGTTGGGGCGCTTGGTTATGGCCTTGCTCGGGGCCTTGGGGCTGTTCGGCCAGGCAGCTTGGGGAACAACAACAACAACAACAACCTGGCTTACATAACATAATGTAATAATATAAAGAGGAAAAGAAAGAAATATAGTAACTAATAATAATAATAATGTATAACGATAATGGTCGTAGCATGTGGTGCGTCCCATGGAAGGTGTCAGCTCTCTGGAAATGCTCAATACAGTAAACTTCCGTTAATCCAAAGGGCAGCGGACCGGCCCTCGTTCGGATTAGTGGATTTTTCGGATTATCGGACTTTACCCCTATGAACCTGTGTATTAATGGCCTGACGAAAACATTGAGGCATTAGGCCACCCAAATGACACACACACATATCATATGTTCATGAAATCACTTCAAAAGTTTACCATTGTCATTGTAGCCTATTACCTACTTCAAAACATTCAGATTAATGGTCAAAGGAATCTGCTGATATAAACGTAAACACCATATGTCCGCATCGTCTACTTCTTCTTCTTCTTATTGTTTAAATGTGCAGTCTTGCTCTTGAAGATCAGATCAGATGTGGTTCGGCAAGTAATGCCTTAACAACGGCACTTCCCTGAGAGGTTCTTGTAATTTTCCTTTTGTGATTTTCCTTTTGTGATTTTCCTTTTGTGACGTGCTCTGTTATATTGTATTGAAAGCACCCTTGTCTTGTTGTCTTGAAAGCACCCTTGGGACGCTCCGATCACTGAACTATAAATAGTAGCGTATCGGAACGTCCAAAGGTGCGTTTTCAAGCTCAAGACTGAATGCGCTTGCAGAAAATGCGGTGCAAGCCAGTAGCGCATCGGAGCGTCCCAAGGATGCGTTCAAGAGCAAAACAAACTCTCTAGCAGACGATGTGGTGTTTACGTTTATATCAGTAGCTTCCTTTGACCATTAATCTGAATGTTTTGAAGTAGGTAGGCTACAATGACAATGGTAAACTTTTAAAGTGAATTCATGAACATATGATATGTGTGTGCTCCATTATGTGTCATTTGAGTGGACTAATGCCTCAAAAAGGGGACTTTGGGACTTCTTGAAATTCGGACCATCGGGTGAATTCGGATTTGGCCTCAAATTGAAAAATTCAGACTATTGGGAGATTCGAATCATCGGTCGTCGGATTAAAGGACTTTTACTGTATAAACATACATATCTATGATGCCTCCTTACTATAAGATAACATACACTCACAGAGAGTTAGCAGGAGGCGGATCAACGATGAAGAGTAGCATTTCTTGAAGCACTAAAATACGCACATCCTTCCTCACGGGACGCGACCACAAGAAGGACGTATAACCCCAGCGTGTCCAGCTGGGAGACGCGTGCAAGGGAAGAACTGTATAACGGCGCACTAATTGATTTAGTAAGACAACATTCATAGTTTCTAACCCTTACTCATAAAATTTTTCTTTCTTTTTCTAATGGTTACCTTTTTTAATGACGTTCCCTAGGAACTAAGTACAGTGGTCCCTCTCATTTAGCGAATTCATTAGTCTAGCCAAACCATCGCCAAAAGTGAATTTCGCCAAACGCGAATAGTACTTTAAATGGGTAAATGATCCATTAGTCTTTGACGAGGCCCGAGTTCACCCTTTTGGGCCTTTTCAAACCGCCCGCCATGCGCATCGTCGATCGCCGACACACTCGGCGCCGTCTGCTTACTCTGTTTTTGCTAGAAGACATAGGCCTAGCCTATATATCTCCACAAAGAATTGACCTAACCTAGGTTAGATGTATATCAGGGAGCAGAATTCATTGTTATCTTGTGAATAGTCTTATTGATAAGGAATAACCACATAACCTTAGCAACAAGTTTATTTGTTAGTAGTCTTGGAAAATCCAACGTCAAGGCTATTAACCTAATTGCAATGACGACTTGTCTATTTTGACTGCTATGTCGTCATTCCAACCGCGGTTAAAAAAGAAAACGTCTAGATTCTACTCCTTATCTTGCTCTAGGAGACGTTGTACATTAACCAAAACTACCACCGAAGGTGAAAAAAGCATAGAAGAGAAGAAAAAGGGGTTTACCTTAGTTACCGCTTAAGGCCCATCCCGTGTTCCGTCATGTGCAGATCCCTGTCGAACGTGCGCATGAGCAACCCTCTCTTGTTATCATTTTTTCACGCGCCTCCATTGATTGAGTCCGCTTTTGTTGTGCTCCTTTAATTCACCCTATTTATTAGTGGCCCCTCCATCATTGACGAACATGCCTATTACATAAGGCATCCTCTTCAAACACTAATCCGCCGTAGTTTTGAATCTACCGCGCAGAGCATTTAAAAACTGAGGAGCCTTCATCATGAGCGCACGCGACCTCACTCATGGCTTCAGTCATTATGAATTGGGTTCTCACTACGAAAAAACTTCGTAAAAAATTAAAACAAAAAGAAAATAAGAATAACTATCCAATAAGCTTTCCATCATATCGTGGATGTACTTGTGTGGATTTCTGACCAGACGCTGATTCAGGCGTCATTCTTCCTTCTCTGCTCTGCGCTCAGCCCGCCCGGACGTGCCTCCCCACGCTCCGCTGGTTCCGCATTCCGTGCGTCCCTAGTGAGTTTTTTCTCATTTGTTTACTCCAGGATGTATCGAGTAAGGTTAGGATAGGCGTAGCAGGAGTGTCCTTGGCTGGTTGCCCGCAGTGCAGTGTATTTTGGGTCGAGTGTATGGGGCATCTATTTCGGATGTACCCTCGTGGTCACGTTGTGGACATGTGAACTTTTTCACAGTTGAGTTAGTTTGTGATGCAGGCGGCTTTCACTACGCGTTAATTATTGCTGCCTTTTATCTTTCTGATGAGGTAAGCTGTGTTTTCTGACGTTCCCAGCGTATTTTTCTTCACTTAGTGAAGTTTTTTCTGGGTCCCGAGTCAGTCTTCCCTGGGTTGGAAGTTGTTGCTCGGTGGTGTGTTGGCGGTGGTTCCTGTTGTGATATTTCCAGTGTGTGTGTATATTTCAACTGTTTTTTATGCCGTCTGCCTAGGCCTAGCCAGTCGCTCGTAGCTTTGCCACATGTACTAGTGTTATTATTTATTATTTATAAATATGCCCTACTGTGTCATGTGTATCCGGGTTTTAGTTGTGTATTGGCTAATTCCTCGGACTATAATTGTTTCCTGGTTTAGTTGTGTATTGGCTAATTCCACGGATTATGCTGTGACCTTGGGTTAGTCCGTGCGTGGCTATCCTCGTGTCGTGTGTTGTTCAGATGGTATCTGTTCAGGGTGGGTTTCCTTCCGGCGGGTTTTTTCTCGGTTTCACCGTGAAAAAATCCTGGCCGAGAGCAGTGTTGGGCCACACGTGGTTGTTGACACTGGCTTGTATCCCCGGCGGGTGGGGTGTCTGTGGCTCTCCAGGACTGCGTCTCTGTGGGTGCCTGGTTTCAGGCCTCCTTTGATTCCCGGCGGGATGGCTGTACCCATCCATATAAAACGGCGTCCTTGTGGACATACGTTTTAGGAGTTTTTTCTACCTTGTTTTACGACAACCACATGAAAAAACCTAGCTGTTGTTTAGGCTTTCCTCCCCGGCGATCTTTTACAAAGAAGCGGGGACAGGAACTTATGGGGTTAACTTTTAAAACTTCTCACCCGGCGGGTGCACCTGGGTAGGGTGAGATGAACGACTTAGGTCTTCCAGTTAGTTAACCGATCCATTATAGTGATACTCTGTGTATCGCTGCCTTTACTATTACGGCGATTGAAGGTTCAATTAGGTTTATATCGATTCTCACACCCGGCGGGTGCTCCTAGGTGGAGGAATTAAGGAATTTTACAAAATTCATTTTAACCTATTTAATTTAGTGATACTATCAGGTATCGCCGCCTTCGATCTTACGGCGATCTTTTGGGACAATTCGTTAAACATTAGATCTCGTATCATCCTGCCCTGGGCTATTCTACTATAATAATTCAAGGGCTGGCGTCTTTTTGGGGGTTGCTTTGTTACAAAATTGAATCTTGAGACAGTCACCTCCTCCGAGAGACTATAAGTGCCATGCTGGACCATTATATCAGAGGGTATTCTTCACTTTCTTTAGCAAAAGATTTGTTTAGACTTTACACCCCGCCGCGTGGCGAGATGTGTTAGTTGTGTCTTTGCATCTCGTTACCCGGCGGGTTATTAACACTGGTGTGCGATCATGTTGGATTACCCTTATGAGCATTAATTCCTGGAAATTTTCTTGTTTTTCCAGAGCTGAGCTCCGGCGGACCAATACAGACCCGGCGGTAGTTTTCACCCACCAGTCTCTGTCATGGCTACCGTGGCCCCAGTTTTTGCCCTGTGCATTACCCCTACTTGTGCTGGTATCCCTATTTTTGCACACACCCTTTGCATAAGGTGTGTTAAATGTCTAGACCGTTCAAGGGGTCTCTGGGTGATGCATAATTGTTCCTTTTGTTCTCAATTAGCTGTTAAAGTCCTTTGTGATAATGATAAGACCGCGGCGGTAGCGTTGAGAGAGGTTCGACAACAAATGTCGGCCTACACTACCATTGTCGCGCATAAGTCACTTCAATGTGACAACGTCCCACTTTGGGATAGATTGCTGTCAGAACACCCTCCCCCTAAACGTTCCTCTAGAGTCACGAGTGTTAAGCCGACGGAGACTAGTCAGGGTTCTGTATCGTCTGCGACTACAACTAAACGCCCGAGAGAGCCTACACCCCCGGCATCCGCCTCCTCGTCGCAGGCGAGATCTAGGTCAAGGTCACCTCTCAGACAACAGTCTTCTAGTCGGGCCTCTTCGCCGGAGAGTAAGAAGAGTAACACGGAAGATTCCACCAGTGGTCACGGCGGAGATTCTTCCAGATCTAAGACTAGTTCGCGGTCACACCGCAGCCATAAATCCTCAAAAAAGGATTCACATCGGAAGTCCTCTCGACATTCCCCTAAGTCTAGTGCATCTCATCGTACCTCTACACCTGACAGAGTTTGTGTTAGGGCCTCTGAGTCCAGTGCAGCACCTGTCCATAAAGAGGAGTTGCCAATTAATATTTTAACCCTGGAAATGGAAAGTTCAGGAGGGTCAATAATTGAGAATGTTTCAGACTCTCAAGAGAGCGTAGGCCAGGGCCTTGGTGTTTGGCGGTTTGCCCAACCACGGTCTGACCACCCACGTCCGACTCATACGAGTCACACAGTAGCCGACGTCCAGAGGGACGCGGCGACCCCATCCTCTATCCCAGACTTATCTTGGAAACAAGGTACCCCTGCCTCGGCGGGGTCTTCTCAGGAGGATCGGGAGGAAAAAGACGAAGTTTCAATAATTTCGGATATGGAAGGACAAGGGTCAGGCTCAGGCTTGGATGCCGCAAGAGATAATAATGATTCTCCTATAAGTTCTTCATCTAACCAGTTTGTTACAGCACAAGAAATTGAAGGGTTGCTTACTCATGCTTTATCTAAATTTTTTGGTCAGCAACAAGAAAACCCCACAATGGACTTGGGGGCTCCCTCGACAAGCTCTACGGTACGGCCTCTGATGACGTCAATTGATTTATCTAAGATTCCTAACCCTCCTACTCTGTCACCTGCAAGGAGCACTAAGCCTGCCACGGCGGCATTGACAACTTCAAATGTCAGGGTCATAACGGATGTTAATCCACCCCCTCTAGACAAAGCACCTCTTAGAAAGGTAGCTATGCCCTCCTTTATGGGCCAGACGAGTCATGGGTTCTTTTGAACCCCTCTAAACCAGAGCTTGCCCAACCTACCTTGTCAGGGGAACTCCCGGTACCCGCGTGAGTGGTTTATCCAGGGCAACAAGTCAAAGAAATTAAGGGCCATGGATGCCTTAGGTAATGTTCTGGACGTAAACATTAAGGCTATACCTAGTTATTATCCCCAGGATTATTTTGTGTATGCTTCTAAGCCTGCTTTACCCCCTGCCTCAGCTTTAAAACTATTTTCAGACTGGTCTAAGCTGGATGGGTTTAATGATATTAAGACTCTGTCAGCTCTTACTCCTGAACTAGATTTACGGACCGTCACAGACGACGCAGCTAATCCAGTTTTGAAGGTGGTACAGTTGGGTCCAGGACCTTGGGTGGATTGGGAGGTAGAGGCTCAAAACTTTGCAACCACTTTCACTTCTAAATCTTCCCACCAGATCCCTCAGGACTCACATTCATGGTTTTCCATGCCGGTGGGTTCTGCCGGCGGAGTCCCGGCGGCTTTGTTTGCATTCCTAGCTGCCCCTAAGATTAATCTTTGTGAACTGAAGGACCCGTTCACTACCCCTACCCTACTCACCTAGACAGAGAATTTAGGCTACGAGGAAAAGCTTTTCGCCTGTTTTCACAGTACATAGTATCTCAGCAGGTGGCTAGGTCTTTACTACGATCTACTCAGGCAATCGCAGACGCGGATGCTCGAAGATCGGTTGAGTTATCCCGGCGACTGATTCTTCAGTCGTCAATCCAATCCTTAGGTGACATACGCACCGCCTTGCTTGAGGCGGTGCGAGCACGACAAGATCTTAGGATGTCGTTAGTTCGCAAGCTACCTGAGCGCATTGCTAACCAGGTGGTGATGTCACCAGTACTTACCCTTCTTTAATGTCCCCTGAAGTATGGCGAACGGTGTTCAATATGGCACAGGCCGTTAAGCACAGTCCCACCCCTTCTAAGAAACCTGCATTTAACTTCCCCAAACCCAGGCCTACTACTAAAGCCCAGCCAGGGGATCTAAACCATTCTTCCGCCTAAGTCCTCCCACTCCCCCCAGGGTCAGTACAGGCATAGACAGAATAGGTTTTCAGGTCAGAGAGGACGCGGCCAAAATAAACCAGGTCAGGGCCAGTCTTCGACCAACACCAGCCAGCCGGCGAAGCGGCCAGCACCAACCCCACCATCAAAAAACTAAAGTCTCTCTCACTCCCGGCGCCTACCTTAAGGCCGGAGGAACCGAGGGTAGTACAGCCGGCGAACCCTTGTCTGCTAACTGGGTCGTTCCGAACGTGTCACCAAGCATGGCCGTTAAAACACTTGGGCACGGATGGTGGCACGCAAGGGCATCACTTGGCAGTGGCTCCGGCGACCTCGATTACGTCAGCCGACAACGGCGAATTTTGTTTCTTTAGAGGTGGAGTCACTAGCCCAGGAAATGATTGCCAAGAATGTCATCATCCCGGTCCCCCCCAAATTACCCTGTATTCACGTCCAAACTATTTTTGGTTCCCAAAAGGGACAGTGTTCAGATGAGGCCGGTCGTAGACCTGTCTTATCTGAATCTTCACATTCACAACGAATCTTTCAGAATGTTAACAGTACACCAAATCAGGCTAACACTTCCGCCGGGAGGTTGGATGTGTCCACTAGACCTGACAGACGCCTATTGGCACGTATCGGTCAACAAAAGATTTCAAAGGTTTTTGGCCTTACGGATCAGGCACCAAAATTTTGTTTTTCAGAGGATGCCGTCGGCTTGAACCTAGCACCTCGATTATTCACAAAACTAGTCCGGCAAGCCCTGATGCCATTGTTAAAACAAGGGATCAGAGTGTTGTGGTATCTGGACGACTGGCTGGTGGTGGCAGAGACACAACAATTATGCATAAAACATGTCAATATCATTTTAAATCATGTCAAAACTCTAGGCTTCAAGGTAAATCTGGTAAAGTCAAACCTTGTTCCCTCACGAGTAATTCAGTGGATAGGGCTGGTCTGGGACACCGCCGCTCTCACTCTGAGTCAGAGTGTGGACAATCGCAACAGGTTTCGCAGGAAACTGTTCAGGTGTCTTCACAGTCTGACTACGACACGGAGGGTCTGGGAGTCTCTGGTCGGCTCTCTCAACTGGATTCAACTAACTGTCAAGTTGGGCCGGTTGAAAGTAAAACGATTAATATTGGAAGGCAACAAATATTTCCCGCTCTACCGGCGGGAAAATTATGGCCCATCCCGAAATTAATCCACACCTTGCTAGCGGTCTGGGCGAAGAGGGAAACATTGCACTCAATAATGTCATGGACCTCTCCTCCACCAACGGTATGGGTAGACACGGATGCGTCAGGCACATAGGTTGGGGATTTCAGTCAAATCAGGGGCACCAGGGTCAGGGGCTTTGGTCCCACTTAGAAATCTCGCACATCAATGTCAAAGAATTACTAGTCCCCTTATATTTCCTTCAGGCTCACGGCCCGGCGTTACGGGACAAGTCGGTGGCCTTCAGAATGGACAATCTGAATGCAGTCCATTGTATTCAGAAACAAGGGTCAACGAGGTCAAGGAAGTTGCTAAACGTGTCAGAAGAGATTTTTGCTCTAGCCAACAGTCTAGATATTTATCTGCACGCTTCTTATCTCCCAGGCGTAGCGAACGTCTGGGCAGACGCTCTATCCCGGCGACAGAGCACGACAGTAGAATGGGAGCTCAAGCAACCCATTTTCAACCTAATGATTGCAGAGCTCTCCCATCCACAAGTGGATCTTTTTGCATCCGAGGAGACTCACAAACTCCATCTATACCTCACCCGCCGGGCGAAAACGCCGGCAGGGGGGCCAGACGCCCTAGTGACAGACTGGAACAGATGGAGCTCCATCTATCTGTTTCCGCCGCCAGATGCGTCACTAATGTGCCACGTAGTGAACAAACTACGAGATTATCGAGGCTTAGTCTCGCTAATCGCGCCACTGTGGCCGGCGCAGTTGTGGTACCAGCAATTGAAAATGTGGTGCCCGGACCCGGTATCGCTCCCGGTCGGGTATTTCCACTTAGACGCGATTGGCAACCTCGCGACCTCGCTGACTTTTGCATTATGGACATTCGCGAGGCCAAGTGGCTAGCACCATACGGTAGAGATGTGACAAATAAATTACTTAATCAATATACTCAGTCTACAAAACGACAGTATCAATCACATTGGCAAGCCTTTACTTCTTGGATCGTTAGGACAGAACAAACTGTACCCTCAGTGGCATTAGTTTTTAATTATTTAAATTATCTGTTTGAGCAGAAACGTTTATCTGTGGTAACATTAAAAAATCACTTAACTGCGATTAGAGTGCCCTTTTTAGACCTTACAGGTCTCTCCATACCGGTAGCGGAGGAAACAGGTTTTATGAGAGCATGTTTTAAACTCCGCCCACCTCCCCGTCAGCTCATGCCTACTTGGTCTCTGGACAAAGCTTTGTCTTTGCTTCACTCTCGTCTGTACCAAAATACTGCAGACTTTGCAGTAATCTTAAAAAGGCGGTTTTCCTTTTGGCTTTAGCCACCGGAAACAGAGTGTCTGAGCTGGCGGCGATGAGCAACACACCTAATTGTCTTAGGTTGGGTAGACTTAATGAATGTATTTCCATTGCACCCTCCCCAGGTTTTGTAGCCAAGAATGAGCATAGTGCACACGTGTTTTCTGAGTTCACGGTGCCGGCGTTAAAAAGGGGAAAGGTGCATCATAATTTATGTCCAGTACAAGCTCTAACCAAATATTTGAGAGTAGCTCCTCACAACCCCCAAGGTGCTTTATGGGTAGCAAGTACGGGTAAACGCTTACTTAAACGGCGATTAGCCTCTCTTCTGGTGGAAGTCATTAAAGAAAGTAATCCCGGCGTTGTGGGTCGGGCCCACGATTTACGCAAATGGGCAGCCTCTTTACGTTTCCTGAAATTTTTTTCAGTTGAAGACATAGCGTCCACGCAGTTGTGGGCGTCTAATCATACGTTTCTGTCTAGATACTTGTCAGTTGCTCTAGACAAACCTTCCTTACCATGTATAGCTTTAAGGCAGAGGGTCTAGGCGGCCCTGCAGTCACTTTTGTTTACTTTCATGGGAAAGGGGGGGGGGGGGGTGCAGTCAGTTGACACAGGACACCCTAGACCCTGCCGGAGTATGAGAGCTGTGATACAACTTAAGGTTAAAATGTGTTATGAAAATTTCTCAGTGAGAAATTGTGCTAGTACAATGTTAAGTACAAAACAACGGTGTTGTTAGAGTAGTTTAGCTGCGAAAGCAATTTAGTTTTAGATTATTGGAGTTCCTTTGCAATTTATCTCCAAGTTTATGTTGGGGTTTATTATGTGCACATGTAAACTTATAACTTGTTATTTTTTTTCACCACTCGTTGAGTGGGGTGCCTTTGTAACTACAGATCTGTGTTCAGAATCTTCAGGGTTACCAATTTTTTGTCAGGCAGGCTTCTTTGAAGCACGCACCTGCCTGAACCCCCTTTTTCTTGTATTTGTTCGGCTACGCCGTTAATTAAATATATTTTCAAAGTAAGAATACTATGTGGTTGTTTTTATTATCTGCTTTTCTAGAGTTATGATATGATTACGAATGTCCCCCTCCAGTCTTAGAAATCAGGCATGTTCGTCAATGATGGAGGGGCCACTAATAAATTATAGGTTTGACTCCTGTAAGGAGATAAAGAAAACCTAATATTTAGTAGTGGCCCCGTAATCATTGACGACTGGGGCCCTCCCGACCGTCCCCTTCCCATTCGTTGATGTATTAAGGATTTTGGTTTACTTGATATGTCAATGAAGGAAGAATGACGCCTGAATCAGCGTCTGGTCAGAAATCCACACAAGTACATCCACGATATGATGGAAAGCTTATTGGATAGTTATTCTTATTTTCTTTTTGTTTTTATTTTTACGAAGTTTTTTTCGTAGTGAGAACCCAATTCATAATGACTGAAGCCATGAGTGAGGTCGCGTGCGCTCATGATGAAGGCTCCTCAGTTTTTAAATGCTCTGCGCGGTAGATTCAAAACTACGGCGGATTAGTGTTTGTAGAGGATGCCTTATGTAATAGGCATGTTCGTCAATGATTACGGGGCCACTACTAAATATTAGGTTTTCTTTATCTCCTTACAGGAGTCAAACCTATAGTTTAGGTTCGTTTCGGCTTATCTGGCCTTCTTTTTTGTTAGACAGATGTTACGTGATCTAGGGCACACGTAAATGGGCTCCTAAGTGTGTATAATGGAGACGCGTGTGGAAATAGCCTACCGAAGGTACGGGGGCGCCTGGCGTTCCTCGTATTTGTTTTTCATTCTTTCTCTTTTCATATTATTTTTTCCTGTTAGTCTGGGCATTGTTTAGCTTTTAGCTTATTTTAGCCTAGCTCGTTTTCTCATTCAGGAATTGCTATGCCCCTATGAGTTTCATTTTTTCATAGCCTAAGGTGTAAAGTTGGTAAACAATCTGAGATTTCGATGGTGGCGGTG